>VZRI01004087.1:353927-507696 GCA_013397515.1 Upupa epops
TAGAATATTTGATTGTCAGAAAATTAAGGTCAGAAAACATGTTGAAGATCACTGAGTCATTACATTAACCCATCTGTTCCAAGCCCACTGTTAAACCATGTTCCCTAAACTCCAGATCTACACAACATGTGTAATGTGAACTTCCTCTGGTGCAACTTGAGGCCATCTCTTGTTTCCCTATCAATTTTTACTTGTGAGAAGAGACCAGCTCTCACTTTCTGCAAACTCCTTTCAGGTAGTTGTAGAAAGCAAGGAGGCTGAAGCGAGACCCTATTTTCTTGAGACTAAATAGCCTCAGCTCCTTCAGTCATTACTTATAAGGCTTATTCTCCAGATATTATAATATAATTTAATATATAATTATATTACAATATAATGTATTATATTGTTGTATATATAATTATATGTTTAATATAATTGTAAGTTAATATCCATTACCTTAATTTAGGCTTTGCTTTATATTTATTAATTTAGGTTTTGCCTAGATTACCCTAATTTATTCCTGTGTATTTGTATGCTGCTCTCCACTTTCCTAACTTAAAGCCTTCCCTGTTAGAGTAGCAAATCTGTATTCTAGTGTGTTATCTTCTCTATGTGAACATTATTAACCCCTGTTTGGTAGTCCTCTTAAGTTTACACTTTAAAATGTTTTTGAAAAGTAGGTTTTTTTTAAAATGTGCTCTTACCTTTCCCACTTGCCAGTCAAAAAGGAAGTTGTAGACAGAAATAAGGTCTCCCTTGAGCCTCCCTTTTCTTGAGACTATAATGTCCCCAGGTACCCCTCAGGTGCTCCTCATAAGGCATTTTCTCCAGACTCTTCACCAACCTTTGGGCCCATTCTTTCTTGTGTGGAGAATGAACACAGTACTTGAGGTGTGGCCTCACCAGAGCCAAATGCAAATGCCAAGAAACACTATGGAGCAAATCATCTTAAGTGCCATTATGTACCAATCCCAGGACAACCAGGTGAACAGGCCCAGTCAGCGTGAGTTCATGAAAGGCTGGTCCTGCTTTAGTGAACCTGATCTCTATGACAAGTTGACACGCCTAGTGGATGAGGGAAAGGCTGTGGACTATTTTAGTAGAGTTTTTGATAGATTCCTGCAGCATTCTCATGAAAAAGCAGGCTGCCCATGGCCTGGACAGGCATAAGCTCAGCTGGGTTAGGTACTAATTGGATGTTGGACCCAAAGAATGGTAGTGAATGAAGATAAATCCAGTTGGCGTCTGGTCAATAGGGTTGTTCCCTAGTTCCTCATCCTTCCCCAAAGGGCACTGCAAGTGAGCTGACCCACAGTTGATGTAAATATAATTATTCCTCCCCAGAGTCTCTTTCTGCAGTCAAAAGTATTTGCAGGAGCTGAACAGCAATGACAATCATCAGTGACAATCAGCCCTTCCAGATGTACTCTAGTTGTGTTGGTGCATTCTTGATGTCTCATAGTCTTTTCTTCTTATGTAGTAATTGGCATTTATGGTATCCAGTCAGTCAAGTAGGAATGAAATGCTTTTAGATGGCTATTTGAGGACACAAAGAAGGTATTTTGGCCCCCTGACATATGAGTTGTCTTTTCAGCTTGTACCTATCTTTTTAGTGAGGTCAGTGCTTTACTGATGTGAAGTGGGACTGGACTGGATAACTTTATATATCCATTTCAAAAGGATTCCCACTAAATGAGAGCATGACTTTTAATCTCAGATCAGTGCTTAAAGATATAAATTACAGTGATGCTGGGGCAGGTTACAATAACCTTGAGATGATTTAAAACCAGAAAATAAATAGAAACAGGCTTTACTTTAAACCCACACAGTGTTGAGTTACATTTCATTGGGGGGCATAGATGTTCGCTTTTGCTTCTTTGAAGTTTATTTCTTGTTAATAAACATTACATGATGTCATTTTTCTGTCTCTAGGATGAGTGATCTAATCCAGGATCGACAGTTGAAACCTTGGCTTTGGCCAGATTCTATGTATATACTGTTCAAGGAAGGAAGAGAGCATGAGAAGAACCTCAAGATCCTTCACAGTTTTACAGATAGAGTATGAATTTGTGTCTTTTTTATTGGTGCATTCTAGTTGTTGAAGTTTTGCACTCAGTAGTGAGCTTCTGGCTGTGGGTGAGATTCTGCTCCCTTGAAACATTTATTAAGAGGTAAATTATCTCCTTTTTGGGATGTTGAGGAGTTCCTTGAAATTAAGCTGACATTTCTGTCGGGAGCTCTATCATACATACTTAAGCAAGAGATTATATTACTCCAAGAGATTTACAGAATTTACAGGTCCTTGAGAACTGAATCAAACAGAAGTCTGATAAACTCTTGTACTGCCCCAGATGCTCCACATCTGAATCATCTGGAACAGTTCAGCAGCTACCAGTAAAAGTAGGGCTTCTGCTTAGTAATGTCACTTGATCTAGTGATCTAGCCTTCAGAAACGGAAACCTGCATTTATATTACCCATTTTTTTTAAAGCAAAACTGCTGAGATGAGCAAACACTTGCAAGACTCCACATTTGCAGTAAGACACTCTGACAGTTTTAGAAACTGTTAAGCATATGTCACTGCCTTGGCATGAGATGCCATGTTCTCTCACTGTGTTAGACTGTGCAAGTAACAACTGCGCCTTTCTTTTACCCAGTAGATTGTAGTGTTCTTGCCAATGATTCCCCTCCCAAAGCTACTCTTTGGATGTTACCAGGAAGGCTGCTTTCCCCAAAATAGCTGTATGTGACCCACAGTGTCATTGTATCAAAGCCCAGAACACAGGAAATAATTTCTGAACTTTTACTGCATATAACGACACATCAGTTCTGCTTTAAGCAGTTCATGTTTTGTTTCCCTTTTATTTAGAACTGTAGTGTAAAGCCTGAGAGAGGCTATTAAAGTGACCTGAGGTAGTCCTGGACTGGGCTGCTGCACTAGATATAAAAAGCCAAATTTTAGAAAGTGACAGAGGAACAGTAAATAATGTCATCTAGAGTATGTGCTGACAAGTGCACTGAGATGAAAGGTATTCCAGAATGCGTTCTTATATGCGTGTTCAGTGAGGTAAGCAGTATGTGTGTGGGTATAGCTGTAATTTGCTTCATTTAGTACTTCCTCTGAACAGAACTACCTACTCTGAAGCCTTTATTTTAGTTATTTTGTTGCTGTCACAAGCAATACCAGTTTACTTAAAGGTTCTGTTTTGCTGTTCCAGCAATGGTGGTAACAGCAGGAAATCTGTCTGTTGCTGGGTCCGTGCTTTAACCTAAAATAGGGAAGGTCAACCACTTCTCTCATAGTGGAAAAAAAAATTGGGAAGGTTTAGTGTAGTGTTTCTAGTCATGCAGGAACATGCTACGTGCAGTCATGATGCAGGGTTGTGGTATTCCCTGGCTTCTACTCAGTCTCCTGTGTACCCTGGACATTGGAGATATGGTTCTTTCCTTGGTTATTGGATAGGGTAGAGAGTACCTTCCTAGTGACTAGTCTGTTCACATTATGTTGATGCATTTTGATTTGCTGTCTCTATTGTTGGCATTCGTTATTGGCTTATTCCAGATAAACATATTCTA
This sequence comes from Upupa epops, assembly GCA_013397515.1. Classification (NCBI taxonomy): domain Eukaryota; kingdom Metazoa; phylum Chordata; class Aves; order Bucerotiformes; family Upupidae; genus Upupa; species Upupa epops. The sequence goes on from VZRI01004087.1 coordinate 357,485, forward strand.
GATATGTTTACACTTCTTGACGATGAAAGGTTTGTCTATTTTCTTGATTACACAAAGACTATACAAGGTGCATTCAATTGTTTGGGACAACAAGGGTGGGTCTTGTTCCACCTACTAACAGAAAAAGTCAGTTATAAAGTTTATAGGCTAAAGCTGACAGCTATGCTAACTAGGCTCATACAGACTGCTACAGATGTTGTTTAAGCTGGGATAGCTCTGTGTGATGTAGACTATGTGTCTGTGCTGTGTACATTGTATCTCACATAATGGTTCTAATCTCAGGTCATTGCAGAAAAGGCTGAAGAACTTAAAAACTCCCAGCAAACAAAATATGATACTGATGGCAACTGTGAACAAAGTGGCTCCAAAAAGAGAAAAGCTTTCCTGGACATGCTGTTGAGTGCAACAGATGATGAAGGAAACAAATTGAGCTACAAAGATATTCGTGAGGAAGTGGATACTTTCATGTTTGAGGTAACCAAGGAACTTGTTGGTTTGGGTTGTTTTTTCCCTGCAACTTGGTATTCACCAGAGTTTTGTGCCCTGGCTAAGCATTAGGCAATATACAATGTGATGTGGTGCATTTCCTCCTATGGTCACTGGAAATTGTGTCATTAGACCCCTTTGTTTGGGTACCTGTTTTTCGATAGCTTTGTAAATGTTACAGATTATGTGTATTGCATCTCTCCTGTGATGGTTGTTGGCTTGACAGTGACTAAATAGATGAATAAACATCTGTTTCATGGTGTAGATACTGGTATTCATGCACCTTCTGGAAGGCAGAGAGAGAAGTTTGCTGTTACTTTAATCAGTTTTTAGGCATGTGACAGAATCATGAATCATCTTAATTCCTGATAATCAGCATGTTGGATAGAGTCTCTCACTCTTGATTTTTTTGGTGGTGGTGGTGGGTTTTTTTGGTGGTCTTGGGACTAAGAAGTCTCACTTTCCATATTACCTGCACACCCAAGTATCTACAAAGCCTGCTGGTGCGCAGGAATAGTATTGGAGCGAATGTCTTTGTAAATTTGCATCTCTAGGGCCATGATACAACTGCAGCTGCTATGAACTGGGTCCTGTACTTGCTTGGACATAATCCTGAAGTCCAGAAGAAGGTTCACAAAGAACTGGATGAGGTTTTTGGTATGTTTCTATTCCTCTTTCATTGACTTTGTGGTGGGGGTTGCATTTGTGAGTGGGTATGTGGTATGTTATAAGCCTAGACATAGAAAGGGAGGTAGAGACATGCCTTGTGACCCTTTTGGAAATGTCCGTAGCTAGAGGTGATTGTAACAGGTACTGGAAGGTCTCTAGATGAGAGTTGCTAACCTTAAATCTTTGAGGCAAGGCAGACATGTTCAATGTGTGTGTAGTACTTTCTCCTGTGCAGTCTTGGTATGTGATGAGAGTTCCCTGAGATTGAATGAGTTGATTAATTGAAAAGGGAGTGTTTTGGTCTTGTTCATACGCCTCTGTTTTGGACAGGCAACAGTGAGCGACCTGTAACAATGGATGATTTGAAGAATCTCAGATATCTTGAGTGTGTTGTGAAAGAAGCCCTTCGGCTCTTCCCTTCAGTTCCAATGTTTGCCCGTACTTTGAGAGAGGATTGCTGTATTAGTAAGTAGTGTCTTGCATTGGCCACTTCCTATACTGCTGTCATCGCCTCAGTTGGAGATGTTTCCTAAGCAAAGGGAAGTGGGTTTTTGGGGAGTTTTTGTGTTGTGCTGTTGCATATAGAAAGCCATTTGTTGTTGTTCTGACTATTCTTCTCCCATTCCTTTTCCTCCTTAGGAGGATACAAGGTACCAAAAGGTGCAAATGTTCTTATCTTAACTTACGCCCTACATAGAGATCCTGAAGTCTTCCCTGACCCAGATGAATTCAGACCTGAGCGATTCTTCCCTGAAAATGCTAAAGGAAGGCACCCATATGCTTATGTGCCCTTTTCAGCTGGTCCCAGGAACTGCATTGGTAGGTAGCTGAAGAGGAAGCTTTTGTAACATGACAGGGCTGCTTTTGGTATAGTAACTGTGGTAGCAGTGAGTGTATGAGAAATTAAAGGCTTGGTATGCCTGCTGATCATTTACTTCACTTTCTCTGCTCCATTCTCCCCAAACTCTGGGTACTGCCTCTCCTACAGGCTTTCTGCCACGTATTGTTTCTTCCTAAGGTTTTACTTTCTTTCCAAGGGCCAGTGTCTACTGTGCTGGTGTTACCTATTCATTGACTGTGAAGCCTGGAAGCATGTTAATGGGTTCCTGTGTTAGGACAGGATACTCAGCATCAGCAAGACAGAGTGAGAGAAGCCAGATGTCCTGCACTTGTTTACTTTGCAAACATCTCATCTGTTTATCTCAGCTGGTTGTTGCAAATACGCAGTCTGCATCTCTGGAGGTGTTCAAGGTTAGGCTGGATGAAGTGCTGAGTGGCATGAGCTAGGTGTCAGATGTTAGGTTTACTTGGTTGGTTTTAGGTTGAACTGGATGATCTTTAAGGTCTTTTCCAGCCTCATCATTACTGTGATACCGTGAATTATTCTTCTTACCCTGTTTTTCTTCTGATGTTTCCACTGACTTCCCAAAACTAGTTAGCTCTTCAGGTGCCACTGTGACACTTGGCATTTGTCGTTGTTCAAAGTGGAGGCATTATTATTAATGTTGTAGAGCACATGGGAAGAGTATACTCTGCACTGATCTTCAGTACAGATGGGGAACATTCAGTAATTATGATGCCATTTACAGGAATGGGAAATACAACTTCTGGGGTTTTGATCTTCTTTTTTTCAAGGCTAGGGTTTTTCTGTTAATTTTAGGGGTTTTTTCTGTTTAATTTGTCTCATTGGGACAGCAGTAGTTCACACACAAACAGCAGATTAGGTCTTTGCATGTTTCAAAAAAGACTCTATCAATATGTAATCCCTAGTTAGTTCCTGGATATATAGGAGCTTGTGCAGGAGAGGTGGTTTATTAATGTAATTGCAGAAATACATCACTGTGCACATGTTTCATGGTTTAACCCCAACCAGCATCTAAGCTTCGTGCAGCTGCTCACTCACTCCTACCTCTTTCCAGTGGGATGGGGAAGAGAACTGATAAAAGGAAATAAAATTGTGGGTTGAGGTAAGAATAGTTTAATAGCTAAGACAAAGCCAATAATAAATATAAAAATAATAACAGCAATACAAATATTAATAAAACAAATATATGAGGGAGTGAGAAATTCGCAAGAAAGAACAAGTGATGCACAGTGCAATTGCTCACCAATTACGAGCTGATGCCAAAGTACTGATTGGCCTCTTCCAGACAGCATTCCCTCTTTATATACTGAGGATGGCATTCTATTGTGTGAAATACCTCTTTTGGCTAGTTTGACTCAGCTGTCCTGGCCATGCTCTAAAAACATTATTCTCACACCGAATTCAAAACACAGCAATATACCAGCTAAGAGAAAGAAAATTATCTCAGCTGACATCAGGGCAATGTGTACAGACATTCATCTGCTCATATTGTACAGAGGTTTGCAAAGAAAATGTGTTGAGCACTGGGGTTTGTGTCGTGTTCCTGTTTTCAGTTTGGTTTGAAAGAACTGTCTTGATTATGATACTTAGGTTGGTTTCCTTCATTTTTCTCTTATTCCCCTTTTCTTGTCTGCTTTTCTCTGACATGTAAATTAAGCTTTGTGCTCTGTGCTAACAGATCATCAGTGCATGTGATGCTTAGTGTTCTTTGAATTATAATCACCTTTTTCTGACGTGTAAATTGAACTTTGTGCTCTGTGCTAACAGATCATCAGTGCATGTGATGCTTAGTGTTCTTTGAATTATAATCACCTTTTTCTGACGTGTAAATTGAACTTTGTGCTCTGTGCTAACAGATCATCAGTGTGTGTGATGCTTAGTATTCTTTTGAAGGAAGGTCTGTTGGTCATTATGTTGCAATTGTATCTCCTTTCCTCCTCACTTGTCTACGTGGAAGAGGGAATTTGTCTTTCGTCACAGTTCCTGTGCTACTTCTCCTGCTTCGCTGGTTCATCTATTCCCAGCCATGCCTAATCCACCCAAGATGTATGACAAGGCTGTGTTTTGTAATAGTTCCATGTTGACTGATTCCTCTGCTGCTTGAGTTCTGCGTGCTCTGGGATTGTCCAGGAAGGCCAGAATTGTCATGCAGAGAAGGGTTGTTTTCACTGGTAGTGAAATTACCTTGATTTGGGGCTAATAGCTGTTCTCAAAGTAGATGTGCAGTCCTTGATGTCCTTGTGTGAATAGTGGTATTGCTGTGAGTGTGCAAGTGCAGCAAATTTTGATGCAACCTGACAATAACATCTTTGTTTTGCCGCGCTGTAATTTGTAGGTCAGCGTTTTGCACAAATGGAGGAGAAGGCTCTCTTAGCCCTCATACTGCGGCGTTTTTGGGTGGATTCGTGTCAAAAGCTAGAAGAGCTTGGTATAGCTGGAGAACTGATTCTTCGTCCGCATAATGGCATCTGGATTCAGCTGAAGAGGAGGCCAAATGCTGAATAAGAATTAAAGGAAATTCAAGTTTTTACTTTTCCAGAAACTTTCCTGAATTTAGACTGAGATGGGTTTTTGCATCAGATGATGTGATGGCAGTCCAGCAATTTGTGGAAACAGAAGTTGTGGCTGATTGTTTGTAATAGGCCTATTTTTCTACCTAATTTTTCTACTGTTTTAATACAGTGAACTTCATGTTCAGCTCTGAAGTGCAAATCTTTAAATGTAAAATCTTAGCACCTTATCTAATCAATTACATTATTTTATTGCAGCAGTACAAAAATCCTTTTAATTATGGTAATAACATTAATGCCTGTGATGGTGTGACCTAGTTATATTCCATAGCATTTGCAAGGTAACTGACTGTCTCAAATCTTTGTGTGATTTTCAGATTTCTTTGGTTCTGAAAGGAACAAGAAATCAGTTCTTCCACTCAGTGTTTTTTGTTGTGTTGATGACTGCATCTATGAAGACAAAGCAAAAATCTTTGATAATTTCACTCATCTTTTTTTTGTTAGTATTTGTAGTACTACTTTAGTGAGTCTTACAAGTTTGGTTTTTAGCAATTGTACTGTAAGCATTAATCTGTGTGTTCAGATTGCACACAGGATTTCATAGTGGCAGAAACACTGTATTATTACAATTTTTGAGAATAAACTTCTTTGCATCAATATAAAATTAAATTTTATCTGTGAGAATTATGTGCCTGGGTGTAGGCAAATTACTGATTGGTAATTATTTCTTATCAGTTCCTCTGTGGTAATCAATACACCAAAATTTACTATGATAGTCAAAGGTGAAACCTGCTTTTGCCTTTTAGAGTCCTGAAGGCAACACAGAGAATTTCTTGATTGATAGAGGAGGTACTTTGATAGAATGAAGCACCTGTGAAAAATTCTGACTGAACCTTCAGGATGAGTCAAAATGTGCAACAAGGCACATAGCTCGAGAACATTCTCTGTCACTTCAGAAGAAGTGTTAGATCAAGCTGAGGATCTCTAGCTGGTCTGCTTTTCTGCCCTTCTTCTGGCTGACTTGTGTTACCCCAGCATGACTGTTGGCACTGTACAAAGAAGGGTGCATACCCATGCCTGTGTCTTTGCCTCCTGATGAAGCAGATGTTCTTGCCAGCCATGGTTGACAGTGGGTGTTCTTGGTATTCTTTGTTGTTCTGTGTCTGTGGCAACCCGCAGAGGGGAACTGGTTGAGAAGTCAGGGTTGATACTAGTAGTGTGGACTGGTCCATCTCTAACGTAGAGGGTAAGGAAGGAGCAATCAGTCCTTAATCATTTTGTTGACCTTTACAGATTCAGAGAATCATAAAGGTTGGAAGAGACCTACAAGATCATCCAGTTTGTCTACCTGACCCTGCTGTGCCCACTAAATCACATCCCCAGGGTCACATTCTTTTCTTCTGTCTGTTTCCTTGTGCTCTTTTAAACAATTGTTTTAGTACTTTGGGTACTGCTGTGCTTGGTAGAATACAAGAATAGAGAGAAATCAATTCCTGTTTTTCAAGTAGAGGTTTCCTTGAACTTGCTGATTTCTTTATATTCTGACAACCCAGGGCTCACCATTTTCTGAGGATCTTATAAAAAAAAATAATCTAACTGCTTAGTTTACATGAATGAAATCACAGACCTTGATGAACAGTTGATTGTAATTGCTACCTTTTTTTTGCCATGAAGAAAATAGTAGTCATGTAGCAGTGCTAACATGGTTATATTTTTAAGCCATAATTTTCAGATTGCTAGATAATAATGAGAATTATTGCCTAGTTTATAGGACTGAATGTAAAAATTGCTTGCTTTATATTGAGAACTTCTTATATTAATACACATCAAACAAATGACAGGTTTTTCAAAGAAATTACAAGGAATTGTTTAGTGCTTTTGGAAACCTGATATATACCTGTAGGTATAAAAGATTCACATCCAGAATACATTTTCTCATGACATTCTGTATGCAGCTGAAACCTGGAGAAGGTACCTCCTGTATTTTATTAAAGTATTTCTTGACATTGAGGACTTTCAAGATTATCATGTTCCTTCTGTGGTGGTATCTATTTTATGGTAAGTAATTGAATAAACTATACCAATCAGCTGCATAAGGAGATTATTTTATGACATTTACCTACAGTGACCAGTATTTTTGCTTATGCTTTTGTTTTTGTACCATACACTTTTCATATAACAGTGTCTCAAGCAAATAATTTCTTCATAATCTCTTGAGTCAGAAAAGTAATTGAGACAAAGAATAAAACTGTAGTGAAAACCTATTAGAATTGGATGGCCTCAATTACTGTGTGGGATTACCAAAGTGAAAAATTGCTATCGAATAATGCCCACGTGAGCACTGATGTAATCTTGTAGGCTTAGGTGTTGAGAGCTGTCCTGAAAAGGTGATGACGAAAACTTTCTGAAGCAATCTGAGGCTGCTAAGGGAATGAATACAGAGGGAATGAATACTGAAATAGCAGGAACTTTCTGCCTGCAGGGTAGATGTTAGATACCTTGTGTAGAGTGTGTGCTTTTATTAACCTTAGTTCTGTGGTGTGTAAATGGTAGTTGTGCTGAGTGGCAACGCTTTGTATTTATTTTTCTCTTTTCTAGCCCTGCAGGTCTCATAAATGCGGAACAACCTGAATGAAGTAACAGAACGGTAAAATACTGTGCAGTAAAAACTGCATGTGCAAAGCATCTATGATTTTGGGTTTTGTCCTGATGATTAGGTATTTTCTGATGGTGTGAAGGCAACACCTGAACTCTAAACCCAAATGTTACTCCTAATAATGGTTCAGTGAGCTCTTGGGTGCTGCTGCTTGCCAGAGACACTAGGGTTTTGGGGAGGTGGGCTAGTGATACCTATTTGATATCTGCCTTCCAGCATTTAATCTTCATACTGCAAAAGGCACGCACTCATGTATGGATGCTACTACACTGCTGCACACAAATCTTGCCATACACGAACTAAGGTACCTCCTGACTAGTAACTCCTTTTCCAGCAGGTAAGACCAGGAGAGCCTTTGGAGAATCTTACCCACTTGTTAACCTAGAAGTAGGGTCAGTGTCAACTCCAGCAAGCCTTCCAGTGCTGTGCTACCCCAGTTCATAGTCAGCTCATATTTAGAAGATAAACTATAAAGATTATTGTTGTATTCAAAAAGTACTCACTATTACAGTGTGACCCTGGCAAGGTTTGTGGTACTGGGGAAGGGGGTTGCTGGTGCAGCCCTGGTAAGGAGGTTTGCAAAGACACCCTACTTGATAAAAATGGTTTCAAAGGCAAGGCATCAACCTCACAAGTGGAGAGAGGAGAAACAATCAGTGGCTGTTTCTTCTGCTGTTACAAGTCAGAAATCAAACTAAGGGGTCAGTGCAAGGAGGGTTAAAGCACCACTTTGCTGTTAACTTCACTCACCCACATCCAGAAGTTTGAACCAATTGGTGTCTTTGTGAATAAACATAAAAAAACCTGTGGGTAAAGTTTCCCATTTCCTGTTGTTTTTGGAGAAGCTAAGTGGTCATTTGGCTTAGCACACTATGGCATCCATTTTACACTGGGAAAATGGTGAACAATGAGAAAGTGAGTCCATGGATAGCTTGAAAGATCAGCAGAGTCCCTGCAATACCATGCTCAGGAAGGGTACGGAGGAAAAAGGATATGGAGTCCTGTCTGTAGCACATGAATGACATGCTTGGAGCTGGTGACTTGTCATGAAAGGAAGAGACTTTGAGCAAGGAAGCTGGACTGCAGCAGTCAGGTGCAGACATGACCCCCAGGTCATGAAAACTCCCCTCACTAGCCAGAGGAAAACTGTGGAGTACTTGTTTCTTAGAATCACAGAATCATCAAGGATCAGAAGAGACCTTGAAAGATCATCTAGTCCAATCCCCCTGCCACAGCAGGACGCCCTGACCAGGTCCAGGTGAGTTTAAAACATCTCCAGAAAAGGAGACTCCACAAACCCCCCAGGCAGCCTTCTCCAGGACTCCATCTCTCTCCCTGGGAAGAAGTTATAGAATCGGTCAGGGTTGAAAGGGACCACAAGATCATCCAGCTCCAACCCCTCTGCCATGGGCAGGGACACCCCACCCTAGATCAGGCTGGCGAGAGCCTCATCCAGCCTGGCCTTAAACACCTCCAGGGACAGGGCCCCAACCACCTCCCTGGGCAACCCATTCCAGGCTCTCACCACTCTCATGGTGAAGAACTTCCTCCTCAAATCAAGTCTAAATCTCCCGATCTCTAGCTTTGCTCCATTCACCCTAGTCCTGTCACTCACTGAGATCCTAAAAAGCCTCCCCAGCTTTTTTGTAGCCCCCTTCAGATACTGGAAGGCCACAATAAGGTCACCTGGGAGCTTCCTCTTGTCCATTCTGAACAGCCCCAACGCTCTCAGTCTGGTCTCAAAGGAGAGGTGCTCCAGCCCTCTGATCATCCTTGTGGCCCTCCTTTGGACTCACTCCAGCATGTCCACATCCTTCTTGTAGTAAGAGCTCCAGAAGTGGATGCAGTACTCCAGGTGGGGTCACCAGAGTGGAGGGAGAGAATCGCCTCTCTTGACCCGCTGGCCACACTTCTCCTGATGCAGCCCAGGATCCGGTTTGCCTTCTGGGCCACAAGTGCACACTGCTGGCTCAGGCTGAGCCTTTCGTCCACAAGCACCCCCAAGTCCCTCTCCTCAGGGCTACTCTCCAGCCAGTCACTGCCCAGCCTGTATCTGTGCTTAGTATTGCCTTGCCCCAGATGCAGGACCTTACACTTAGTCTTGTTAAACCCAGTGAGGTCGGCTTGTGTCCTCCTCTCCAGGCTGTCCAGGTCCCTCTGGATGGCATCCCTACCCTCCAGCGTGTCTGCTGCACCACACAGCTTGGTGTCATCCGCAAGCTTGCTGAGGGTGCTTGTGGTGGTCAAAGGGGATGCCATGTTGTCTCAGGGAAAAGGACTGCCAAGGATTTTTTCTGTAAGGGAAAAGAGGTAACAGAGCTGGGTCCAGTTGTGTTGCAAGAACTATATGATTCTGATTTCTTCCAAATATGGGAGTGTCTTGCTTATAAAATGGACATTTCTGATCCTGGAGCGTAGCTTGTGGAGATGAAAAGTTTAAATTGAAAATGCACATTATTTTGAGCAAAGAGGTGCTGTCAGCAAAGGTCTGTATGTTGAGACCTCCAGACTTGACTCCAGCCTAGGAGTACAGGAACATTATTAACTTGCTTTAGGGTTGGTTTGACAGCTTACAGGGCCTGGTCAAAGCACTGGACAGATGGAAACATCTGTCTCTTATAAATAACCTACTTGGTGTTGTAGCTGCAAGAAGCAAAGCCTTGGGCAGTTATATAATTCTCTATTTATAAGGACAATCAAATGTCTTTGTGAGGAAAAAAACCCTATTTATAAGGAAAAGAATTCTAATAAGTCCACTTGTAAAACAAACTTAGTATCTATTTTTCTTTGTTCCACAATCTGGGCTGCAGTGATTTCTTATTTTATGTTTGGGCTGTATTTCTAGAAAGTCTATTGCCCGCATGTAATTCCAGGATATAGAATTACTATACTGTTATGTCAATACAACAGACAATACTGTGCTTTCCACAAGTCAGTAAATAAGTTATTCTGGCTCTTTCTTTGCAGCTGTTTAGGATGGAATCAAGTTAACCAAGAAATTATTTGGCTAATGAAGCAGCAGATGTTTCACTGAGATAATGTCATCTGAACTGGAATGAAGAGCCTCTAGGTTGTTCATGGTAAGAAGGAAAGATTGAGATTTAGTTTGTAGAAATTGTTTTAGTGGCACTTGGTATTTCACTCTGTCCTTTGTTGTAAACATAATAATAACTGCATAACTAAAGGTACACAGAGAATAGTTTGGAATGTTTGGAGGTTTCTTCTACTGGAGCATTCAGAACCAGGTTTGTTATATTATTATAGTTCCTTTATTCCAATGGGATATATCAAAATGAGTACTTGGGTTATTCCTGTCTGACTGGTACCTTTCTTCCTTCATTCTCTCTGAGATGCTTTCTCTCTTGTTCTGTTGTGTTGCTGGTGGGTGTTACATCGCAGAAGGTAGATCCTTTTTCATGTTGAAGCTGCTTTTTGAAGAGGATTACCATGAGACATGCAGGGTTTTGTTCAGCCTGTAGAATTACACCCAGATCAGACAAGATTATAGTGTCCAATCATCCATGATTCTATTTCTAGAGGTGAAACGATTCAGTAGTTCCTAAGGAAATTGGGGCTGTTCCGCCTGGAGATGAGAAGGCTCTGGAAGGACCTTATAGCAGCCTTTAAGTACCTGAAGGGGTCTACAGGAAAGCTGGAGTGGATCTTTCTACAAGGGACTCTGGTGATAGGACAAGGGGGAATGTTTCAGGCCAAAAAAAGGGCAGATTTAGATTAGATTTTAGGAAGAAGTTAATCACTCTGGAAGTGGTGAGACACTGGAAGATGTTGCCCAGAGAAGTTGTGGATATCTCCTCTCTGGAAGTGTTCAAGGGCAGGTAATCCCATGATAACTGTACACCCATTAGCCAGTGGAGAATCTCTGTCTGTGAGCTGTAGTTTCAAAACACCTCATATTACAGAAATAAAGGGTCTATGTGTGCTGTGGTAAAGCACACATAGCACTCCCTTGTGTCTCAGTTTGGGAAGACAGGTACCAAATTCTTTCAATTTAAAGGCCTTCAGGCAAAAGATTTGGGAAAAGGAACAACAATTCTTTTTTAAGAACACTAAGAAAACCCAACAGTACACCCAAACAACCAGACAAAAGAAAGTCCTAGGGATCCCGACAGAGTCAACGTGCTGCAGTTCCTGGAGCAGCGGACGTGGCTCTCACTTATCCTCGGTACGGGCGCAGATGGAAAAACCACAGCAGGCAGGAGGCAGCAGGGAGCGGCTGGAAAGTGTCTGCGGTAACCAGGAGCCAGGCAGCCACAGCAGCAGCTCTGCTCGGTGCGGGAAACAGTGGGAACCTCGGGGCGGGAGGCAGAAGGTCTCGGAGAGAGGCCGGATGCCGTGGAGCAGCAGAGGCAGCGGTGGAGAGAAAAAGCCGCACCGAAAGCACGCGAAGCGGCTTCAGCTGGACACCGCAGGGTCTGGGGACAGGAAACTCCCATAGAGAGCGAGCCCCCCTCGTTTTCCTGAGTCACAGTTTATGCAGGTGGGAATGGTCAGCTCTCCCCACTGGGTAAAGTGTCTCACAATGGGATAATATGAGCCTTAATGGTCCATCAGCAGAAGATACTTAAGAAATATTGCCCCACCTGGTTTTAACAATTGGGTCAGTAGAAGACATTCACTCCCCCACCCCAAGAAACATTGTCCTACCTGGTTTTAACAGTTGGGTCAGTAAAGGCATTCACTCCCCCATCCCCCTGGAGTTACAAAAAAAACCCAACAAAACCATACAGTCTCAACTGCTTTCAACAGATGAAAATAGAATACATTCTTTTTGATTCCATAACCCAAGACACCTTGTTATGGCTATGTACTAAGAAGAGAGCACATTTACAGTTGCTGTATTGGAAATGTTGGAGTCCTCCTCTCTGAACATGTCAGGCCAAAGCAAATTATGCACGGGAAAGTATGAACACTTCCTTTGAGATAGTTTTTCCTCTGTATGGAGGGGCTGAACACCTTGCTGGCTCATGAGTCATGGAGAAGTCCTTTCAATCATCTCGATGCTCTAAAGGGTCACAGTTGAGTGAAACATTTTGATCCAGATACTTTCTGAGTGGAACATATGTATCTGTCTTTCCTTTTTATTCAGTCTAAAAGAAAAATGGAAAAGAAGAGGGGAGGAGGGAAGAATTGACCCTTGGGCAATTTCACTATGAAACAAAGCACTTTTATTTTGAATTTTTTTTCTTAGACTTGAAATAATTATTTTTTTATTTGAAAACTATTTTGCTTTTGCCACACAATTTTAAAAGAATCTTTAAAATAAAACCCAGTGATTAAGATCATAAATTGACCTTTTGCTGTCACATTTACATTTCATGTATCTACAAACAGTTTTTTTTCCTGGCTTCTGGCAGAATGAAGTTGCTGTTCATTGCATCTCATGACAAAATGGGGTGTAGAAAGGGCCACAGTAAAACTACTTGGAGGATGTAGACAATTTCTGCAGCGTGTTGAACAGGACAAATATGAACTTGATCTGTTGTTAAAGATAACAGAGCATGGAATGCATAGTTTAACCCTACACCTGTCTCTTTGCCAAGGGAATGCCTCAAGAAAATAGTGTAATAATAAAAAATGATGATTCTGTCCCCAGTTGCTGCACTTCAATAAAGTGTTATTGTGTCTTAGTCACTAGTCTTACTGATTCACATGGATTTTCCCCTGATCCCAGCTCAGGATTTACTCTTGAGATGAAGCTCATTCCCTGTTTCAGCAGGTTCTTGTGCCAGTAGCAGAGACACTGGCTGTTCTCAAAAAGGGATTCACCTTTACCACTGTCTCGGGTTACGGAATCAAAAAGATTGTATTCTATTTTCATCTGTTGAAAGCAGTTGAGAAGCTGTATGGTTTTGTTTTTTGTAACTCCAGGGGGATGGGGGAGTGAATGCCTTGCCCAATTGTTAAAACCAGGTAGGGTAATGTTTCTTGGGGTGGGGGAGTGAATGCCTCGTACTGACCCAATTGTTAAAACCAGGTGGGGCGATATTTCTTAAGTATCTTCTGCTGATGGACCATCAAGACTCATATCATCCCATTGTGAGACGCTTCACCCAGTGGGGGGAGGTGGGGGGAGCTGACTGTTCCCACCTGCATAAACTGTGACTCAGGAAAACGAGAGGGGCTCGCTCTCTACGGGAGTTTCCTGTCCCCGGACCCTGCGGTGCCCAGCTGAAGCCGCTTCGCGTGCTTTTGGTGCCGCTTTTCTCTTCACCGCGGCCCCTGCTGCTCCACGGCATTCAGCCTCTCTCCGAGACCTTCTGCCTCCCACCCCCAGAGTTCTTACTGTTTCCCATGCCGAGCGGAGCTGCTGCTGTGGCTGCCCAGCTCTCCCCGCCGCCACCTGCCTTCTGCAGCCTCTGTCTGCGCCCGCACCGAGGAAAAGTCTCTCCACGTCCGCCGCTCCGGGAGAACTGAACTGCAGCAGGTTTACTTTGTTGGGATCCCTAGTACTTTCTTTTGACTGGTTGTTTGGGTGTACTGTTGGGTTTTCTTAGTGTTCTTAGTAAAGAATTGTTGTTCTTTTTCCCAAAATCTTTTGCCTGAAGGCCTTTAAATTGAGAGAATTTGGTACCTGTCTTCCTAAACCGAGACAACCACACGATCATGAGGCAGATGCTCAGCTGTTATAAAACCACACGCTTTGATTTTGGTGCAATGTAGATGATGTATGCTCTGAAAGTGTGGTCCAAGGTCAGAAACAATATTGACAAAAAGAGTACCCGTTCAAAGTAAATATTAGAGAGAAGTTAACATTGCAGGCACAGAAATATTTAACACAAACTGTTGATTTTTTTTTTTTTTTGGAGGGGTGTGGGGGGGTTGAGCTTAAATCTTAGCCATTCATCCAGACCTATTATCTGTTCAGGTAGGTAATAATTATTGCAATTGATATGCTGTGGAAAATTTTTAGAGCAACAAGGCACTGTGTGTTGATTTGTTTATGGATTGTGTCATGTGGCTACTTCATTTGATTATTTTACAGATTAAGTTGTATTATGTAGGGGCAAAAAAGAGGTTTAATATTCACAGAGCACATAGCAAAAGTATGAGAGCAAGTAATTTGTGTGTTCTGTTGATAATAGTGTCTATATAACTACCAGGAAAGAGTCAGGATTAATAATGGCATTTTAATTGAATATTGCTTCCAGTCTAAGCGAGAATAAATATTGTGCTGTAAAACGAAGCAGAACTTCTCTAAGTATTATAATCTTTATTGCTTCTTGCAACCTTAAGTAAAGGACAAACCTTTTTTGCTCTTTCAAGCTACTTTACATACGACATAATTGCACATCACGGCTGTAATTTATCATACTCAATGACGCTTAGAATTAACAGCATAGTAGTACAAGTGGAAATCAGTTGTGCCTTCTGGCACTTTATAAAACTAATTATATGCTCTTTATTAAACATATCCTAAAGAATTATTTTTGTGGCTTTTTTTAGGATGATTTGGATTTATGAGACTTTTTATTTAATTTCCTTGCTTGCTTCCGTTTACAGTGGTAAGTGAATATGTGATTCCTAGGATAAGCACACTGAGTAATGCAACCCTTCTAGAAGGGGAGGTGATTAACTGCAGTCTAGTCCCAAGGGAGCTGTCTTGGTTCTACTGGGTTGTGTTCAGTTACGTTTGGGTAACACATAACCCTATTGCCTGACAAAAGACTTTCTAACAGGGCTTTGATGACTTTGTCCTGCCACTGCTCCTCTGCCCCCCATGCAGTCACCAGACATGTGGCACAGGACCATGCACTGGGCAGTTTTGTCTGTTGGACTGAGGAGGCAACCAGCTTGTAGCTGTGAAACCAATGTGCCCAGTTACCCACCTCCAATAGCAAGTTTAGCAGCTTTAGTAGCTCTTGACAGTTGATGGAGGTGCAGGAAATAGAGTAACATCCTGTTCCAAGCTGATTTTGCTCTAACCAGGTTCTCTATAGCACAAATCAGAGATCTCTGCAGTTCCAGCTGCAGAGGAGCCTCAGCTTTTTTCCCAGACACTGCTTTTGGGGCAGGATGAAGCACTGATGGCAATGGAGCAGGAGCCACCCAGACAGATCAGCAGCCTCACTGAGGGACAGCGGTTGAGCTTCAGAGCCAGCATCCTTTTTGAAAATTCACACAAAGGCAACACGTGAGATGACTTGATTTAAAAAGTACCTGTGTAACACCTACACATCATCATGTTTGAAAGCCTTGCGGTAACTGTGAATATCTCTGGAACAAATTCTCTTATTGTAAATTACTTCTTTAGAATTGTCTTGGTATTCTGGGAAATTAGTGATTGTGTATGCTTTTCAACCAGTCTGTTAATGATTTACCTTGTTCAGTTAGCAAAAGTCAAACTGCAAAAATCCCTGTGGTTTCCTGTGCTGTTAAAATCTAACTAGGACCTGCTGTGGGTTTATTTTCAGTAATGCATTAACTGTCTTCTCAGAGGACAATTAGGTAGCTCATCTTTTTTTAGCAAAATATGTTTGACAAATGTAGTATTATTTAAGAGAATGGGTTTTTTACATGGATTGAAACTTCAGCAAAACTAAAATACTGGATCATTTCTGAGGCCAAGAAACATTTTTATTAAATTATCCAGAAATGGCAGTTGTACCTGGTGCATGTCCTAAATAAATCCTTTTTAGTGGTAGTTTACACTAAAAGAAAGTAAGGAAGATCCAAAATGTCTGATACACCAAATAATTTCAATGCTCTTTTCTTTTGACTTTAGAATTCACTTAGAATATTTAAAGTAATAGAAAATGTTTTTTTTTTTTTTCTGTTAATGACAAAGTTTGGTGAAGAAACCTTCCTGAGAAAAATAAATACAATTTTTTAGAGAAAGATCTTGAATGTATGATCCCAGAAAATTTGGATGATTATAATGCAAGAAAAAATCAGATTTACAAGATCTACCTTTTAAGGATATTAACATTTCTTGTACATGTCTCTAATTCCTTCCTTTTTCACGTTTTTGGGGTAAATGATATATTTTACCCATGTGCTGAAACATAGAATTACTTAAGCATGGTTTACAATCATATTAACAGGTGAACTCCATTAGAACATTTTAAAAGTGTAAAATCCAGTATGATAGGTCCATTTTTTTTGTCATGCTTTTTGACAGAGAACCACAACTCTAAAATAACAGACTAAGCAGCTAGATAAAATATTTTCAGCTGGGTTTATTCCCATTCTGTAAAAATACTTTGTCTTCATCTTTTAGCTAAGAAAAAGCACTTCTGTGGACACAGAAATAAAAATTGATGCATTTGCCCATTTGTCACCCCTCTGAAGGGCAGAATGTAAGAAGACAGTGGACTCCTCTGCAAAACCAGCTCTGAAGTCTGTTTTAACATGGACATATTATGAACGCTTATTTTGGAAGAAAAGAACAGGTTGCTGCTTAGGTGCCTTCATTGCACAGGTCTGCAGAGTGAGTAGGTTTCGCTAAAGGGTTCATGATGATTTCCTGCAGATGCGAGGCGGCAGTTGAGTTCATTTTTATTCTGCACAGATCTTGAGGCACTATTCCTGTAACCATGCTTTCTTCACTGTAAATCAAGTCAGAGGAGGTTCAAAGTGGAGTGTGAGGGAGCAGAAGTTTTGTAAAAAGCTGGGAGCCACTGAAGATATGCATAGCGGCACTGCCTGTAACTGTGCCCTCAGAGCATCTCTAAACAAAATAGGACTGTCTTCTCTTACATGTTTATAACTGGTTTTTGTCTCTCTGCTTCTGCCTGCTGGATTTCCTCTTAATAGTGCTTCATACCGGTGTCTCTCACTCCTGAGATCTGCCATGAGATGCTCCCTTCTCTCTCTGCTGTGCAGGTCTGCCTTGTGGCCCATCCTCATGTTCCTACCTTGGCTCTAGCTCCCCTGCTCCAGCACTTGGGTACAAGGCAGGAACTGAGGAAAGAGAAACCTCAGAGAAATTTTTTTCTACTGGCAAGCAAAGAAAACACTTTCAGAGTAACCGTACTCCTCATCTCACTTTTCTCCTGCCAAAGGTCTAGTTTAAAAGCAAGGTCAATGGTAAAGTGGAACACTAGCTTCACCCTCTCCCGGTGAACTGTGCACATTCCCATCTTAATAATTCACACTTTTTGTTATTCCATGTCAGAATGCGTGACTCAGATCTATGAAAATACCTACTTCCAAGGAGGAGATCTTGCTCTGGTTTTTACTCCAAGTGCAAATTACTGCCAAATTGTGTGTACTTATCATCCCACCTGTCTGCTCTTCACCTATTTGCCAGTGGCATGGACTAAAGATCCTGAAAAAAGGTAAAATGTTTGTGTGGCTTTTGCTGATGTTCTGTAATAATTTCAGGAACTCGGTAGAATTTTGACAGAACACAGCACACAGGGAAACTACAGGTTTGTCATGAAAAACAATGTCATGTGTCTGTGAAACCAATGGTCTAAGAGGCTATTTGTTTAAACTCAAGAGATTAAATTTGGCAACATGCCCTCTTTCAAACTCATGTACCAATCCTCTCAAGGAAGCAGAACTGATTGTGCACATTCTCCTCTGCAACACAGAGGAAGGACTGTTGAGGGACAGTGTGAGCAATTTAACACCTATAGTGTCCCCCACCCTCTCTCTTTAGCATGTTTTTCTCAAAATTGAGAACTTTAGTAGTCTGACCAAGTCAAGTTGACCTCCTCTATGTCCAGCATATTTTTGTCCTCCAAATCCTGGTCTCTGCTTCTTGCTTTAATGAGACTCTACAGTCATCTCTACCATCAGTGCCAACAAAGCAGATGCAGCTCTATGCTATCTGTCCTCTGAATTTCAATTATCAATATTTTAATGATGAAGGATATTGGACAGCCTGCTTTTGACCTGGAAACAATTATGACAGTCTGTGTTGTACTACAAAAGCTGTGAATAGCTGCATTTCTAAAACAGGTTTTCCTGCTACTTAAAAGACAGTGATACGCAAATGCTGCCGAAGGTGGACATGGAAGGAGCAATCTCTGGGCATTCCTTAAAACAATGTGACATCCAAATCAGTGGTAAGACATGACTATTCACATGTATGCATTTAGTGCTCTGTAGCATGTCGCAGATGTTAAAAAATCAGCAATTTCAATACAGGAATAGAATCAGGGAAGCAGCCAAGCAATGATTTCTATGTTCTTTGCCAGTTCTCTTTCAAATACAGCATACAGAATCTTCCAAGTTACTCTTGCATTTGCTAGAGGCTGAAGAACATCTTCAGCTGGTAGTTCCTGTTCTAAAGATTAGTTCACTACTCCAATTCCACTTCAGCAGACTGCTCATATGGCATGCATGCCCCTACTTTATAACTTTGTAGAGCAAATACTCAGCAAAGTAGAATAACCACAAACTGATGTTGATGCCTTAATTATTCTCTGTAATAATTTAGAACTGTAGGATCATCGATGTTGGAAAAGAACTCTTAGATCAAGTCCAACTGTCAACTATACACCACCAAGTCCACTAAACCATGTCAGAAAGAGCCACGTCTACATGGTTTTTGAACACATCCAGGAATGGTGACCCCACCACTTTCCTAGGAAGCAGCTAACTTTTTTAGTGTGTGTGTGTGTTATACACAGAGATTAATGTCAGCATGCCCTAAGTGTGAGTTATCAGCAGGCATATTTATGGCATAGTGAATGTGTTTAAGAGCTGTTTTAAACTTGTACCACCATGACGCTGTCTCTAGGCACATCAAGGACAACAGGGTCATTAGGGACAGTCAGCATGGCTTCACGAAGGGGAAGTCATGCTTGACCAACCCAATAGCCTTTATGAGGGCATAACCAGGTGGATAGATGGTAGCAGAGCAGTGGATGTGGTCTACCTTGACTTCAGTAAGGCATTTGACACAGTCTCAGATAGCATCCTTGTGGCCACACTGAGGCAGGGTGGACTGGATGATTGGGTAGTGAGGTGATTGTGAACTGTCTGCAGGATAGAAGCCAGAGACAAGTGGTCAATGGGACATAGTCTAGTTGGAGGCCTTTATTTACTGGGGTCCCCCCAAGGATCTGTACTGGGACCAGTTATCTTCAATCTATTCATTAATGACTTGGGTGAGGGATTAGGTTGCACTGTCAACAAGTTTATTGATGACACAAAGCTGGGTGGTGTCACCGACACCCCAGCAGACTGTGCTGCCATTCAGTGAGAGCTGGGCAGAGAGAAATTTAATGAGGTATGACAAGGGTAAGTGCAGAGTCTTGCATCTAGGTAANGTCCAACGTAGAGCAACACAGATGATGAAGGAAGTAGAACAGCTCCATTATGAGGAAAGGCTGAGGGAGCTGGGTCTCTTTAGCTTGGAGAAGAGGCGGCTGAGGGGTGACCTCATTAATGTCTATATGTGAGGGATGGGTGTCAGCAGGATGGAGCCAAGGTCTTCTCAAGGTCATCTGGTGATAGGACAAGGAGCAATGGGTGCAAGCTGGAACATAGGTGGTTCCATATAAATCAGAAGGAACTTCTTCCCAGTGAGGGTAACAGAGCATTGCAACAGGCTGCCCAAGGGAGTTGTGGAGTCTCCTTTTCTGGAGATGTTCAAGACCTGCCTGGATCTGTTCCTGTATGACGGTCTAAGTGATCCTGCTGTGGCAGGGGGATTGGACTAGATGATCTTCTGAGATCCCTTCTGATCCCTAATGATTCCATGACTCTATGAAGAGGAATTTAACTTGAAGCATAACACAGTACTTCAGAAAAGTAGAACAAATAGAGTGTGTTTACGTGCTTCCTAACTTTGAAGCCAAATAGTATCTTATGGATGGCAGGCTGATTCTTTAGTTTTATTGGTATAGCACCTCAATATGCCCGGACTAAATGTGCCTTACTTTGTGCAAGTTCTCCATTACAGCTACTGACAAGTCAGTTGTGCTTACTGACTGTGAAGCACAACCTGTATCCTGCATGGGGAAAGTTATTTCAAACTCCACAGTCCCAATTCTCCCTCTGTGTAGTGTAAATTAAATCTTTGGATTCAAGTGGGAGATGTCTGGTTTTTCATGAGGACAGAATATTCTTTGTATACTGCTGTGTGAATCTGGATGTTGTTAAGTGTGTTTTAGTGTTGATACTGAGTTCTGGCTTTGTTGAATGTCATCACAGTCTCAGCCATAGTGGTTAGAGCTTCCTTCGCACATAGGTAGAGATACTGCCGAAGTCTGACAGTTTTTGACTTTGCCATCTGCATACTACTATCTACACCTGAAGTGAATGTGGGATATGGAATCTGGATCACGAAGACTCTGTGATATGAACGCTATCTTTTGGGCAGTGTGAGTAGAAGCATGTATGTTTTCAGAACTTGGTCTTTCCTTTTTTCACAGCTTGCAGCCCAGATGTCCACAGAGGACTGGATATGGATGGGAATGTTTATGATGTTACTATGACTGACAGCTATCAACAGTGTCAAAAAAGATGTACCAATAGCAAACACTGTCATTTTTTTACATATGCCTCAGAAAATTTTCACAATCCAAGCTTTCGGTAATTAGAAGTTTGATCCCTTTACTTGGGCAGTTCTTTGCTTTAGTGGAGTAAATCTCAGACCTCACACTTAAGGTGTGCAAATTTATTTAAGGAAGTATTTTTAACTTGGTTCATCATCCTTGCTATGTTTATTCCAACTTACAAGAATAGGAAAATATCTGTAGTAAATTCAGTTTCATTTGTCCATCAGTGAGAAAGACAAACTTAATTCTCATAGCACTGAAAAAAATTACTTTGGAGATATTGAAGTACAAATTACACTGGCAGCAATATTCCTATGTCAAATCTTTGCTTGTGGCTCTGAAAATAGTATCATCAGAGCAGATAAAGAAATCCTAGGATTTTATGAAACCTACTTTTGAGCTGTTAATCTCCTCAATTTTACAAGTTAAACATTGTTCAGCTAGTTCTGTTCTTCATTTGAAGATTGTTCAGGAGACTGGAGATTGGTCTGGCCCGTTGCTAGAACATTCACCATGGAACTGCAGGGCCAGAAGGATGATGTAGACCAAGGAAGATAACCTGTTGTCTTACCGCTTTCTGCATTCTTTGTCACTTAGTAAAAAATGCTTCTTGAAACATACCAGTGTTGGAACTCCAACCAACATAAAGGTGCTTGATGAGGTGGTGTCTGGATTCTCTTTAAAGCCATGCCAGCTTTCTGAAATAGGTAACTATTTAAAATCTCTGATTCAGTTTAATTTTAAGGGTTATGGATAGCAAGGTGCAGTCTATTTCTGATGTTTATAAATGTTTGATTATGTAAAATAATTTAATATAAGCTTATTCTTGCAAATATATTTAGTATTACTAGGCACAAAGAACGTTCAAGTCTTCTTCATTTTTCCATTTTATCATTTGTCTTACAAAAACAATTGCCTACTTTGAAGATCTACAGAATTTTTTCATAAGATTGTTTGATGAAATCTTCTGTACCATAAATACAAAAGTGAAAGAAAATATCCCATCTAAGTCAAAGATGAGGAGGAATATAAAGCTTTCTAAATTCTGTTTATATACTGTGTATGCATTACCTTGATTAATTTAGGCTTTGCCTTACCTATATTAATTTAGGCTTTAATTTTGCCTTATTCCTGTGTATTTGTATGCTCTCTCCACTGGTCCTAACTTGAAGTCTTCCCTGTTAGAATAGGAAATCTGCATTCTAGCATGTTGTTTATCTTTTCTATGTGAACCTTATTTACCCCTTCTCAGTAGTCCTCTTGAGTTTACACACTTTAAAGTGTTCTTGAGAAATAGGTTTTGTTTAAAATGTGCTCTTACTTTTCCCACTTACCAGTCAAAAAGAAAGAAAAATGTTATTAAGGATAGAAATTTAATAACCTGTGAACGTTAATATTCTGATAAATTAAATATTTGGAATTTCAATATTTTGTTTTTGCTTTATGCAGATTGTCAAATGGACATTTTTGAAGATCAAGAATTTTCAGGAATGAATATCACAAGTTTTATCACTCCCGATATGCTTGTCTGCCAAACCATTTGTACATATTTTCCCAAGTGCCTGTTCTTTACATTCTTTTCCAAGGAATGGCAAATAGAATCTGAGAGGTGAATATAACAAATAACTTCAATTCTATAAGTGGATTTATTTTTTTAAAAATTACAGTGTCTTCTTTTAACCACTGTGTTCTCACACCTATGGAAATTTTTGCTAAAAGATTATTTTCATTATTTCAGACTGCTTTAAGTACTTAAATCTGAACTTTCCTTTTGATAATAACAAGACTACCAGGAAATCCTTTTCTTGAAAAGGTTTTCAATAAAGTTATTAGGTTTACAAATGTTTCTATTGCACAGCCTTCTTTTATACTTAGTAGTGAGGATATTTACAAATCTGTATTCTACACAAAACAATAGAATAAAGTTTCAAAGGATTTTCACGAAGAAGCAAAGCTGAGATGGCCTAAACCATCTAAAACAACGTCCCTACATATGTATAAAAACTGTATGTCCAGTCATGTGCCATTTCACTAAACTACCNTAAAGGTATTTAAAGAAAGAAATTCCCTTACCAGTACCTAAACAATCAATTTTAGGGTGTGAGAACAGATGTAGTTACTGTAAATTTCTTTCTTTACTTTAGAAATCTTTGCCTTCTGAAGACATCAACAAGTGGGATACCAGAAGCACTTGTACCACGAGGAAATGCTGTATCGGGCTTTGGCCTCCTAAATTGCAGAAGATACGTTCCTGGTAAAGAATAGACTGCAATAAAAATACTAATTTTGAATTTAATAAACTTTCTGATGCTTGGAATGCCCTTGTACTTGTTCTTACAGCTTGCAATTCTCGCACTTACATGCATATGGATTTTTTGGGAGATGAACTCAATGTCACTTATACCAATGGACACAGAGCCTGTCAACAGGTTTGCACTGATGTGATCCGCTGCCAATTTTTTACATACTTCTTCCTCCAAGATTGGTGCAATGAGGAAGGGTAAGTTATATACTTTTGTTAAGCTGTTCAAAGATTGCTGAAATAATCATTCTGTGCACTTGGTGGAGGGCTAATGTTTGTGTTCGGCATCCAGAAAGAACAAACTGAACTTTTGCATTAATTACTGGCAGGAAATGTGAGTGTCACCTAAGAATGTCCTCGAACGGATCTCCAGTGAAAATAGTACATGGGCCAGGAAGGATCTCTGGCTACTCACTAAGATTATGTAAAAAAAAAGCCAGTACTGGTAAGTAAAACCTATTTGATGCAGAAGAGGTAGTGCTTAGCTGATTTCGGTACAGCAGCCAAAACTGATTCTTTTCACCAATTGGTTGCATTGTCCCAAGGGGTGACCTTGTAAAGTTAGAGTAACTAAGCAAAGTCGGACAGGTCTACACTTTGCAAACACCAACAGTAGTACTGTGATCTTGTTTTTGACAGACTATATGATCATATATCATGAAGGCATTACGGTGAATTGTGTATTGCTGTCTTAGCAATAAATTGGTCCCTATTCAGGAGTCAGCAGTAGTTTAATCTTATTTATTCAGTGTTGAGTCCAGATTATCTTAAAGCACAGTTCTAAATCATTTATGTAGTGTGTATGCAGCATTCTGCAAGAACTATTAGGATTGTTGGAGGGACAGACTCTTCCCCTGGTGAATGGCCATGGCAAGTCAGCTTGCATGTGAAGGTGTCCCGTCAGAAACACCTCTGCGGGGGCTCTATCATCAGCAACCAATGGATTCTTACAGCTGCTCACTGTGTCATAAGGTAAAGCCTAAGCTTAAATGTGCAAAGGAACCAGAAAATTTCATCTATCCTGTGAGATAAATTGTGACCTTCATTTCAGAAAACTAAAAATGAGGGTTAGAATAAAATAAACTGTTTTAATGTAACCCACATGTGGAGTTCTAAAGCAGACTTGCTCATACCCATAATGAAACTAGAAGTCCATACTTTGTAATATTAGTATTGTACTACTAATGCTAAATTATTTTAGTCCACCTAGAAGATAAAGTCCTAAAGCAGACATCAAATATCTACAGAAAATTAAACCATTCTCATGCAGTATGTTTTGTCTCACTGTAACCCAATATAATCTACCAAAGAAAATCTCTTGCTAAGTTATTCCAATCCATGAACATCAAGTGACATGGAGATATCTTTCGGCTGCTTAAGAAATGGTTCTAATCTGATAGCTTCAGCAGCAGGGTGCTCAGCAAGTTAACTTATTTGATCAGGACACAAAGTAAATCTCTTGAGGGGATCCAGTTAGGCTGCTTCTGGTACATGAGCTACTTATCTCTGCAGTACACGAAACACCCAGACCCCAGTTGTCCTGGAAATATATCAGTAAAATATCCCTTAAATGTACTCCAACCAAAGTTGAAATTGTAAAGACTAGCTGTAACTTTTCGTATAGGTCTATGATATTACTCTATATTTACATAGCTACTGTAATTTTCCTAGTATCAGAATAGACTCTACTTGAATTTATATTCCCAGCCTTATTTTCTTTATTACTAAAGCTGTTGTGTTGGAAGGAATGGAAATATTTTGGCACTTCAAGGCTTGCATTAGGACCTTAAATTTATTATGTTTTAAAAAAATGGAGGAAAAGAAACAAACTTAAGACAAGGCAGAAGGCAAAGAAGAAACAGAGTAATAACAGTCTGACCATAAACAAGAGAGGAAAGCTGATATGGGGTTGAAAATATAATGAGGGAGAAAAACAGAAAGAAGTGAAGAGAACAGGCAAAATGAACCCTTCTTAGTTTTGAGAATCTGAGAACTAAAACATGGAAAGAGTAACCTCAGTGCTGTTCATGGCACACTCAGGAGTATTAGAAGATGTTTGCATCTGCACACAACATTTAAATCAGTGCAAATCTTTTGTGACAGACTGACTGTTTGTCTTTTTCCCTCAGTCTTGGGAATCCCAACATTTGGCGTGTTTATGCTGGGATTTTAAAACAATCAGAAATAAATGAGGATACGCCCTTCTTCAAAGTGGAAGAGATTATTGTTCATCCTCAGTATAAATACGCACAGACTGGAAATGACATTGCTTTAATGAAACTTGATAAACCTATGAATTTTACTGGTATGTAGTGTATTACAGAGGAATTCTGAAAATATGCAGGATGGCACTGGGCTGGCATTTGTATGGCAATGCTTGATACCTGGGCTGGCTCCCTTTAATATACAGCTACTGGGGATTGAGGAGAACCTCATTCTGTTGGCTTTGAAAAGAAAATCGGTAGATATTATTTATTTAACTGGAATGATTTCCATTATAAGGGACAAACCGTAACACCTTGGCTATCATCAGGGATTGCATAGTTGCCCACAAAGCCTTGATGTTGCAGTTGTCTCTACTGGGCAAACTAATATTTTTAATCCTATTTTAGATCTTCAACTACCTATTTGCCTGCCATCAAAAGAAGACAGTAAAATACTTTATACAGACTGCTGGGTAATTGGATGGGGTTACAGAAAAGAAAAAGGTACAGATAAATGTTTAAACAGAGAATTGTATTTGCAAAATTAATGCAAGATTGAAAACAAAGTGTGTTTCCCCATTTTTTTTTTTTAAGACACCCTCCCTTTTTAAAATGTTACTATAGTCTTGGCTGCCAGCACTGTAGTATAATTATTTGTTAGAATCTAATTCTAATAAGACATCATAACTCACATATGAAACATGTATGAAATTCTCATTAATTAATGACGTACCCTTACACAAAAAGCAGATTTTATAAATTCAATAATTTGAAATCTGTAAGAAATGTCTCCTGTACAGCCCTCAAATACTTACCCTTATTCTAGCTTAATCTAATGGCAAAACTTAGTGTATATCAGAAATTCATTCTCCTTTCTTTACTCTCAGTGGAATAAAACCAATGGTCTAATCACTGAACTGTGATATTTTTTTTTTTGGTGACGTTTTGAATTACAGTATGCACATAGCCCATGAACTTTTTCTGTGATTGTATTCCTATGACCTTTAGAAAATGAACTTTGAAGTATATTGCTTTAATAATTCTGGTGGTTGATTAGAAACAATGACAGTGACTACTGTATTTTGTAAATAGATGGGATCTGAAGTCCTCTGATAATATGTGGATGTAGGCCAAATAGCTCTTAATTATCGAAGTCTGTTTTTACAAGTCATTATGTTTTTAATTCTGTAATATTTATATATATGTGTATATACACACACCTATTTAAACATTTGTCATCAGTTGATCCTGTTGATCAGGTCTGAGACAAAATTGACTAATTAATTTAGTTAATGTGCTAATAGGTTGAAACAAAAAAAATTAAGGAGTGTTCAAAACTACTTAACAAGTCATAGGCAAAACCAAAGGCTGGCTCAATTTTGTGGAAAAAATCAGCAAGACACATTTAACTCATACAACAGAAAACTCCCGACACAAAGACATACAAAGATTAGTCACACATTTTTACATAACTAGGATGAGCTGCTACCTTGATCCCCTCGGAGGAAAGAAACATCCAGCAATTCTTTTCCTTGTGGAAATGTGATGTCCATTTGGTTAGTCTGTGCATGCATTGCTCTGCAACATGTTCTTCCAAGCCAGTCTTCCATTTCCAGTGTGTTGATTCCTGTGTGTCATACAAGACCCACGATTTTGGCAAACACTGGGTTGCAGGCAAAACTTTTCCTCTGCTGATCTCTGAGGTTCCAAACTCCCATTCTCTTGTGCATTCATCGTGTTCTAAGGGCAAGATGTCTGCTAGTGGCATCTCAGTCCTGTGACACCATACTTAATCTCCAAACAAATACAAAACTCTCCCAAAAAGAAACAGAAAGAAGCTCCAGACTAGTCTCAGTTCACAGAATCATATACTTTAGCTTCAAATTCCAAGCTGCTTATCACAAATTGCTATACTAGCTCCCCAATCCCTCAGGCTATGGCCCACCAAACTGAAACTATGATGACATTGTCCTTTCCTTTATACACCTTCCTATTTGAAGGTTAGAGTACAATGTGAAATCTAACAAATTTAGGCAGACAGATAGGCTAATGTCTTCTCTTAATTTATAAATCAGTCTGCTCTCCATCCTATGAAATACAAGGGCATTGAACAGCTCAGATTTGGCATTTGGGAGTGTCCAAACCTTTCATAACATATTACTAAGAAATAATTGCTGATAACACACAACAGTATTCTTTATGGGAGGACAGGTTCCAAGGTTTCATATCCTAAAAGCTGTACTCATAAAAGGATTCATTGAAAATTGCAAGGGGGTTCTAAAGCTTGTGCAGTTGTGATACATAAAATGGCCTTATAAAAGCATTCACAGACAGACCAACACAAAAATAGGAAAATCAGTGCCATGTAACAGCACTCTAAGTGCAGTAGACTCCAACTCTATATGTGGATATATAGAGTTTCATTTTAGCTTTTATTTTGGTAGAAACAAAAATTTCTCTGTTCATACCTTCTATTGAATAGGTCGTGTACAAGACATTCTTCAGAAGGCAACTGTTCCCCTCATGTCAAAAGAGGAATGCCAGGCAAGGTATCGGAAGCGCAGAATAGGTGACAAAATGATCTGTGCTGGCTATGATGAAGGCGGAAGGGATGCTTGTAAGGTAACAAGAAGCAGTAGTATATATTGATATATTCTAATCATTTGTTCAGATACACCATATGATACTGTAATTTTTTAGTTGCTATTTAAGATTTATCAGTAGAAGTGTTTAAGTGTTGCTTTTGCATGTCAAAGCCACTGAAAATCAAGGTACATTATGTGATATTGAAGTCATCAGGAACATGTTCCATGGAAAGGATACTCTGAGTGCCTGTGAATAGATGTATCTCATCCATTTAGAGAATAAAAGTATTAGAGAAAGTATAGTATCTCAAAGCATTTATCTGTCAAAAGCAGATTTTCTATATTATGTTTTTATTTCTTGATGTGAAATACACCACTTGAAAGCATCCACTTTAAAGCATCCACTGTGTACAAACCAGAAGGGAGGTTGCTAGCAATGCTATTAAAATGCATGATGACTGAAAAGCTAAAGATAACTTGAGCAGAATGGTCTGTTCATCAGGAGAATTCAAAATGTCACAACAGCACGAGTTCAGTGAGCCTCTTGAGTGTAAACTCATGCACTGCCAGTAATTTAAATATTCTGAATTAATTTATGCAACAAAAAACCAGCCTGTTTAGTAAGATTAAATCCTTTACCAAACATGGTGTTTTCACTTTAAGCACTCCACAGTTAGCATTTTAATGTTAAAATCTTACCATTACAGTGATCTGCATTGGGTAATTAGGAATAAAAATACTTGGAGTCGGTAAGTAATTTTTCTTCAGTGGCAGTTAAGCTTTCTTTATCTGATACAGTGTACCTGAACCTGGAGATGCTGTTTTGTAAAAATAACATGCTTACTATTACCTCAACAGCTAGCAACAGCCACACTAAAGAATCCTATGTTCAGAAAGTTCAGTTAGGAATAGGAAAAAAAAAAGGGGGTGTATTTTGTCCAGGGGAAGACAATGTCACTTAAACAAGGTAAACCATGAACAGGGCTGAGGTTTGTGTACTAACACCAAGGTCATAAGAAAAAACATCAGCAAATACACTATAATCTTCACTGGGTTTTAAATCGTGTGTATGCATACATGTTAATTAAAAACACCCAATCAACTAAACAAAACACAGTCATTTTGAATCTTAATGCAAAGTGGAAATTATTTGCAGTGACTGGAAGGTACTTAGAAGTCAATTAACTAGAAAAGCAGAAAACCTGTTTCAGTACTCTAATGATTATCCTTAAGTGAAAGTAATTGAAATTTAGGCAGTTACACTGGTGTTAAAGCTGAATGATGTTGCTTTTATTTAAGGCTTTCTTTGAGACAGATAGAGTAACAAGAGCTGTTCCTTGCATGCTTTCTCCTATGGCACAGGGAGATTCTGGAGGGCCGCTGGCATGCAGGCATGAGGAAGTGTGGTACCTGGTGGGCATCACCAGCTGGGGCGAGGGGTGTGCTCGCCCCAGGCAGCCAGGTGTGTACACAAAAGTTGCTGAGTATGCAGACTGGATTCTAGAAAAGACTTCATAGTGCAAGAATTACCTACAGGCTTGAAGGAATGTCTTGGAATCGTAACCCTAGAAGCAATGTGATGAAGAGTACAAGATGTTTTACAAGGTGTTTCTTGTTAGCTTGGGAACTAAAAGACTTGATTAAAGAAAGTAGAATGCAGGAATGAATGAACTTCGCTATTACTAAATAAAAATCTGTAATAAAAATTATTGTTAGTGATATGGCAGAAAAAATTGTCTGAACCACTGATTTCTTCTCTCCTCGTTGGAATAAAATGGGTAAAATGGGAGTGAATGCAATTGCAAGGCCTGTATGGACCTGGGAGGTGGGAACAGCTTCCGATTTTTGAGGTTTGGACACAGCAACGGAGATTTCCTTACTGGGTCTGAATTCAATTGAAGGAGGCCAGCCAATTGCATCGGTCTTTAGCACAATCTATTTTAATTTTCTAGATCTTTAGGTGTCCTTGATTAAAGAAACAGCTTTCTCCTTTCACTTTTTCTCATTTTTTCCTTTCTTCTTATTTTGTGTTTAGCTTTTGTCTTTGCCAAACTTCATGAGCTTGTTTCTTAATCATTAAATGAAGTGCTGAAGATATGTTCTAGAGTGCTACTCGTAATTGCCACACACCCACACTGAGTATAAACAGCAGGAGTGGCTTTACAAGTAAATGAGTTTTTAAAGATTAGAAATGAAACATGTCAAAATTTATGGAAGAAACTAATCAATCTGCTGAAAATTACTTCTGTGTTCAAATTTTTATGCTTCATTTGCAGCTTGCACTATGAATGTAGTTCCACAGGTACAAGGTTACAAAGGGTTATATCTGTGCCAAAGAGCTCAAAGAGACCCTGGGGTCAAAGTGCTTCTTGGGGTATGCTGTGCAAGGCTGATTGCAGTCAACCAGCTTGAAATTCCAAAGCTGTATTCAGAGGGTAGGGCTTTGGCTCTGTTTGTTTATTTCTTTTTAAAGAACCTAAATGCAGAGTAGGATTGAGAAGAATCCAAAAGTAACAGGAGGGAAGAGAGAATGGTGATGCTGCAGGCACCTCTTGTGGAAGAAGGGCACTGCCTTTCCTCCACCCATGGTGAGCTCCTGGGGACAGGGCTTGCATTGTTGGTGGTGCACATTGCTAAAGGCGTCCCACTTCGAAAATCCCTGTGCCGGCTGTTTGGAGCCAAAAGGCAAAGTCTGGTGAGGCAAACTCTCAGTGAGTTTTGGGTCAAGGGGGAGATTAAGGTATATCACTGTGCTGGGAGTTTTTGCCAAGACCACAGGGGCAGAATAGGAGATAAAGGTGGTGGCTGGTGTCCTTTCAATGCTCCGTTTAATTCACAGCTGGTTTAAAATATCAGCGTATCTCAGACATGCTGTTGAAAACCTGGAGACTTAAATAAGAGACTGAGAAAGAGTAGGGAAAAAACAGAAAACAGTGCCAAAAAAAACCACACCAACCCAAAACAAACTCAGAAAAGAAAAATATTCCTGGAATTCAAAAGTGGTTTTGTCCTCATGGGGAAGGAATGAAGACAGCTGGAAAAGAGCTGCTGAAGAAAAAAAGGTATTGCTTCAGCACGAAAACAATGACTGAAACTGTCTAAAGAATTGTCAGGAGACCATCTGAAATACCTGTCTGCCAATATTCAAGCTGTGCTGAAAAGTACATGCAATGTCAAACTGATAACCTTTCTTATAATAGTGCTGTCATCAGCTTATTTGCACACAAAATGCATGTGCTTCTCTCTTTTTTTATATATAATTTTGAATTTATTTTATCATTTTGTGTTTTTAATTTGGCTTTGTTTTCTGCTGTGAGACTTTCCAGGTTGTGGCTACTGGAGTAATGAAGAAGAATGGCAGCTCAGAAGTGCTCTGTAAACCTCTGGAGCTCCAAGTTTCATCTCTCAGAGTTGTACCCAGTGGCAGCAATATGCAGAAGGAAACTTAGCTGTAGTTGTGTGAAGGATAAGGGATCTCCATGACTGCATATACAGCTCTTGACCATAGAAAAGTAGCTTATTCCAATACATTTTCATCTAGAGAAGATATTCTTTATTGATGTTTCCCTTAGTTGCTTATTCATGTGTAACAAATTCCTTTTAGCTCAAAGTGAGTAACAGGAGTAGATTTTACAGGGAGAAAAGATGAGTTCCTGGTAGTTCTATGAAGTCATTATGATTTTATTTAAAAAAGACTACATGAGAGACAACCTGACCTTTGTGTGGATTTAAGCACCAGCATAACATGTAATTCATTGAGACCTTTAGACTCTTAGGAACATACTGACGTTATTAAATGTTATATTGCTTAGGCTTTCTTGTATCAATCAGTAGCTTACACTAAATGAGAGGAAGTTAATAATCTGCATTTATTCTCCCTTCTCTATCTCCCTGGGGAAAACCAGTTTTTAAAACAACCTCAAAACCTATTTCAATCTCATTAAGTAACAGGTTGGCCTTATAGTTAAAATCTGCCTATTTATGTTGGTATAGAGCACAAAAATAAGTTCTTTAGTTGTTGGATTGATTAATGTCAACTATCCCTGACAGTGTCTTATATTCAGGTACTTAGTTACATTGAAAATCATTAAAGCTCAGAATCTTACACTAGGTGTTGAATCTTGCAAGGAGCAGACCATTGGTGTTTGATGTATTCAATGGCAGCATTAGACTGTCCTGAGTTTTTTTGTACAAATAAGGTCCCTGATCCCAGAAATTCGCAGCTTCATTCAGGCACAGATGAAACTGTTCATGCGCCATGGTAGTCTAGAGAGCAATTAGTTCGTCATAAAGTAAGGCATATGGAGATGCTACTCAAGTGCACTGTTTAAGCTGTAATAGCCTTCTCTACAGTCATGTTACAGCACTATAAAACAGATGAACCCAGCTTCCCATTAAACTGGCAATGCTGTGTGTTTCTTATTGCTGCAGATGCTTTGTCTAATGTCTGAGACTTAAACATGTCTTCTTGAAAGTGAGAGGTTTTTTAGGTTATCATAGGAGATCTGGAGAAATCACTATTCTAGGGTGTTAATAGGGGATGTAGCCTCTCTGATGTTTATTGTATTTCCCTAGTATATCATCACTTTTCCGATCATTTCTGTTGCCTGAGTGTTGCTCATGGAAAAGTGCTTCTTATGGAAATGTTATGCAGAGTGTTGCCGAAGCTTTTGTGTTTCTGTGCTGTGACTCCCTTGTTCTGTGCACAATTCACCATTTAAGAACCCCCAGCACACGAATATGTTTGTTTTGAATTTGCACCAAATACAGTGAGTGGGGAACAAGATACATTTGACAGATGACCCAGTGTGATTAGGGCAACATCAGGGAGTAGTGACATCCCATGTGGGACAGGGGAAAGGAGTAGAAGGGGTATGATAAAGAAATATAATCTTTGGAGCTACTGTTTCTTTCTGCAATTTGGCTGTTTGGCATGTGACTTGAAGCTATAAGCTTCTTGGTCAGTCACTGAATGTGGGTACATTTCTGAACTCTTTTCTTGGAAGAACTACAGTGAACAGTTAACAATTAAGAAAAAATTTAAATTAAATATTGGATTAAACTACATAATCTCCAATTCTAGACTTTAAAGAGTCAATATTTTTAAGATGGCCAGAATGGGATGCTGGGAGGGCTGAAATAATTCTAAACAAGAAAAAGAAATGCATGTTTCTCTCCCTTTTCCCTATTCTTCTTACCTACAGAAAAGTTTGTATGGTTCTCAGTCAGCCTCTGATGTCTTTAACATTCAGTGCATGTTCAGCTAACGTTTTCAGTGAAAAACACCAACCAGTGTTTTCCTGTACTACAAAATAACTCTCAGTGCTTGAGTCACTAGGTGGCACTTTTGCTCTAGTTTGTTTTGTGTTTAAGAGCTGTGTCAGAAAAGGAAATTCTCTGATATAACTAAGCATGGTTAGAAAATCTCAGAATGATATTTTCATTTTTAAAGCTGATAAATAATAGTAAATAGTTAAGTTAGTCTCTTCGTTTGTAGAAAGCAGAGAGCTCAAAGATAGTGGATAAGTTTAGCTGCACATTTATGCATAGCACTGGAACTGAAAGAGACGGTAAGATATGAGACTGAAAATCAGTAAGATATGAAACTGAGCTAAGTAAGTGCAATTTGCCCACAGCTTCCTACAGTTTAATAAACATGCATCAAACCATTGAAAGCCACTGCCAATGTCCCTGCACATCTTCTGCTCTGGTGCCTTAGTTCTTATGACCAAAAATATCACAGGGTGTTAAAAACACGTTTATCTTCTGGGAAAAAAAATCTCAGAATTGCAGAATGTTAGGGATTGGAAGAGACCTCTAAAGATCATCTAGTCCAATCTCCCTGCCAGAACAGGATCACCTGGATCAAGTCACAAAGGAATGTGTCCAGGTTTTAAACCTCTCCAGAGAAGGAGACTCCACAATCTCCCTAGGCAGCTTGTTCCAATGATCTGACACCCTCATCATGAAGAAGTTTCTTCTCGTATTTGTGTGGAACCTCCTATGTTCCAAATTGCACCCATTGCCCCTTGTCCTATATTTGGATGACACTGAGAAGACCCTGGCTCCATCCTCCTGTCACTCACTCTTTGTATATTTATAAACATTATTGAAGTCACCCTTCAGTCTTCTTTTCTCAAGCTAAAAAGACCCAGGTCCCTCAGCCTTTCCTCATAAGAGATGTTTCACTGCTTTAATCATCTTTGTGGCTCAGCACTGGACTCTCTCAAGCAGTTCTGTGTCTTCTTGAACTGAGGGGCTCAGAACTAAAAACAATACTCCAGATGTGGTCTCACCAGGGCAGCACAGAAGGGGAGCAGAACCTCTCTTGCTCTACTAATCACCCCCCTTCTAATTGACCCCAAGGTCAATTAGCTACAAGGGCACATTGCTGGGTCATGGTCATCCTGTCATTCATCAGGATCCCTAGGTCCCCAACCTATACTGGTACCTAGTGTTCTTGCTCAAATGCAAGACTCTACACTTACCCTTGTTATATTTCATGACATTTCTCACCACCCAACTCTCCAGGCTGTCCAGATTCCGCTGAAAGGCAGCCCAGCCCTCTGGTGTGTCAGACACTCTTCCCAGCTTTGTGTCATCAGCAATCTTGCTGACAGTGCACTCTCTTTCCTCATCCAAGTGGCTAGTGAATATACTGAATAGTACTGGTCCCAGTACCAACCCCTGGGAGACTAGATGCAGTCTTCCAACTAGACTCTGTCCCATTGACCGCTACTCTCTGGCTTCTATCCTGCAGCCAGTTCATGATCCACCTCACTACCTGATCATCCAGACCACATTTCCTCAGTTTGGCTGCGAGGATGCTGTGGGAGACTGTGTCAAATGCCTTACTGAAGTCAAGATAGACAACATCCACTACTCTGCTATCATCTATCCACCTAGTTATATTCTCATAAAAGACTATCAGGTTAATCAAGCATGACTTCCCCTTGGTGAAACCATACTGACTGTCCCTAATGACCCTCTTGTCCCTGATGTGCCTAGAGACAGCATCAAGGACAAGTTTTTCTAACAACTTCCCTGGGATGGAGGTGAGGCTGACTGCTCTGTAGTTACCCACATCCTCCTTGCCCTTTTTGAAGGCTGGAATGACATTTGCTGTACTCAGTCCCCTCTTTGGTTCCCTACAAATTACCAAAAATGATGGAGAGTGGCCTAGCAATGACTTCCATCATTTCCATTAGCACTCGTGGGTGCATCCCATCAGGACCCATGGTTTTATGCACATCCAGACTGCTTAATTAGTCAATAACGCAGCATTCAACCGGGGCAAACATTTTCTTTGTCCTGACTTCCTCTGGG
Organism: Upupa epops; assembly: GCA_013397515.1. NCBI lineage: Eukaryota > Metazoa > Chordata > Aves > Bucerotiformes > Upupidae > Upupa > Upupa epops. The sequence continues at coordinate 392,563 of VZRI01004087.1, forward strand.
GCTCAGCAGGACAGCCTCCAGCAGTATAGACAGAGGCAAAAAGGCGTTCAGTATCTCCGCCTTCTCTGTATCCTCTGTCACCAGCACAACTGCCTCATTCAATAGTGGGCTGACATTGCCCCTAGTAGTAGTTTTATCTGCTATGTATTTGAAGAAGCCCTTTCTGTTGTCCTCGACCTCTCTTGCAAGGTATAATTCCAAAGAGGCCTTGGCTTTCCTAGTTGCATACATACATACTCTAATTAGAGGCTTATAATCATCTTAAGTGGTCATCCCTTCCTTCCATCACCTATAGGCTATATTCTTCCTTTTGAGTTTTCCCAGTAGTTCCCTGTTTAACAAAGCAGGTCATCTGGTTCCCTTTCTTCACTTCCTACCTGTTAGGATGCTCTGATCTTGAAAGAAATGATCCTTGAATGCTAGCCAACAATTTTAGGCCCTTTTATCTTCTATTACCCTGTCCCATGGGATTTTCCCAAGCAATTGCTTAAAAAGACTGAAGTGGCTCAATTGAAATCCAGGGTTGTGATTCTGNAAAGAAATGATCCTTGAATGCTAGCCAACAATTTTAGGCCCTTTTATCTTCTATTACCCTGTCCCATGGGATTTTCCCAAGCAATTGCTTAAAAAGACTGAAGTGGCTCAATTGAAATCCAGGGTTGTGATTCTGCTAGGTATTCTGTTTCTGCTGTATGAGCTCCTGAACTCTACCCTCTGTAGTAAGATAGTTTGAAATGGATAAATTGCTCAGGATTGGACAGAGATTAATATAATGCCAGTCTTCAGCACCTGCTTTAGACAAAACCAAAGGGGGTCATGCAGGATGATCACCAAGGTGCTACAGTACCTCAATAAGCAGCAGGGTAGATATTTTACTGTTGTACTTAGTAGTCTTCTTTGTACATTGTTGTGCTCTATTGTCTTAAAGTTGTAGCATCAGTGACTAGTGTAAAGCTACACTAGTTAGGCAGGAGGAGAGAGATTTTAACATATGGATCAGTGAACAGATGAGGTAAAAAATACTAAAGATTTAGAGTTATTAATGAATTTAAGAACTAATGGACTTAAATTTCAACAGAAAGAATACTGAGGAAAACCTGTCTGGAGTAGAGAGATTGAAGCCAGTGAATAGGGGTCAAAGATAACTGTGGCACTTCCATCACTGGAAATATTCTATGATTTAGGGCTGGGATACATCAGGGTGTAACTGGCCTTGCTTTGCTCAGAGGAGGTGGACTGGATATTCTTTACAGTTGCCTGTGATCAACAACAGCGATACAAAAGCGTGCGTTTGAGGTTTTACTAAAAGATTTGTGACTTTTTGAACTTTAAATCTCAACAAAAGAATTTATTTTTTTTTACGGTTAAAGAAACGTTTGGGTTTTTTAAAGCTGGTTCAGTCCTTCCATTCTCCTGCAAACAACAGAATTCTTTGTTATGAACTTTTAAGTCCTTGCAGCTCAGGTCCATAATAAAGTAAAAGGAAGCAATGAGAAAGAAGCAAACCAGGATAAAAAGCATAAAAAAGGGAATGTTTGGGTTCCCCACCACAAGCATCATATTCCTCCCAGTGAAGGACTGAGAATGCTGATCATATACACACAATACCCTTCCCCTCCCCACCTCCTCCCAAGACTCTCTCAAGGAAGCCTGAAACCATTTATCCTAAGACCCAAGGGGACAAAGGAAGTTCAGGGGTACACCATAGATAAGGGTGATAAGAGATAAGAGGATTCAGGGCTATTTTCTTTCTGTAGCAATCCATCCTGTATTAATAATGCAGCTTTTATGTGTGTGGATGTTAAAACATGAGCTGAACTGGCAACACATTTTGAATGTACATGCATGGTGTACTCCCTTTTTAGCCACAAGGAAGTTTCCTTTCAGTGAGATATAAAGTAAATGAAGATTTATTTTGTGCTATGGAGTCATCCAAGGTAAAAGTAGAAAGTCATCTCGAGGTGGTAGCAGTTTTGAGTATTGTCATCCATTGACTGAAAAACAACAAAATCACTCTGCAATTCTTTCTGTTGCCTCTGAACTCTTCTATTACTCTGTGTAATACAATGGAAACTCATCTCAGTTGGCCTCCAGGCACTACCTAATGAAAAAACATTGGCAAATAAATAACTCATGGTGTCCTCATAAATACAGTTGATATTGATGTAGAAAGATTTTGTACTTGGCTGGTACTGATTACTTTTTAATTTTCTACTGAATGCTCTGTATTTGATATTCCTTTTAAAGCTGCAGTTTCTGGATTCGTAAAACTGGGTAGGAAGGTCACCTTTATACAGAGAGAGTATGTTTCTGTCTCTTGCAGTTTCTGGGAAAAAAGTTGAAATACATGACCTATGGTCATCCTAGAGGCTTACAAGCTATAATTAGTATTTGTAAGCGTTTTTATGAACAAAAATTCTCCAGATATTAAACATTTTTTTTTCATTATTTTCAGAGATCTGACTTGCAGCTGTCATGGGTGGTGTTGACAATACTATGTAAACTTTCTAACAAGATAAATGATAAAGCTCCTAAACTAAAAATACAAGCCAAATATTCCACTAGAAATTCAGCAAAAATCTCACCTGAACTCTGTGCATTTGCTATAGCATTGTCTTTGGTTCCTCAAAGGCCAACAAGCACTGCTGAATTACTTCAAACCTGAGAGAAGCCCGAGTAGACAAGTTACAGGTGCTATGCCAGGTCTTGGTGTTACTTTTCCATTCCAGAAGTGACTGCTCTGTGTCAACACCATCAAGATCTACAAATATAGGCATAACTACCCTAGGAGAAGGGCACTTAAAAAGAGACAGGTAAGTTAGTCTTGCAATTAAAACCAGTATTTGAAAGACCAAATTATTCTTTCATTGCTTCAAGAATATCACTTATGATGCCTCTTCATTGTTTTGTCTCTGGTCTGGCTGAAGAAAGACTCCAGAATAAACAATAGTAATATTGGGGTAGCATTAGGAAATTATAGCAATGTTTTGAGCTGCTGTTTCTGTGCTTTGATTGATGAAGGGAGTCCCAGCTGTGATGTTTCACAGGTGACCTTACAATGCCGTGATGACCATTCACAGTACTTTAGGGCAGACAAGATTATAGAGACATAACTCATGTTTCCTAAGTGTGTTGTCTGAACTCAAGGGATGCCCATGGTGAAATGACTCATGCCTGCCTGGTAAGAGAGACGCTTATTCATCAATGGATTTCTTTTAGAACCTTATTGCTTGCAGTACATACGTGGCATCAAAGAAGCCTGGTTTTTTGATACTGTTTAAAAGGCTACTTTATAACATGTCTAACACATGATGTTTGATTTATTCAACCAAAAATCTAGATTATATCATCTGAACTTAATGGAAGGGATTTAGTATACCATTATGAGCGTAATTTCTCAGTACTAAGTAGTACAGGATTACCAGTTATTATGAATGGGCTAAGTTTAACTGTTGGACTTGATCTCATATGGGCAACATCCATCTCTGAACTTGGCTTGGGTACTTCATGAGTACTCACTTCACTAACCCTTAGCCCTTTGTTTCTGGCTTTGCTCATCTCGCGTTACATTGCAAAATATTTTATGGCCAACTGGATGGAGAGTGAAAGGCTTTTGATGACGTAGTTTTCCTTAGATAGACTGCAGGATCAAAACAAACAAGTACATTTTATAGACCATCACAAAATAGACGATTCTATAGTGAAAGTAACTATAAAATGATAGCTGAATATAGAGGATAAATGAGCAAGTTTTTTTTGTGTGCATTTTGTGGTTTCTTTTTCAGAAATTAAAATAACTATTCCATATATTTCTTAATACATTTTTTTAGGAAGTAGTATAGGAAGGTACAGTAAGCTATCAAAATTAGAATAATCTGCTGGCACTTTACTGACCTATAGTCCTGAGATGTATAGCGGATCTGTGTTTCAGATGTTATGATCAGTACTGTAAATAATAGATCTGCTGATTTGTTCAGTATTGTTTTGTGCAGTATTTGTTCAGATTTGCTGATTTATCCATCCTCTTTGTAATTCACAATCATCAAGCATTTATGACTGGTTTGGATTCTTCTATTTTCAATTTCATTGCCTTTTAGCATATGAAACATTGTCCATGAATTAAAAGGGCTCAAGTGAGCACATCTGGCATACATATGAACTCTATAAAGGGTAACAAGAAAACCTGAATCTTCAGTACTAACACAGCTGTTAGACATGCTGAACACTTCTAGCTGCCATACCATGAAGCAGCTATCCATCAGTGGGGAGATATGCTTCTTAATTGCCCATTATCTCAGCCTGTATGAGAACTCTTCTCACATGAGGCATGCAAGATGCAGATGCTATTGGCTGCTGCCTCCACAAAAAAGAAAAAACTCCCTGCAGCTGGATGACATTTGTGTAAAGCCAGATCCTCAGTGTGTCTGTCAGGTCTCAGCTTTGACTATATAAACTTTATTTGATAAATAAAATTCTTAAGCCATCATGGTTTCTGATAAACTCCTCCTTTGCTTTATGTTGCAGGCAGTTGTAAGAATGTGGGCCTAGATAGCCACAGGAAATAGCCATTCAAACTTCTTTGCTTTTATTTATTCCAAACACCACTAGTGTTACCAGAAATGCTCATTATACCAGAAATGCTAAGTTGCTCTCTTCCTGTTGTACGTGCTTACAGAGAGAATAAGGACCAAGGCAAAAATCTTTGCATGATAAGATTAAATAAGTATTTGCTGGTATAATTATATGCTAAAGATAAAATTGGAGGTCAGCAGACCTCTGACATCAGGAAGGAGTTAGAAGAAACCAGAGGAGGTTCTTATACATGTAGGAAGACTGGCCCTTACAGTGCAATGTTAAACTGTAGAAAGGATTAAAATTCATGGCTCAAGGGAAGATTGATAAAAGAGCTTACACAAAAAAATTAGTGATGAGAAAAAAGAACTGGGATACACTGGAGAAGCTAAATATACTTTGGCAGCTGAAGCATGCAAACATACAACAAGGCAAGCAAGAGGAGAAAATGAAGTACTTCTGGCTTTTGGATTTTTAACTCTTCCATAAACATGGGAAAAAAGCAAGTTTCAAAAGAGAGGGAATACAAAGGCCCAATTCAGCCCATCAGCACTATGAAGTAATATAAAAATATATATATAATACAGAGAGAAAATGAAAGAGTAATGGTACAAATTATTCTTTGCTGATGGATGTTCAAAGTTCAAGGAAGCACATTCAGGAGCATCATGGTTTGTGATTATTCTGGCACTTTTCTGATGTATACAACTTGAACTGTCCCCTCTAATATTTCAGCCAAGGCAAGATTTATATTCTCCTAATCTACTTTTACTTGCAGTTTCTTTTGAAAAATTTTCCTTTTCTTTCCTGTGTGAAAACCAGCCTTGAAATGTTGCAAGAATGAGATGGATGTCAAGGCCTCTCGACCCTGAGGGTCAGAGCATTTCAGACATAGCTGAGATGATCCATACACATTAAGCAAAAATTTCCAGCCACAGTGAACTGAGGTAAAGCCTTATGACTATAAAGGTAGCTGAGGCTGAGTTAACAGCTTGAAACCTACTACAAGGAAAGGGGAATTCTGGCCCTATTCGACTCAGCGAGTAGTTCACCTCTCTCTTTAGCCTGGCCAGCACTTTTCTCTGCAGGGTGTCATTCTGTCTTCTCTGTGCTGTACCTTCAAGGCTGCAAAGTGGCATCAATAGAATGATTTGTAAAAGCACTGTTGTATCAGAGGAGAGGGCTTTGGGCTGTGCTCCTATATATGATGCTTAGGCCAGGTCTGTGTAAGCTGGCACGTCTGGGTGGTGCCATGGACTGTCCAGTGTGCTGCAAAGGCTGTGCTTCAGGTCCAGGAGCAATCTAATTCTCTTTCAGAATAACTTAGGTCTGCTGAATAGCAAGGCTAATTAGCCTGGATTCAGCATATTTCTGACACAACAGAATTCATCTTCTTGGGTTTTTTTGGTGCTTATTTAGAGGTTTCTGGCACTAAATAGCACCTTACAGGCATGCCTACAGTGCAGGACCTTCCCTACTGCTTCTACAGGTAACCAGGAGCTGTGCTTGGTAAGTATCTCTCTTCATTCTTCAGTTGTCTTTCTCAGCACATGAACTTTCATCATCACTTATTCAGCAGAGCTTCTGTCTTTCATCTGACCTTGTCTATGTTGTCTGAGGATGCTGGATGTTCATCTAGCTGAATGAGCATTTGTTAGCTGTTACAGTACATGTAAGTACAAAAAACATTTTTGAGAATTCAGAGAAGCATGAATTAAATCTATTCAGGGGTGATACAGCATATGTCCTCAGATAGACATTTTAATATTTCCTATGTTCTTGTTAGCCTAACTTGCCATTGGAAATTAAGATATTTATATCAATGGCCAAGATCCTGACTGCTAAGGAACTGTTTCACTGGGATAAATTAACAGTACTCTAAAGTAAGATTTAAAAATCTGTGCTAGAGCAAATGCTTTGCTAGACACAGTATAACTTTGATCTAAAGGATATTTGCTCAAGGTCTTCTCATCTCCCCAGAGTATTTTATATATGTGACCTAGGAAGCTGTTTTATATATCTGATCTAGGACAGCCATATTCTCAAAAAACCTAACTTTTTAGAGACTTTCCTTTGTGGGTGGGATGACTGCTAAAAAAGTTTCTGAGTTTTAATGCAGCATTAAAAGCAATGATGTGTATATCAAGACTACCTTGTCTTCAATAGCAGGAAGAAATATTGAGTAAGATGAACTGAGAGCCCTTGCTTGGACTTGAGGCTAGAATCATGTCTTGAGTAGATCCTCAGGTCTCACCCTGACAAAGACTGAACCTGGGCTGTAATTCCCTGGTGTCGGAACTTGGAAGTGCTTGTGGTTCCCTCAGATCTGATGTAACATTTATTTACCTTACATTTCTGATTTCCTCAGCTTGTTGGCACAATCCTGTGGTTTGCAGCACACTGACACAGTGGTGACATCTGTGCAGGCACACTGGACCTTGCAAAGTAAGTGCTAAATTGCTTTCTCTTCTCCAGCATCAATATGTTAATAAGAGATATGAATGATTGTATACAAATTATTGGATGCCAGTACTGGAAATCAGTGATTCCAAATGATCTCTTTACTTCATTTTATTATCTTTTTATAAATCTACATGCACCAAAAAAATTGACATAAAATCCAAACTAAATATGTGTTCAGAAGCAGCAATGGATTACATACGTGTTGGCTGTTCTTTTTGTCACATAGTACCTGTGGACAAATAGCAGCTACTAGAAGCACTGAAAAAAAAGGTCCTATCTGGGTATGGGTTTAGATTTTTGTTTGCTCATGTGAGTGTTTGTATTTTGTGAATGAAGTCAGAAATCTCGTGTCTGCAACTCATGACTTAAGCAGCCTGCTTTTTCCCTGTCTTTCTGATAGATGGGATAGGAACCCAGCTGGTAATTCTTAGTGTGATAATGTCATTCTCATTGCTTATGTATTTATTTCCTTTACAAATCCCTGGTTATTATAAACTGCAATTAGTCTATGTGAATCTTCCTCAGCTACATGATACCATAAAGCTCCCCTTCCACTAAGGAATTCACATTTTATTTGCCACAAATGAGTTCATATTTCAATTTCACTTAATAATATTTCCTTAGAATAGATGAGTTGTATTCATCCAGCTATGTATTTGAATCCAGAACAACACAGACTTACTTTCTTTTTTACTGTCTATTGCCCCCTTGTTTCTTTCTTTGACAGTGAAAGAAGCAAGAACTATAAATGTAACATATCAGAGTTATTTGTTCCTTTATTATTAAAACCTTAATTGGCAATGATGAGGGTAAAATATGTGAAGAACTGGGTTTTTGGGAGGGATTTCATCCTTTCTTGATCTTCTTGATGTTTCTAGAATCTGTTTTAGCTTGAAAGCTCCGTACTTCCTGAAGATACTCATGCTGATATACGAAGTCCTTGATTACCTAGCATAGAAAATTAAGCTTGGATAAGAAGGATTTTCAAAGCTACCAATTAAAATGTTGCAGTTTTTCGTAATCCTACAGAATATCAAAGAGTAGGATGTGCTGAAAATAGGGCAAGTGATTATTTCATTTCTTAGCACAAGGGAAAAAGAATATTGAAGTTCTGAGATTGGTTTTAAAATCAAATCCAACTTTTCTTAATTTTGAATTTGGTTAATTTGCAATATTTTTATATTCATGTTTATATGTTTACCTGGTAACTCTAAATGCTAGGCAGTACTTGTGCATTGTTTTTGCGGAAGCAGTTTTCACACCAGGATTGCGGCATTCAGAGAAACACTACATATTGAGACAATGGTATTCAGGCTAGTGGTTTGCAGTTGAGATGGGATACGTCTGGTGCACTTATCAACAGATAGTCTTTGGGCTGTAACTAAGATAATAATGTACACAAACAATCTTGACAAATCAGGCCTTGACTCTACAGTCTTGGATTCAGTTGTATTTTGTGTCTGGAACTGAGTGTTTCAGTTAAGTATTAGCAATGCTGACCCCTTAATCAATCCACCTTGATTACTCTGATCAGTAAGTAGCTTTCTGAAAGTGTAACAGCCACAGGCAAGATGTATGCATTTGCAAAGTTTTGCTGTGAAACAAAGCTTTCCTAGTATTTAGCACAATAGATAGTGTCACTGAAGTATTTGTGCAATAGGTTGATGAGTGGCAAAGGCAATTAATGATTAATTAGCATTCTGAGCACCCAGTAAAATTTCTTACAGGAAAACAAACATCACACTGAGAAGCACAGACTGCACATGGAAGAATACTGTCCAAATACACACAGGGATGAGCAGAACTGATTTCTCATTATTTACACCTTGCTAAATAAAAATGGAGTGGTGCTCTGACTGAAGATGAAGGCCCCTCGGCAGAGCCTAAGTTTAACAACAAGTCTAGGCACATTCAACAAGACTTACATATTCATGAGGAACTTATGTCAAAGAACTGTGAAGGATTCACAATTTTTAAGCAAAGGACCTGCTTGTTGAGACAAACTCCCATTAGAATCAGTCTGTTCACAGACTGGGCTTACTGATGCTTCTTTTAGTGGTAGTGAAGTGTAACTGAGAGCCAATTTTGAAAATGGGATTTGGGATCCTAGTCCTCTTACTCAAAAGGTGTTCAAAATCATGTACCCTATTCCTGGTACAGAAGACGTGCTCTTTTGTTCATTGCAGCTAGTCGCTCTGAGACAAAAAGTGTGAAGGAGACATGAGAAGCTTCTATTCCTAGGGCAGAGGGAGGTTCCTACCCTTCTTGTTTACATATTGTATAAAATGATCAGATAACATAAAAGAGGTGAGATTTGAAAGATGATATGATGGACATTGCTGGATGGACAGGTGTATCTCAAAAATCAGAAGAGCCTTTCAGGTATGTAAGCCCTTTGTCAAATCTGGCAGAGACAACAAATACCAGTCTAAGTAGGACCAAATGTCCTGCCTGTACCCAAACATACAATTTAAGGTAACAGGAAGAAATTAGGATTGGGTGAGAAGGAGGTATGTTAGTGGAAGAGAAAGAAAATGTGATTGGCATAAAACATATTTTTTTCCTTCTAGTTTGTGCTATTTAGTTAAAACGTTTTGCTCTTACAAGTAAAAAGTGTTTTGGTCAAAGTCTATGGAGGGTCCAGTTGTATGATTCCAGTTCAAGGTCCTGCTCTAATGGAGCAGGAGTCTCTGGTGGAGGCTGTGTTGTGAGGAGCTTCAAGGGATAGTGCTGAGATGGAAAAAAGACCGAACTGGGAAAATGAAAAGGTAACAGGAGGTCTATGTAGGTTTGGGTTTGAGAGACCTGGGAGTCAGAGGAGGAGAGACTATTGTCTGAAGATAGTTCTTCTGGTAACTGTCTTATTACTTTAGTTGTTTCACTGGGCTGAAACCAGTATTTATAGTTCTTAGTCATTGTGTAAAACAGATGTATTGTATTATCCTGGGATTTACTGAGGAATCAAAGATGTGAATGTTTCTACTGAAATGTGGAGGTTATTTCAGGTCTTTTGAACTGAGGAAAAAAACCAGTCATTTTATTTTTGGAAAGTTAATCATGCATTAGGGTGACAACAGAGCTGTTCTCAGTAAAACTGTACGAATAATTGGTTTCATCTCTTGGCAGATGAAACAAACTTAAAAGAATATTTAGGTCAAACTTAAGTGCAAATCTAGCAAGTTTCTTTGGTAAATCAAATATATTTCATTATCATGCTGTCCATTTTTAACTGAAATATGGAGAAAAGCCAGTTGGCTCCACAAAGAAAAATTGCTGAGGGAAGATGCTGACCTTTTTCAGTACAGGCAGGAACAGAGGCCTGACCTTCTTGGAAGGGCTCCGGTTATCATTAAATGTTGTCAGAGTTAGGGATGTCTCTATCACCTCAGGCCTGTGCTACATGGTATAAATAAGGGCATTGCAGGAAGGAATTAGGAAGCCTGATAAAGTCTTTTGCCTATGGCTGGACCTGCTATGCTTTTTACGTTCCTATCTCTGAGTTTGAACAGATAATAGCGCAACACTCACATCTCATGTTATGTTATCATCCCTGACTAGCTTTTCTGCAACAATTTTAGTGAATGACAGTTATGGAGGTACTGAATACAAGCAAGGGAGGGGTTTAGGGAAAGAATTTTTTCTGTCTTATGGTGTTCTTCCTGTCTTACGATGTTCTTGCTTTCATTTTAGTTCAGTTTTAATGACGTTTTAAGCATTTCTACTTTTTAAAATTAGGTTATTATTTTAATTTTCTTATCTTAATTATTTTTAAATATAAAATATATGTTACATACTGCAAAATTGTGTATTGAGTATCTGCTTTGCTGTCAATGACTTGAGACAACAGGACACAAAAAGTAGTAAAGGAAGTTAGTTTGTATGGCTTTTAAAGTATTAGAATGTAGTTAAGGTCTGGGGTTCATTAGGTTAAAGATATTGATCCATTAACATTTTCAAGATATATTCTGTGACAAGGGAGAAAATAAGTCCTGCCAACCAGTATTTTGACTCAGGACTTTACCTGTGGATATAGAACAATCTTACTTGTGGCTTACTCTCTCTAACACCAGGTCAAGGAGTGCTCTGGCTTCTAGCTGGGTAGAGGATAAAAGGAAATTCAAAGATTTTCAACAAAGATGGACAGGGTCCAGCAGATAAAGTTAACACAAAGCCAGGATCAAGAGAAACCTTAAGCTTGAGGTTTTGAAATTCTTGCTTTATCTGACTATTTTTAAGCTTCTGGAAAAAGAAGCTTTGTGATTTGATCCCTACGTGACCAAAGTGATACTTGCTGAATACTAGGGAGGAAAGCAAAGGTGGTATTTTGCAGTGAAAATCAAAGCATGTTCATTATATAATCCAACACTGACAAAAGCTGGCAGAATGTATCATTGTCTAGCTAGAACTTTGTCTGTCTCTGCATGAGAGAGAAAAATAATGGAAAATTTTATGACATCACCTCTTTTTTCTGCATGACAGTTTTCTGAAGCCTCACTTATAAGGAAACATCACGCTGTTTTGTCAGTTATAGGGACAATGCATCAAAGTTTTAACAATTAGAAATTTAAAATTCCAAGTTGCTTCTAGTATGAGAGCACCAAAATTCATAACATTCCAGGGAAGAATATGGCTTCGTGTAACCTGAAACATTGATAGATTAAATATTCAAAATGTGTGTAGCACTTAAGACTTTCAGTGCTGAATTGACTTCAATGATTAAAACCTTAAAACAGCTGTAATTAAAGTTTATTAATTAATAGGCTGCAATATATAATGACAAGTTAATTTTTTAATTTTTTTCACAATTTTTTGAGAGAGATGACATTTCCCAAAAAAGTAAGCACATGGAATCTCAGTCAGCAGTGATACAACCACTTGTAATCCACCTCAATAATTAAGAGCATTTATACAAGTGCAGCAAAGTGAGGAAACAATTTAAGCCAAGTGTTCCAAATAACTGCTTAAGTTTAAACAGGTATCTAAATGCTAGCTGTGTCCAGACCAATGGAAGTAAGAAAGTATGTGACAGTGACTTTCAGTGTGGAATCAAATAAATTAACCTTTGCTGCAGGAAGAAGGAGAGAGGCAAGTTTGCACGCCTTTCTCCATCCCCAGCAGCTGGGTCATTTTTGTAGTGCAGGTTGTTCCTGCTATATCCTGATTCAAAAGCAACATGGTTACTTCTATCTGATTAGGGCCCAGTTTTTCTGATCAGTGACAGTTATCCCAAAACATCAGAAGACAAAGAGAAAGGAATGGGAAGAGACAAATAAAAAGACAAGGAAGAGGAGCTGGGGAGGTTGCTGGTGGTATTTGTAAATATTTATTTTGGAAACAGAAAGCACAAGGGGTAATGGGTGTAAGCTGGAGCACAAGAAGTGCCATCTCAATATGAGGAAAAATTGTCTTTACTGTAAGGCTTGCTGAGCATTGGAATGGGCTGCCCAAGGAGGTTGTGGAGTCTACTTCTCTGGAGACTTTTAAGACCTCTCCGGATGCATTTCTGTGTAACCTGTCTTAGGTTTAACGATCCTGCTTGAGCAGGGTAGTTGGACTTGACCTCTGGAGGTCCTTTCCAACCCTTAATGATCTGTGGATCTGTGTACAAGAGGATTGATTTAGGTATAAATGGCCCAATGGGAGCAAGGTGACAAGGTAACTCTTCCAGCAATGATATAAGATTACAGAAGGAGTCCATGGGGAGTCAAATGATTTTTCACTTTGTTTTATTGATATGACAGGTAAAAGCAATGTAGCCATAGTTTTCTAATTTAGATATGAATTAATAAAAGGGTATGGATTATATAAGGAAGATAAATTAGATGATCCCAGCCTCATTTTTAGTCTAAGAAAAAATACAAGAAAAGATCAATTCAGTAAAAATGTGACAAATAAATATACAATTTCACTTTATAATTCATTGCCTCAGCTGGGCTAGAAAGACACTAATGTAAAAAACCCAGTAATTTTAACTATCTCATCAGATATATTTGCTTAGAAGAATGGTAATTTGGATTGGATGCCTCTATCTGATAGTCTCCAGCAAAGAGCAGAATCTAGGATTTTAGATGAAAGAAACAGAAATCCAAGAGTGAACATCTATTCCTATTCAAAGTCACTTGGTTGACTCATGTCAAGTAATGGTTTGTATTAAATAGCAATAATTGATCTTATCAGGTCAGTATTTTTTCTCTTCTTTAAATTTTCTTACCAGATTCAAGCATCCAATATTTCTCAGTTTGACCTTACCATCATGTGTGATTATTTTTATTGCTTTGAAAATCAAGTATACAGGATACAAGATTTTGGTTTTTAAAATGGAAATGTGTAACAGATAATGCTCATAGTTGTCAACATACAGAAATTGGCCCAAGCATTACAAACATCAGTCACAGACAGATAGGGTGTGCCAGTGTACTATCACGTCACTGACTACAGCATTCATCTTATATGTTCAGATGCCATTATGCACCTATATATTTTAGGAAATTGCTAATATTTGATGTATTTTGGTCTTGATTTGCTAACAAATATGTGAAAGAGTGAGAATGACAGCTAGTTAGGAGATTGTTACAGCTTGCAAGTTTCTTTGGTCTTTTCATTTGTAGGAAAGCCTCTCTCTAGAGTAAAAGCAATTTCAAATACATTAACAGCAACAAAGACTCAAAATGAGCAGTACTGAGACACTAATCTGTGAATTTAAAGCACAAATATATTTACATGGAAACACTGAAATAATTGCAAGAATACTGACTTTACACTACAAATACGCTCATCAATATGTGAAATATATTGCAAATACATCTGTCCAGAGAGAACTTGGACCTGAAAAGGGACACTCCTTGGCCAAATCCCACAACCTTTGCTCTAATGAGCTTACGACTTTGCCAGAGCAGTGAAATATTATGTATGTTCAAAAAAAAAACAAACAATATTCATAATTGATAGTAGCAAAATCCAATATGACTTACAGAGGTGTGGCTCTGTTCACATCAAGACAGAACACCTTTTATGTTTTGATGCTCCAGACACGGAGCTGAAATTATAGCCATCTCCTTCCCTTCCTCTCCCCTTCTCCATTTTCCTTTCCTCAAACCCCTGGAATGAAAAATGAGACAGAAATCTTGTTTTGTGCCATTTCAGTCCAAATGGTTATATCATATGACCATACACTTTAACACCAGGGTGAGATGTCATAATCCATGACAAACCATAGGACCTTTTTTCATTATTTTTTGGAACAGGCTCCATAATTGATATTTACCTGTCCATCTCGCCTCTGTTCATGTACAAAGTAACACTGGCCATTACCTGCAATGCTTGCTGATGCAGAACATGGCAGTTCCTTTCCTATAGCTTATAAGGCTATGAGAAATGTATGGGTCATTCACCATATTATCATTATTACATTTGAATAATCCAGGTGCTTTAGTGTGCTTGATGGAGTACATTTTTAATGAAAACTGAAACATGCCATTTGGTAAGGCTGTGGAGAATGTCCAAGACTCGTCAGCAGTTTGACATCTGAAAACATTATTTTCCTTGTCATCTGCTGGGTACAGGCTTCACAGCACTCACAATCTCAGCACTCACAATCAGAAAGCTAAAATTTGCCATTGCTTTTTCACCTGTGATTAATGTAAACTTTTGGAACTTTAAGGTAAAATGCAATTGAAAATCCATTTAGACCACCACAGATACGTGTTTAAATAGAAAATGTATTTTCATTCAGAACTAAGCAAATAGAAGAATGGAACTTTGATACAGTGACTAAGAGCTTGAACTGATTATATGTAAGATACATGTGAATGATGCAAAGTTGCCTTGCAAGTAAATCTATGAGAGACTGACCTAAAACAGTCAGTTATTGTCTGGTCAGTTGTTTTGTTTTTTGGGTTTTTTTTATAGGAACCCAAAACAAATTCTCATGATACGTCTCATGTGTTTTCATCAAAGAAAGAGCAGAAATATTTCTGATGGGCTGAAGAGATTTCATTAAGTTTAAAATACTTGCACAGCTTGCACCTTCTGCAGTCTTTTTTTTATGAAAGAGCAATTGCCACATGAAAGGATGAAATATTAATTTATTTTTTTCCCTTTGACACATTCTTAGTAATGCAAGTCACATTGAGGAAAAAACCTGAGCTATAATGGCCCATCATTCATGGGCTCTCAATGAGCTGGGTGTAATGAATGATTAAATGTGTGGGCTCACTACTATGAAGAAAAATTCAGGAAAGAAAAATGTTTTCAATAATCCTCTTATTTTTGTAGAATTCCAATTAATAAAAGAAAGTTGTGAGTTAAATATTTCTCTAGCACAAAAAGCCCTTAGCAGTTCTTGGGAAACAGGAGGAAAACAGAAGTTGTGGTTCCAAATTTATTTGAAGTCCACACACCTCTGGGCAATGTGATAGTAGCGTTTGTACCCCTTTCTATCTTGAAGCTGATCTAACTATCTGCTGACAGCCTGAGGAACATGAAAGCCTCTGTCACCAACAGTATCTAAAATCCAAACAGACTTGGTGATGAGTTTGTTACTGGTATAGCAGGAAGGCATGCACAGAAGAAACACTTGAGTATATCTGCAGTTTCAAAAAAATAAAAGATAAAAATCCAGCTTACCCCTGCTGCTTAAAAAGTCTGCCCAGTGAAATCATTGCAGGGCTTGGTGTAAGGACATGTTATGGGGAGGATAGACAGAATAATTCATATACCTCATAGCTGAGGACACCTAGAACAAAGATCCAGAGATCACACTCCTCCCCTTCACTATAAATTGGTAGCAATTAATCTGCTTCATTCAGATTGATATATTTTTTAATTACAGATTAATATACAGTGACTTCTGATGCTACAGTATTTTCTTGTTCTCTGCATTATTTCCATTGCAGAAAGAGATTGTATGAAAAATTTTCCACTGTCACTCAAACATATCTTCTGTACTATCCTACCATGTGTGACCAAGGATTTTAATTACAATGGCTTTACTACTGTTTGTTTTCTCTAAGTTCCACCTATGAAGGTTGAATATTTTCTACTCAGATATTTTCTGTTCAGACTAAGATAATATATTGTAGATTGCTTTCTGGAGATAATGTTTTAGAAGTTTTTCAATCAGAACATCTAGTTTGACTCTTCAGAACTCATTCATAATCTCCAACTCCACAGTCAAAGAAATATTTTATACTTGAAAGCATCTGGCTTTTTTTCTTTTGCCATCTACAACTGCTTACTCAAATCAGTGTAGCTGAGGTCATCTTACATATCTTGTCTAAGGCTGTCAAATTTATTTTCAGCCTTGTCACGTTCAGTCTTTTCTTTTTTCCTCTGTGCTAAGGGGACATTTAGTGTAAGTGTGCTTCTGTTGGCATTTCTT
Organism: Upupa epops; assembly: GCA_013397515.1. Lineage (NCBI taxonomy): Eukaryota > Metazoa > Chordata > Aves > Bucerotiformes > Upupidae > Upupa > Upupa epops. The sequence goes on from VZRI01004087.1 coordinate 408,977, forward strand.
TTTCTGTCCTCCTTTTGACATATTGCTTTTTGTACCATTTATTGCTCTGTGACCGTTCTTGGCTTATTTTAAAAGACAGACTATTTTCTTTCTCTTTTTCACTGTGTCTCTTACAACCTTCAACATAACCTTAAAGCCCCTTACAGTGAAGCAGATAGTCATGGTATTTGGTTTGCTGTTCTTGTTTCATATGAACTGAACTGATATCTGATCATATGAAATCTGATAAGAGTATCTTGAAAAGAAAATGACCTTCTAGCTCAAGAGGTGGGAAAAGTTCTGTAACATCTCTGAACGGTTGTTTAGACTCCGATTATTCTTGTATTTTGAACAACAAAAAAATATCACTAAGAAAAAAGAAATCCTATTCTGTTAAACATTAAAGCTTGGATACTTAAAGGATCCCTAAGAGAGAATTACCCAAACCAGCCTGCTGTGCAGCATGAAGTATACACCCACAATTTGTCATGTTTATGATCAAAATGTTGTATTATGCCGTTTGTACTGGTTAGCCACAGACAGACAAAGCAGACCATCTATAGCACACTGGAAGTGACTGCAAGTTTTTCGTTTACTGAGGATCTAAAGTTGGTCCCAGCCACCCCACAGAACTGCAGTGACTAGCATGCAGAACTGTGTTGTGCTTGGCAACTGCTCAGGTAACCCTTAAGGAGAAAATATGGTTGCAGTTGTTTATGCCATACAACAGGTAACCAGGCAGAGTACTTTGTTTACACATCGCTTCAGAGAATTTTTCAGGTGCATATGCTATTTCATCCTGAAAGTTTCAAAAGGTGCCTTCAACAAAAAAGTACTTAGCATTTGGTAGAGCTTATTAACCCCCTTGTGACAGATTTCAATAGCAGTTTTGTCCTTGTTGACACCAAGTGAATTGTGCATACTGCTACATCATTATTTTTTGCTTGGTTTTCATAAAACATTGTTCTGAAACTTCATGACTGACCTTGAAAACAGGGATTTTCATTGAAGTACTTTTTTTCTTCCTCTGGGGAGCTTTTATCTCTGTCTCAACAGACTTTTCAAGAGGTCAAAATGTAGAGGTGTTTCAGCTGCTCCTTCCCTTGTTTGCACTGAGAGCAAGATCAGGAACCACTTACTGCTGCTGACATTCCTGTGCAAGACCATGAAATGGAATAGAGGTACCCAGGCACAGTGAAACTGGGGGATTTGGAGGAACAATCTAGGTCCTGACCATGGGACTTTTTGCCCATTTTACTCTCTAAAGACGCTTACATAAAAATTCATTACCCCAGAACAAACATTGTCCCATCCTACCCCACGCCTTTGTGGCAATAATGTGATTTCGTACAACTTTATGAGACTGCCCAAGGGGAGGATCAAAAGCAGAGATACAGTGGAAAGGGTGTAATTCAAGATGGTTGTACCATTCCCAAAGGAACGTAAAAATCATAAAGTGGCTTAATCAGATGAATAAGCTGAAGTCCCTCTGCTACAAGGACAGGCTGAGGGAGCTGGGGTTGTTCAACCTGGAGAAAAGGTTCCAGAGGTACCTGACAGCCATCCAGAGGGACCTGGATAGGCTGGAGAGGTGGGCACAAGCCGACCTCATGGGGTTTAACAAGACCAAGCGTAAGGTCCTGCATCTGGGGCAAGACAATACTAAGCACAGATACAGGCTGGGCAGTGACTGGCTGGAGAGTAGCCCTGAGGAGAGGGACTTGGGGATGCTCATGGACGAAAGGCTCAACCTGAGCCAGCAGTGTGCACTTGTGGCCCAGAAGGCAAACCGGATCCTGGGCTGCATCAGGAGAAGTGTGGCCAGCAGGTCGAGGTAGGTGATTCTCTCCCTCTACTCCACTCTGGTGAGACCCCACCTGGAGTACTGCATCCAATTCTGGAGCCCTTATTACAAGGAGGATGTGGACGATGTGTTGGAGTGAGTCCAGAGGAGGGCCACAAGGATGATCAGAGGGCTGGATCACCTCTGCTATGAGGCCAGACTGAGAGTGTTGGGGCTGTTCAGTCTTGGAGAGTGTTGGAGAAGAGGAGGCCCCGAGGTGACCTTATTGTGGCCTTCCAGTATCTGAAGGGGGCTACAAAAAAGCTGGGGAGGGGCTTTTTAGGATCTCAGTGAGCGACAGGACTAGAGGAATGGGCCAAAGCTGGAGATGGGTAGATTTAGGCTTGATATGAGGAGGAAGTTCCTCACCATGAGAGTGGTGAGAGCCTGGAATGGGTTGCCCAGGGAGGTGGTTGGGGCCTTGTCCCTGGAGGTGTTTAAGGCCAGGCTGGATGAGGCTCTGGCCAGCCTGATCTAGGGTGGGGTGTCCCTGCCCATGGCAGAGGGGTTGGAGCTGGATGATCTTGTGGTCCCTTTCAACCCTGACCGATTCTATAACTTCTTCCCAGGGAGAGAGATGGAGTCCTGGAGAAGGCTGCCTGGGGGGTTTGTGGAGTCTCCTTTTCTGGAGATGTTTTAAACTTGCCTGGACCTGGTCAGGGTGTCCTGCTGTGGCAGGAGGATTGGACTAGATGATCTTTTGAGGTCCCTTATGATCCCTGATGATTCTATGATTTCAGTTCCTGAAGGAGGCCTACAAGAAGGCTTGAGAGGGACTGTTTACTTGAAGGCCTGTGGTGATAGGATGAGAGGCAATGGTTTCAAATTAAAGAATGGTAAATTTAAACTGGATGTTACGAAGAAGTTCCTTAGCATGAGGATGGTTGAACATTGGAACAAGTTGCCCAGGGAGGTAGTTGAGATCCCATTCCTGGAGATATTCAAGATGAGACGTGGCAAGGCTCTGGTCTAATTGTGAATGTCCATACTCACTGCAGAGTGGTTGGCCTAGGTGACCTTTGGTGGTTCTTCCAACCCTGGCCATTCTGTGATTCCATTCCCGCAGAATAGGAGAGTGAAGACCGACAGGAAAGGTCGGTGCTTTTTTGCTGGTGCCACATGGGTGCTGTATTTTTGGTGGTAGACAGCTCTATGAGGTAGGCAAGTTGCTGCACCAGCACAGCAGGCTGCTTTTGGCTTTTCTGAGTGGGCTCAGTGTAACGTGAGGCAGAGCCAGATTGCCATCAAATGCAAAACATGATGTTGTTGGATGTTCCTCTTCTATAGGAGCTTTGGTTCTTGGGGTAGGGAGAGGAAGACTGTGTGTGCACACCAGAATGCATTCATGAGGGTCAGCTTTGTGCACTTTCTTTTGTAACCAGCATGTTGGCAGGCTGCTGGGTGGTGCTCTCAAGAGATGTGAGCCTCAATTTGAACTCCTACTTTACTTGAGACAGCTGATGTCTACTGTCTCATTTTCCTGAAATGGTATTTCGAATGTTCAGGTTCAAAGAGCTACAGAGAATCTTAAAGGTCTTTACCAATCTAAATGACTTTGTGATTCTAACAAAGGAGCCTGTCCAATATTGCACTTTTGTGAGTCATCCAGACCTAGGAAGATGCAGAAATCCTTTGGGGCAGGTGACAGGAGCTGCTTCGGTATTTTGCATCAGTCAAGAGTTCACATGTATCTGATAGCTGTCCAGGCAGCAGAGTCTCAAGTTTAAGATGGTCTTTTCCCAGCTGAACACCCTCAAACCTACAACGGTGGTTATTTTCTAAATAACAATTCTAGGTTATTTTTCATGTAGATGGAGAGAAGGACATCTTTTACTTGAATAATCTGTAAGGATTTGTTCATTTTCCTGTGAAGAGGCTGCTTGCTGGTTTAAGAGGGATCAAAGTTCTTGATCAAGGTTAGAAGCCTGCCTCAGTCTGTTCCTCTTACAGGGCAGCAGGATTCCCCAGCCACTGTTGCAGGGTGGTACAGGCACCCTGAGCTGGCTGTCCAGTCATAATTTGATAGAGATTTAATTTTATGTCTCTTGTTTTTGAATGAACTTGGAGGCTGCTACAGTATGCCATGATTTACCCTTAAGAGTCAATCTCAGTTGCCTGGAATTTATCCTGTAGGGAGGACTGACTTTTAAACTCTACATGTTTGTTTTTATTAACAACATTGCTGAGAGCCTGATCCTTAACTCTAGTGGGTAGGTGGCACACTTTTCCTACTCTGCATCAAAACAAGATAGCCAAGAGCAAATTGGCTTTTAGAAAAAAACACCAGGTATGCTCTCCCTTGAATCAAGTCCAAGCATTGTAAGCATTGTCATGGGCCAAAGTTACAACAAAGTGTATGCCAGAGATTAAATAGTGTGAGTAATTATGGCCCAATATCTTGATGTTATTTAGTGTACTAGTACTAGGTGCTAATATCAGTGTGACTTAGGTGCTGAACTACTTTACCTGGTTTTAATTGCTCCTGCTGATGTGCTGTCTATCATGAACACTATCACATCAATTGGGATGAATTTTGGAAAAAAAAACAGGAGCACAGGATCTAGGTAATCTGAGATCAAAGTATTTCAACTAATATACTTTGGGGAAAAAATATAGATAGATTTCCCTTTGGAAGAACTTGAAGCACATCTATTGCTTTAGTAGTAGTTCCTGAAACTATGTAAGGGCAAAAGAAGTTTAAAACTTGTTGTGCCTATGTTAATGCAAAGCTAGACCTCATGGTTCTATGTCTCTTCATTCACTTACTTTTAATTGAATTAAACCATGTAAGTTTTAACGGTGCAAGTTTATTTACACTTATTTCATTCCTTAATGTAGTTGAATTTGTAATTTAATTTTCATTACATGTCTGCTCACTCACTGTTGAACAGCTGTTTCATCATAGCTTGAAGTATTTTGGGGCTTACTACCTGTAGTTAAGTTACTGTAGATAGAATCAGCAATACTTTACATTTCTAGAAGACAGGTTTATAAGAGCCAGAAGGCCATGAAGTAGCGTATCAACAAATCTAAATGGAAATAGTAAGAATTTGTTTCAGGAATTTAGTAGTTACTGTGAAACTACATAAATTTTTAAAAACTCTGTCCTCTAGATAATTTTCTATTTTAACTAAAGAAAGAGTACAGGCACTGCTAATCCATTCTGATCTCTACATTCTGAACTGAAATAGAATCTAAAGGTAGGGAATTTGCCCTGAAACGTGTCCTCATTTTTGATGTGAGCTGTATGATGCCATGTCTGAAGCAGAGTTTAATGGCTGATGCCTGGTTAATTTAAAGCACCACTGTATTTATTTAAATTAGTAAATGAACCCTCTAATGTACCATTCCTGTGGAAGTTATACCAGATGCTTACTTTTAATACAATAACCTCTTTGCTACATCATTGTAAACAGCTTCTTTTCCATCTATTTATATACACATCCACAAATTGATCCAGTACATCTGTAAAATTACACAGTGCCTTGCTCCCTTGTTTTTGTGAAGACTCACTGATTTTTCATATATTCACTGGATAGCACTGAGCCCACCTGCAGCATTTGAAGAACTGATGGATGTAGTGCTAATGAGTGAAACGCTACTCAAATCACTTAGGTTTCTGCCAGAAACAGTCTGAGGTCTTAAAATTTGGAATAATTTCTATCAGAGCTGATAGTGACCTTTTTCTGTTGTTCTGCTATTTTTGTCAGCCTTTAGGCATCTGCATGGTTTTCAGGTGTGTGAAAATAAATCTACAAAATAAGAGGGCATGGATCACCTATGCACAGTGTACAGCTGTCTCAAACCGTGTTCCGGGAGCAGATGGATCAAGAACCAATTTATCGATGGTGATTTGTTTCATACCATTGTTAAAAGGAATGTTTTGGAGCCCGAGCAAATTTTGTGTACAGATTCCTGAACTGTATAGCTACAAGTGAGGTAAGTTTTTACAGATCTTTCAGTATAAATAAAAATCAAATACAGAGTTCATCTCTCAGAGATATTGTAGGGATTTCTATTTCTCCCTTAATTTTTGTGGTTTCCAAGCACATTTGTGACATAATTCTGTTTTGGGAGCATACTCTTAATGGTCAATATATAATGAAATGCATAATAAACCCAAGTCTGCAGTGACAACCTAGAGTAATTTTGTTGAGACAATTGTGGCAGTCAGGTACCATTCTTTCCCACAAAATGACTAAAGAGATCTGATGTAATAGATAGACTTTCATTGAGGGAATGGGATGTATGCCCCTCCAGTGAATCAATAAACATCTAGTTTAGAACACTTGTAGATTTTATTTTCCATTCTTTCTCTCTTCCCAGGTCTGGAAGATCTGCCAGTGAAAAGAAAATGTAAACAATACAAAGATTGCTACAGCAGAAGTTTAGGTTAGACATTACAAAAACCTTTACTGGAAGGATCATCAGACATTGGAACAGGCTGTCCACAGAAATTTTTGAACCACCATCCCTAGACAAATTTAATAGTCTTGTAGATATTTAGGGACATGGTTTAGCAGTAGGCTTAGCAGAGTTAGGCTAATGGTTGAACTCAATGATATTAAAGGTCTTTCCCATCCTAAATAATTCTGTTATAAGAATGTCAGAATATTTGCAGTACCAAGAGACAACTGGATCAGCTTCATATTTTCAATGGTGCTTTTTTTTAGTGCCATAAGAAAATTTCCTGGCTAATAACTGAAACTGCATTAGAATCTTTTCTGTACTTTTAGTACAAACTTTAAAAATCTGGTTACAGAATGAGACACAATAGGGATTGACTAATGGACTGACTAGCTCTGTTTGCTATACTTGTGAAATTTAACATCTGCCAGAGTATCATGAGAATCTTTTGTGTCCAAGCAAACAAAATCTTCTGGTGAGGTAATGCTTCTGTTTCTCAGGTTTATCTCCCACTCATGTTATCTCTGCTTTCATTGTCTGAAGGCTGCATTGATTAAGTGCAGTAAATTTAAGTTGCAGTGGCACATTTGTAAAGAGAATTATGTGATGATAATAGGACTACTGTTTCACATAATATTCTATATCCCCACCTTCAACTGAATGATACTGCTGGGGTTTTTTTGATCCAAGATGATACTCTCACATGTAAACTCATAACCCTGGGTGGTATAATGTATTCTGGAGATTAGATCTGAGAAATGCATTCTTATTGCTACAGAAAACTTGAAAGAGGCCATTTTGCATCATGACCAAAGGTTAGCTTTTTTTTTTTTTAAAAAATTCATTTTAGGACAGAGGTTCTTTCAGAACACTTTAATGCGTGAAAAATATAGTAGTGAAATTATCAGCACTCACAAACTGCTTTGCTTCTTTCCAAAATACATATTATAGGGAATAACAATCCTTCAAGGGACATCACAAGCAAACGGTCAGTCTCTTGAAGTGCTTCTAGTTCATCTCTGACACAATGTCATTTGTATTAATGCTTTGCATTATGAACTGATCATTTGGTTTTCTAGTACTGAGAGCAGCACTTACTGAAACATGCAACTAGTTAGCCCAAAATGACACTGACTTTTTGCAAAGATTAATTTGTAGAATGTAATAATTTATTGTCAAGGGATTACCAAATCACCTGAATATACAACATCCATAATTTGAAAAGTTGGTCAGTAGTCAAAATCTATAAATTTTCCAGGTAAATTTACAGTTCGCACTCCAATGCTGTGCTCAGTGTGTTCATGTTATTAATGTGTTACACACAGTGCTATTAACTGTTGCCTTAGTAACTATATATATTGCCTAGTAACATAGCAACATAAATGAACTAGCATGACTTTAAAGGATCAAAACCTTCTTATGATATTATTATTATATTATATTATTATCATATTATTATTATATTATATTATTATTATATTATATTATTATGATATATGATAAATAGTTGCTTCTAGCAACTATTTCAGGAAAAATTGATTTCATAGTTGGAATTTTTAATACAATTTTTTTCCTCATTCTTCACCTGCCCTTTTTCCTTCTAGGATGAAGGATGAAAAGTTAAAATTTCCTGGTTGCTTTTGACAGAAACAGTATGGAAAAACCTTTGGAACAAAATAACCAAGCTATATTTTGAGCTGTTTTCTCTATGGATTTTGGTTTCTTAATAGTCAGACCTCAGTATCAGGATTGTAGAAGATGGGGTTGGTCCATGGAAGTCTGGCTTTACTTAGATAACTTATTTCAGCTTTAAGTACTGGTGCTAATATAGCAAGACAAAGTAAATTACTACCTGCAGAATATGGACTTATATTTCTGCAGTACGGTGCACTTGAGTTTTGTGGTGTGATTTATGAACAATGTACCTGAGGCATAGATGCATCTCTGAGCTGTTTGTTACTTTAAAGACTTGGAACAAAGAGTTAGGAGATCACTTCTATTTGGGACCACACAAATTGGATGTTACCAATTAAACATTACTCAAACATAGGCTTAAAGCTATAACTCATTCTTAAATACTGATCAGAATAGAGATGAATTCAAGAAAACAGGGATGTCACTTCATGAACCTGAGCTAAACACAAGAGGACCTAAATGCAAGTCCTCTACTCTTTTGTGCAACTGTTCTCATTGGTACCATGAGCATATATGTCCTGTCCATGTGAGGCTGTTTATATGAGGAAGATTAGAAGACCTGAAATAGCATGCAAAATCCTAAGGAATGGTAAAGTAACTGCACTAGCCCGCAGCTTATGCAAATTTTTTTGCTTGGTATTTTAGTGATTTAATTTCTGTACATGTAAACCAGACTGTCTTTCTTTCATTCCTCAAGAGATCACTGTTACGGAGCTGTTCTTTATTAAACTGGAGCAAATTTCCATCTGTGTAAAATTACACATTCAAGTAGGTGTGAATTCCAAAGGAAATTACTTACTTTTGCTGCAGTCCCCTTTTGACACAATGTTCTCATTAATTCTCTTCACTCTCTATTCTAATTCTTGATGCTGAGTGGGGTTATACGTGTGGTAGAGACAATATGTGAAACTTGTTATTTCTGTAGCTGTGAAAAGTACTTATGTAGCTCCATCCAATTTTTACTTTACTGGGAAAAAATTGTGTATGACTACAAAGCCCTGGCCACATCTAGAGTCTTGTTGTCATGATGTGTACCCAGCTGAAAGGGCTTTTCATTTAGATTTTATTTCATTATTGCTATTCTTAATTCTTTATATCATTTGTTGAATTTTTTTTATTCATATAAGCAAATTGGCTCTGAGATATAAGATTTCCTCAGCTTCTTCCCCAAAATTAGGTTTGTGGTTACTGTGAGCATAAGTTACGGGTTAGGGATGGGTCACCACTAGATGGATGACAGATGCTCTTTATTACCACTATCTCTCCCTCCCCAAAACATGAATAGAAAATGGAATAATAAAACTAAAACAGCTTTAGTGAATATAATATGAAACATGTATACAAATGTATACAAAACTAGTGGCCATTACATGAGTCATCACTGATGCTGTAGACATGCATTGGGGAAGTCCCAGACTGGATTCATTTGCAAACTGGAACCAGATTTAGGAGCTGGATTCAGGAATGCACAGATTGGTATCAAAGCTCAAATGGACAGTCTTTCTGCATCCCAATCCTTGGTGGTAACTGTAAACATGATGCATTGTCACTTGTAGGAGCAGCCAATGTCTGCACAAATGTGCCATTAACTTCAGTAAGTGAAGTTAGGAGAAACTGAGCTGAAAACTCACTGAACAGGATCAGTTCTGTGCCAGCTCGAACCAGGACACTATAGTAGACAGAAAAATAAAAGAAAAATAGTATGNACTAGTGGCCATTACATGAGTCATCACTGATGCTGTAGACATGCATTGGGGAAGTCCCAGACTGGATTCATTTGCAAACTGGAACCAGATTTAGGAGCTGGATTCAGGAATGCACAGATTGGTATCAAAGCTCAAATGGACAGTCTTTCTGCATCCCAATCCTTGGTGGTAACTGTAAACATGATGCATTGTCACTTGTAGGAGCAGCCAATGTCTGCACAAATGTGCCATTAACTTCAGTAAGTGAAGTTAGGAGAAACTGAGCTGAAAACTCACTGAACAGGATCAGTTCTGTGCCAGCTCGAACCAGGACACTATAGTAGTCAGAAAAATAAAAGAAAAATAGTATGTGGTATACATGTTCACTGTATGCCTCATTTTGATAAATTAATACTGATAATCAAACTTGGGAGTCTCTGGTTGGTTTTCTCCCCTGACTTCAGCTGGCATGTTTTCTTCTATACAATTTACTGCAACTCTGCTGAGTCTGGAAATATTAATGTTAGTGTGGGTGGACTTTGGAGCTGGGAACATGCCAGTGGAACAGTTTATTCAAGGAGAGCTGAGGAGCTTTTTCATCATCTCCTGAGAAGAAGGAAGAATTAATTTCTCAGCTTTGTACAGCACTGCAGAAGCTAGTGTTGCTTAGCTATGTTTCCTTAAAAGGTCTCTGTTACTGTAGTAATTGATATTGCCAGAAAGGGAAGAAAAGAGTGTTTGGGTCATACCCTTTTGCCCAAATTCTTGGGCATGTCTTATATAAGCTAATGGTCCCTTATCTTCTGGGACAGGATCCATTACCTGTGCAAATTTTACAAGATCAGGTGAATCTAGCTGGATCTTAGAAATACCAGTATGTTTAAACTGCTTCTCAGAAACTCTCTCCTCACAGCAAAGAGCATCATTTGGGAGACTAGTACTGAATAAAAGTAAGCAATATGATATAGCTGTTTAACACCAGGGGCATCATCCATTACAAGGTTACTTTCATTTCCTTGTTATTGTACATTGATTAACAAGGAATAGAGATAACAAAGTTGTCTCTATTCAAGCTAAGCTAGAGCTGGGGCTGTAGGTTGCACAGGTATAGGATGGTACAAACAGTTATTTCAATGAAGTTCTTCTTAAGTGTCTAAAAACATGATCTTGTATCATGTGTCTGCCCTGCTAAGTGAGTCCTATACTTTTATGACAGCCATGTTTTGTCTAAACATTTTTTTTTTTTTTTAAAAGGCAGGATTTTTTCAGTTTTCTCAATAGATCTTAGCTCAGCACCACAACCTGGTTGCTAGAGAAGAGCTTTCCCAGCAGTCCCACAATTTCAGGAAGAATTTCAGCCTTACTGGTTGTAGTTTTGGCCAAGAAGAATTTAGCTGCATTGTGGCTGCTATGTCCCTGTCCCTGACACAAATCTAGGACTGGGGACTTCCAGCACAACCCTGAAGCAGTGTTATTTTATTTTAGCTACATGAGACTAATCATTAAATCACATAGGCCTGGCCTGTCAAATCTGCTGTACCATATGGGGTTTTCAGCAGAGTTTCAGAATTAAAAATGGTTTTACTATAGAATTCAGCTTGTTTGAGTGTTCTCTGTCACATTCAGAGATGACGGTTTAATGGCTGCACATAGCTGAGGCATTGATGACTGTTGTAGTGGTAGTCAACTAAAGGAAGAAAGCAAAGCAGTAAATTTTCACTAGATGGCAGCTAGCAAGTCAGAACAGAAGTTTCAGCATCAGCAAACTGTGTGTGTGAATGGTGTTTTCATTATAGATATGAGGTTATACAAGACTTGAAAGAGGTGGGTTCAGATCGTCTTTCTGTGTGACCTTGGGCAGAGCATTCTCACTGTAATATTGTAGACAAAGTCACATTTACCTGCCTACATATTTCCATTGAGTAAGTAGGGACTTTCACACCAAGTTGTCTAATTAGGGCAGGTAAAGCTTTTTATGGTGATAATTTCTTCTTTCAGTCAGTCTAGCTGTTTCTTGGCTTCTCTCTTGATGTGCATGGTACTGCATCTGCAGTCCCAATTCTCTGAATGTCTCACCTTCATCTCTTTGGAGAGAGACCAGCTACATCTGATCTGTGCCTAGATTTTCTTTCAGCAAAACAGTGATCAGCATCCCAGGACCTTGTCTGGAAGTATGAAGGTCATGGAGGGTGAAGGTTCTTCCTTCGGGCTATATGGTCTGCCTGGGGTTATTTTTATACAGTTTCTCAGTGTAGTCTGCTTCTTTCTCATTGCTTCACAGTTGAAGTTTGACAAATGCCCCCCAGCCTTCCCAGCCATGTTATGCCAAGGGGCTGTTGTTTGTTACATGCTGCTTCCCTGGAGCTCTTTGGCCTTTACCACATACAGTTTCTCATCACTCAAGATAAAGCAGGTCAGACAGCAGCCACTGGGAACTGCACAGGTCAGTGCAAAGTTGATGCTTTCTCCTGATAATAGCCAAAATCATGTTTACTGGGCTTCATTGTCCTGATGCAGAGTTGGAGCTCCTCAGCTTTGACCAGAAATTGGAAAATATTCTTGTCTGTTGTAGGTTCTCCATAACCCCCATGCTGCCCTTCCCTCCTTTACTGGGTAGTTCTGTTACAGTGATAGGTAACAGAGACCTATGGAAACTAGATTGACATTGATAGAAAAGATATGAGGCAGCTGAGTGACAAATGACAGACACTCTCTATTACCCCTCTTCTACCACAAAAAGAGGAAGAGAGGGGTGATAAAGGAGAGAGACTTATGAATTGCAAAACTACAACAGTTTTAATGAAAAACAATCATAATATGAAAGATACAAAAAACCAGTATCAACTCCAGCCCCTCTGCTAGAAATTACATCACTATCACCACTAATGCAGATGCTGGGGAAGTCTCAAATTGGACTCTACAACAGACAGAAACCAGATGCAGGAGCTGGATAAACAAGTGCATGGATTAGGATCAAAGGCAGAGTGGTCAGAGATCCCCTTAGATGCCAGCCAAGAGGGAATAAAGCCAAAAATGGAGGCAGAAGAGCAAGAGGAGAGGGTTGAACTTCTAAGTCCATCATCTTTATAAACCAGTATGACATATGTTTTTCAGTGTAAGGTCACATGTTCTGTCTGCTCCTCCCCGCATGTGTGGCCCCTCATTTTCTGCACCCCTAACATGGCTTACAAGACTTAGCAGTGATCTTGGTCTTCACAGCAGAATATCCAAGCAAGAGCCTTTCTGCATACCAGCCCCTGGTAGTAGCATCACTTGTAGAAGCATACTACATCATTACATTCAGAAACTGCAGTTAGAAGAGACTGATCTGAAAAGTAAAATCCTGAAGAGGACTATTTCTGTTTTAACTGAAACCAGAACATGTTTGCATTATTTTTAGCTGGACTTCACTAGAAATTTCTAAGTGTGTATCTACAGAAGTCCTCTCTAACTTTAGCCACAATTTCTTGGTATGTTAGATCATTTCTGATAAACTGAATTTTAAACAGGAAGCACTATTTCATCAGAAACCATTTTTTTCTTGCCAAATAATGCTCTAAAAACACATGGCAACGTAAGATGTTACGATAGTCTTGGTGGATATCACTGTAATAATATATGTCCACATCCATAATTAATTAGGTGACCCTGATTGGTAAAATTGTAGCAAATGTTTTATGCTTTTGTATTATTTCTCAGTATCTGATTTCTATGAAATAATTTACAATTTTTTTTGTTATTTTTTTGCCTTTTTTGTTTTATGTCAAAGGCTTTAAAATGGTAAAATGAATCTAAACTTCAACTGCAAGAGGATTTGCTCTTTTTTAGCTTGATGCTCAGTTAACTTAAGAGAACTGTCCTTACCACTGATAAATTGACCATATTCAAGCTATATTACGCATTTCAATTTGAATTTATTTATGAAGACAAGGCGATGGAAATCTGTTTAATGTTACAGTATTGTAAGGCAGAGGTCCTAGCTTGTGCCCAGCCAACCCACTGACTCAGCCATGAAAGATGAAGCAGAAGGTCAGATGTGATGTTGCAAGGGATTAGACTCAGAATATATGAATAGTGTAATGTGTGTATCTCACTGTGTGAATAGTGTGTGGGTATCTCACTGAAAGCTGGGATTTAGGCTGTGCACTTGCTGCCCTAGATCTTAGACCCAAATGTCTAGGCTCCATTTGAACTAAGATGAATTTAACTTCAGCACTCTCTGTGAGTGCATGTGTTGGCTGTTAATCACACACCAATGCCCTACACCTAACACTGTTGCAGTTCACTCTGAAGTGAAAATGAATGATTTAGTACTTAGAAGATTCAAATGATGTCATCAGCTTCAAGATGAAACCCTTAGTGTTAATGGCATTTGATTAGAAAAAAAGTGTAGGGTTAGACATGCTAATTCTGTAGGAGAATCTCCCTGGAACATACCCAAGGAAAATGGGATATTGCCAATCTTTTTAAAATCCATTTAATAAAAGAAAATTTTGTAGTGCTTCAGGTGCCAGAGATGCATCAATACAGATGCCACTACAGAATAAGCTACCACTGATTATCACTAACCTTAATCTATCTTATTAATGAAATCACTACTCATTTTCATGTCAGCTGAGACATAACTATGGCAACCTTTATTGATCAGGAGAATGTTCACATCCCAGAAATCAATAAGTAATGAGATGATCTTCTAATAATTCTGGATACTGCTAAAAGCAAGCACTTAATAGGCAATGGTAATGTCTGGGAAAAAATAAAGAAAAGCAGACTACACAGAGAAGTTTGGAAGAAGATTGAAGTTCCCACTGTAGTTTATTTTCTGTGATATAAATGTTCATGTATGTCAAATATTATTCTATGAACCTGTACTAAGACTGAATGCACCATGACTCATATCGGTCAATCTAAACAATTACAAAGTCCCTATTGGAGCAAGTTAGAAAAAAGCTGGTACCCAGGAATTGGAACCAAGTATCAGAAAAGAACAGAAAACAGTCATGTTTTTCAGAATTAGTTGCCTACCCTCACTACTACCTGCCCTTAAGAAAAATAACATAAACAGTCTGGAAAGTAACATTTTGTACAAAGACTATTGTTTCTTAGCAGATGGTAACTGTGTATGATCACATTTGCAGAATTAGAGAATTACCTTCAACTGGTCCATGAGCAAAGTGGAGATAGTTTCTTAAAAATAAACAGGAACAGGGCTTTTGGGGACATGAAAAGGAGGAAAAAAGGGAACTAAAGGTTTTCCTAAAAATTTCTGTGATATCTGTGGGAATAAAAGAAGAAATATGTTTGTGTTGCTGTCAGTAAACATGGAAAAACAAGTGGAGGGATAGTGCTGGAAGCATCATGAAGGATTAGGGGAGATCTTTTATAAACATTACACTGGCTTTTAATAGCAATCTGCAGCGCAGTATGTGAGAGTTTCTGGAGGTTCTCAGAAGGTTGTCTTTCCCACTTTATTCAAAATTTCAAGTGGTCTGTGGAAACTTATAGGCCTTATAATGGCAGATTGCTCATATTCCACTTTTGCTTTCTTTCTTCTTCATGAGAATTACTTCTTTGCCACTTCCTCCAGGAGAAAAAAAAAAAAAAAGATTTAGCAAGAGGCTTCTCTAAATTCTGTATGGAAATTAAAATGTACAGGCATATCTGTTGCATGTCATACTCTTGATCTTCATTTTCTGGTAAACATTTATCTTTGCTCTGCTTAACCTACTTTGGAAAACAATTAGAAAAAGCTAGTGTATTTGCATTTCAAGAGTAAAGTGCCATCTCAACCTCAGAATTAGAAGATTTTGTATGATAAATTGCTCTTTTTTTTCTTTTTTTTTTGTTCATTGTGGCCAGTTGCAAAGAGCCAGATTAGTAGAATCACATGTATTTTTACTGAAAATTTAATTAATTTTCACATTTTACTGACTGGTACCTCTGGGAAGTAAGGCAGAACAAATTCACCATCATATCTTTTGGGGATTACCATTAACAAAGCTTTTCTGTTTCATGGGTCCCTTACTGTGGTCTAAAATAAGGTAAGGTAGACAAATTCACCTTGTTTGACAGTTTTTCTTGTAGGTGTTTTCAGAAGTAGACTCCTAAGAGGTATGAATTTCGTAAAAGCAAATAAAACTTACTTTTAGCTAAAAAATAAACATGAGTTATGTCTGCTAGTTTGGTGAAGATTCATAACAGAGGGTTGGGGATCTTTTGTTGAGCATTAAATGCAGCTTCAAGTTTCTCTTAGGACGTATATCCAGAGCTACCTTGTAAAATCAGACCTCTACTGCAGAGCCAGAGGCAGCTGTATATATTTCTAGTGATATAATTTCCCACTGTGTCACTGACAACTGAAATTTGTATTTCTACACCAATGAGGACAAATAAACCTTTGACTCTGCATAACCTAAGCCAAAGTTATTGTGCAAAGAATTGTGCTTTGCTCAGCAGTTCATTATATGCTTAATGGTGAACCTGAGATCAATCCCTTAATGCTTCTTTTCTCTGAAGTACTTTCTCCAAGGCAATCAGCAGTAACCACTGAGTAAACGTGTTGGCTGAGCTGTGCCCTGCCTTCTCACTCCTCATAAGCAGTGAGGAAGACAGCTCCTGAGTGATGTATGCCTTGCATTGCTCCTTGTTTCATCTAACCATGCTATGAAGAAAGCAAGACTTGGGCATCTTACTGATCTACACAGAAGTGCCCAGTCCTGCCTAGAAGCAGGTAGAATAAAACACTTTAAATGCATGTCACAGACAAGGCTGGACAAAAGGGTAGTAAGAGTCAATGCTGCTATAATTATTCTTATAATTGTACCATCAGTGGAGACAGGCACAGACATTGAAAGTGCAATTACGACACTGACTGTGGTGATAACAAAAGTAGTGTAACAGCAGGCATGCCTCTGGTTTTTTACTTCCTTTAAACTGAGTCATCAGTCAGTCCAACCTAAAACCAATCAAGTAAACCTAAACATCTGACATCTAGATCATGCCACTCAGCACTTCATCCAGCCTAACCTTAAACACCTCCAGAGATGGTGACCCAGCCACCTCCATGGGCAGCCCATTCCAAAATCTGATCACTCTTTCAGTGAAAAACCTTTTCCTAATGTCAAGTCTGACCCTCCCCCAATGGAGCTTAAGACTGTGACCCCTTGTCTTGTCTCCAGTGTTCAAGGAGAAAAGACTGACCCCTGCCTGACCATAATCACCTTTTACTTAGTTATAGACAGTGATAAGGTCACCCCTGAGCCTCTTTTTTTCCAAGCTAAACAGACCCAGCTCCATCAGCCTCTCCTCATGTGGCTTACCTTCCAGGCCCTTTACCANTCTCTTTCTACCTAGGTACTCTCCAAGAACTCCATTCCCAGCCTATAGTTCTGCCTGGGGTTGTTATAACCAAAATGCACAACCTGACGCTTAGACTTGTTGAAACACATCCTATTGGAGTCTGCCCATCTCTCCAGTCTGTCCAAGTCCCTCTGCAGGGCCCTTCTACCCTCCAACAAACTGACACGGGCTCCAAGCTTGGTGTCATCTGCAAATTTGCTCATGATGGATTGCAACCCATCATCAATATCATCAATGAACATGTTGAACAGGACTGGACCTAACACCAACCCTTGGGGGACACCATTAGTCACAGGTGTGAGACCATTAACCACCACTCTCTGGGCTCATCCATCCAATTGGTTCCTGGCCCAGCACAGTATATTCCTGTCAAAGCCCCCTTGCTGCCATCTTAGCTAGGAGTATATCATAGGAGACCGTGTCGAATGCCTTACTGAAATCTAGGTAAACCACATCCACAGCCTTCCTCTCATTGGCAGGTCGAGTCACTTGATCATAAAAGGAGATCAGGTTAGTCAGGCAAGACCTACCCCGCCTAAAATCATGTTGACTGGGCTTAATCTCTTGGCCATCACACAGTTGTTGCATGATAGCTCTCAGCACTAACCTTTCCAAAACTGCCTGGAACTGAGGTGAGGCTAACAGGTCATGAGAGAATATGGAAAACTTATGTGGTTAACTCAATTGTATCTTTTGTTTTTAAGAACCTTGTGTGTTCAGTCAGTTCACTATCTTGATTTAGATGAGACAGAGTCATAGAACGAGGCAGTATTTGGCTATTAATTTGGGTTTGTGTTTGTGCAGCTTTGTGCGCTCGCCCTGTTTACTATTTTAGTTTGGGATCTTGAAACATTTTTGTCTTGGAAGGCAGGTGAACCTCAGGAAGAGTATAAAACTTTGAAGGAAGAGTAAGAAAATATGTGAAGAGTAAGAAAATATGTGAATACTTTCTATGTTCATCTTACGGAATTAGTCAGAATGAGAACTGATGTCAAAACATGCCCTAATCAGCTTCAGCACTTTACCACAGGTCTGCTTCTGCCTGATATTGAACATTAGGAGCTAGAACACTGTTTTCACTGAGCACTATTTTTCTAGTAAAAAAAAAAAAGCTTTTTTAGTAAGGCATCAGTGCTTTAAAGCAGCAACTCTTATACTTGAGAAGGAGGTTAAATCAGAGAATTTGATTTTTCTAGGAAATGTGTTTGAAGAGCTGGCAGATCATTTTCCCAATTACTTTTTTCTTTTTTTAAACTGAAGGACTGCTTTCTATGTACATGAAAGAGGTAACAATCTGATTGATTTCCATTAAGTATGGGACAACTTGCAGCCTCCTTAAGGAGACAAGAGAGAAGTTACAGCCAAGCACCTGTTATAAATAGATGCTTAAAAGCAAGGCCCTAACAAGCTGTGGAGAAATGGATCAACCTGTCTGGGGTAGTGTGTGGTCATTGTAGATGTAGCTGGTAGAAAAATGTGATACTGACTATTTTTAAAAATTGTGACATGAAAATTTAATGAGAGACATTTGTGAATGCTTGATTAAATATTTTAGCATCCTGTAAGAAAGAAGTCAATGTGACTTTTAGTCCAGATGATTAAGGATGTGGCAATGCTGGGCCTCCAGATCTCTATCTGTCTTTGTGAGTTTTGTGAAGTCAGATCTTTACAACAGATCGCTAACATAATTTCATGGTTTGTGGATAAAATAAAGAGTGTTCAGGAGTTCAGCAGCCCTGGAGTTCATCTTTTTTGGGACTTCATTAGCACAACCATCTTTTGAGAAGTACATATTTCTAAATAAAATTTGGCTGCAAATATAGTCTGAATTGGTTTTCTTTCTCCATCAAATGAATCTTGCAATGCACAGCTATTCAGAATACTAAAGGATATGTTTTTCAGTCATTGGGATAATTAATTATATGAATGTTTAGGAATATAAATCTTGATTAACTCTTATTATTTCCATGCAAATATTATTTCATTGTTTCATGTTAAATTCAGTGAGGACATCTATGTCATACTTTTTAAGGGGTATGAGAAACAATGTACAATAAAAAATTTCAATCTCATATTTTTTTTCCAAAGATTTTGCCTATGTAGCCTGCGATTTTTTTTATAATAGGAAAATCTAATTTAAAATCATTTGCTACAAAAAGTGGGAGGAAAAAAATGTCACTCTGTTTAAAATTATCTTTATTTTTTAATAGCACAGAAGATAAATAGACAGAAATAGGAGGAAAAGAAATTATACACATGAAGTTCTAAAGAAGGAGGAATGAAAATAAGGAGGAAAGCTAAAAATCTGTTGTTAAGGGGTCTCTTCATGAGAATCACACACAAACCTCTTCCAGTAACTGAGAATAATCTATGAAGGATTATCCTTACTGGCATCATTTTATGACTGGCTAGATCACTGTCACTGTGATTAGCTCATTAAAGGAGTAGTAAATATTTAAGTAGTATGATCCATGAGCATTAATCATATGATAAATTGCTTACAAAAGAGTAGCTTTGGCAAATTGTCATACTTCGTGTCAAATAGTAAAGTTTCCCCAGCACTGTAGCACTTTTAATGTAGTAACACTTGCCTGGGGTATTTTATTTCAAAATCAATGTTTAATTTACAGCATGCATTGTACTGAAGGCACTCTGCTGCACCGCTCTTTATGAACAATGCATATAGACCTGCCCCACAGTGGATTAAAGGTAACACAGGCACTTTCAAAGTTTGATATGCTAGAAGGACATGATACTCAGTCTGCTCAGTCTTTCCTCTGCCTGTTCCTCTTTTTCAGAACCTTCATGTACAGTGCCAGTGCAAATCCTTTCTTTTTCTCATCAGATATTTCAATATGAAACCTGTAGTATGAAATTCCAGAGGTGAGCATCTGGGTCTGAAGTGTCATGCTGCCAAAAAGGGTGCCGGAATTCCTGAGTTCAATGGGTTAACGTAATACAATGTGGTTAGGATTTCACACAAGCACAAATTAAGAGGGTGATGAGGTATGGGAGAGGAAGAAAGACAATTAGCTATGGATGTTACCCAAAGCTGGGAGTTGTCTGTGAGGATTTAGTGCCCAGGTAGTCATTCTACTTTGCCAGAGGAGGTAAGCCATAGCCCAGTTTTGCAACACTGGCTGCAGAGGTTGCCATAGGCAGGAAGTGGTCCCACTAGATTTCAGGGTGTGCAGAAGGATTGGTTAAGTTCTTAACGTTACATAAACAAGAGATAAGTGACTGATAGAATTATTTTGAGAATACTGATTAAAAAGGACTTTTCTGTGGTGGTAAAACAAGCATACACATTGAACAAACTATCTGGTTCTTCTAAAAGAAAATGAAAAGCACTTGCTGTAATTTGCAGAGGTTTGAAATATTTTTTTGTAATAGTGACAGGACAGATCCATCAGCAGGATCTCTCTGAATGGTTACTCTTAATGAGGCTCTTGCTGTGAAGAGATGAGATTCTGGTATTTGTTTGTCTTTCCACTCATTCAAATATATTTTGTGACTTTACCGAGCACATTGCATGGTAAAGGAATAATATATCTGTAAACATTTGTTTTCTTTCCTTGACCTGATTTTACACTGAAGAACTTATGCTGCATGTAGAGCAGGACAGAAAGAGTTTATCTTGTTAGTAAATCTTGCAGGAGTAGCTGATTCCAGTAACTTTCTATAAATAACCTTGTGTTATATGCTATACAGGGTAACTGGCACACGTTTGCAGGGAGCATACCATTTGGTTTCTTCAGTGAATGAAATCTGTGGAGAACAATGCTGAATGGAGTTTCTGTAGAGAAAGCAGAGAGGAAGGTGTGTTCTTATATTCCTTATTAATAATAAAATAATCCTATAATGATTAAAATAATCTTATAAGGTAATCTGTGAAGATCAGCAGGCACAGAATTTGGCAAGGGGAGAGGTCTGAGTATAAATATTTGTGACTCTGAAGAGTCACAAGAGGAAATAATAATTTCCAAACATACTTTTTTAGCTTGATATATTTAATGATCCTTTAGTTAATCACAGAGCTTCTAGTATGAAAGCAGAATATCAATGCCATAAGGAAGGAAAACGAAGAGGTAAAGCCTGTAGGTTTTGCTCACTTAGCTGTGTAGCTATTGCTGCTCAATGCCAAATAAACAGTATGTTTCTAAAAGCAGGGAATAATGACAAGGTGTATTATCAGTTAGCTATATCTGAGTCACAGGGCTTCCCGTGGTTTTCTTAGAGCTTATAGATAAAACCACACCGCTAAATATAGAATGCATTTATTAACCTTGCTGTGGTTGCAACTTTTCTGGGGCTTTCCTTGCAAGCTGTGCTAAGCAAACTTTGGAGCATATTCTGTAGGGGAACATATTTTCACTTTGATTTCTTGTACAGGGAGCTACTAATTCCTTAGATGCTTTACTGGTAGTGAAATGGGTCTGCTGCCAATCCATGGTGTGCAAATGAAACACATTTTCTCAAAGTCTGCCTGCATAACCACTGAAGGTGCTCAGGCTGATTTTTTAAATGGTGATTTTAGTTTAAGAATACAGAACAAGAAAGCAAAGTGAAAGCTGATGAGGTATTTCTTTTGCTACTTTCACTTTTTTATTTTTTACCCCAAAGAACACTTCTTTCACAGTCCTCTTTGTACTCTACTGGTGTTTCTGCATCTCTGCCAAACAGCTGAGTGAATGGTAAAGAAATTTACATGTATTTCCAGATAGCAGAAGTAAAAAGGAAAGATGTGGGTAAAACATAAGCTATGTAGAAATCTCTAAATAATATCTATGGAGAACTAAATAAAGATTTCATGGACACAAAATTTTACTGTAGAAAAAATAATAGAATTCTGAGCATGTCATAGTATAGGTAAAAAAATTGTATGCTGTTATTCGTCATAAAAGCACAAAACCCTACTACCTTAAAGGGTTTGTGTCTTAGAATAGTATTTGTGCTTGTGCCTTGTCTTGAGTAAAAGCTGTATTGTAGATGCTATTTGAATATTTTCATTGTGCATGTCCCCCAGTAGAAGAGGCATTAATTTTCATCAAGGCTGATTACTGACCCCTGCTGACATTTGTGACTGCCATCTACATTCTGCCTGAACCAGGAACTTTCCTGTATCATTTTAGGTACTGGATGAGCATCTCTTTTTAGAAAATGATTCCTGACTCCTAAAGAGTTCTTGCTTTTCATTTTTAAATAAAATTCATGTTATTAATCCAAGCTATCTCCTCCTACCACCATTTCTACTCATGTTTCTATACCTCCTTTTTTGCTGGCTGCTGAACTGCAGAAAACTGAATACTGCCTATGCTTTCTTTGCGTAGTGTCACTGGTTTCCACACAAAAGGATCTAGCCCAACCATTATAGGAAAAGGGAGACTGGATGAGTTTATGAAGCATTCCTTCTTGTTTTGTCTTGTAAAAGTCCAGTGATGGGGATCCACCACATACCTGGAGGGCTTGTTCCAGCATCCAGTTGTTCTCACCGTGAGATTTCTTTCTATATAGAGATTAAACATTTCTGGATGCAACTAGCATCCATTACCCCTTGTACTCTCCACACAGCAGCTCTGCCTTCTTTTGTAACTACCCTTCAAGTACTGGAATATTGTGATGAGATCCCCTGACCCTTCTCTTCTTCAGGAAGAGAAGGCATAAATCCTCAGTCTTTCCTCATAAGGCAGCTTCTTTATAGCCCATCTTTAGACCGAGACTCCAATTTGGAGGACAGAGTTGGACACAGTCCTCCAGGTGTGGTCTGGCAAGTTATGAGTAGCATGGGATGATCACGTCTCAGTATCTTTTATTAATGCCTCTGTGGATGCAGCCCAGCACCTGGATTGTCTTCATTGCTGTTGTGGAGCACTGCTGAGTCTGGTTCAGCTTGTTGTCCCCCAATACCCCTGGGTCTTGCTGCTCCCCAGCCACACAGACCTGAACCTGTACCACATTCTTTGGTTATTTTGTCTCTCATACAGGCTCTTATACTTTTTTTGTTAAGCTTTACACTGTTCTTGCTAGCTCACTCTTCCAGTCCGTCCAGGACTCCGCGAGTGGTTCACATCCTGCATGCATTGCACAAATAGTCTAACATTTCTCTGAGTATGTTTGAGTCAATCTGTTCTATTTTTCTGGGAGAAAATAAACTTCCTTCACCACTTGAAAATTCACAGGAAAGTAGTCGTATGATTGGCACATTATCCATCAATAGCAAACAATCAGTTATTGCGTTGCTGTAATTAATTTATATACATTTTCTGGTCACTAGATGGAGGTAGGCAACCATAACGAGGACACCTTTTCCTCAGTGTTACACTATGAGAAGAAAGAAATAATGCTGTGCTGATTTGGACAGCAAGGAGTGTATCTTTTAATTAGAAATAGTATTCTGGTACCAGGTTTCTTGAGGATAGGATGACACCTGCACTTGCCAGTCCAAAGCTGTACAACAAAGCAGAATTTTTCATTGAAATGTATACTAAATTAAAAATACAGATTACATATAATTTAATCTGACATACATCATCAGTGATCTACTTCTGAATTTAGACAAGCATGAGCAATATTTAGAAAACACATGTACATGAGCGTGTGCAGAAATTACTACATAACCTATGAAAAAGTATGGAACTTAAAACCATTAATGTCTTCTATACCCTGGAGCAAAATACATAATGAATTATGTGCCCTCTTGTACTGGCAATAATGAAATACAAGTTGTATGCTTTACGCTGTGTTTGTGTATTCCCTGTGTGCTGCATCTACATCACCAAACAAGAAATTAAAATATAAAAAGCCTTTTCAGTACTGGCTTTCAGGCTCTACTCACTCAATCTCTTGCAGTGACAGGATCTTCTCAGTAATATCCCATTTCATGTTCACACTTAAATTGCTGCTTCCTGTTGCTTAGTTTCTACAATAGCATTAATTTATAGGGACAGTTTTCAATGCTCAGAAGTTGAACAATCCCATTTATTCAGTTACTGAAGACTTGCACACTGTCCTTTAGCCTTGGGCTCCTCTGAGTAAAAGCATATAGCTCTGATAATGAGCGAGATCTTGGTATTGAAGCTGGTCTTGTGATACCTGCCAGAGAGAGGAGAGTATCCTGAGCTGTATCCTGAGCTTCTTGGGAGACACTGGGTTTTACTCTTTAATTTTGTGTTTATACACCTCTTTTCTACAGATGAAATGTTGAGTTGCTAAACATCCTGACCCTTCAGAAAGAGAGTGATCATACTCCCTGGTAGTCTAGGTGTGTGAGTGGTTACATTAAGCAGGCTGTGTGTTGGCTGCAAGATTATTTAGAATGGAGTTTGATGTACTGATTGGCATCTTCATGGTGAGCCATGCACACCACTAGCTTATGTCCCCATTAATTTAAGCTTTGTGTGTGATTTCTTGGTGGGTGTGGGGTTTTCTGTTTTGTTTTTTTTTTTTGTGAGGGTCTTGTGTGGGAGTTTGTATTTTATAAAACATCCTTTTAGCCTTCACAGTATCCTGTGGGGTCCATGGCTCACTTCTGTATGGAGAAATACTAATCTCTTATGATCCACCAGTTCTTACATTGTAAGAAATAGAAAAATGTTCTTCATTCACCTCCTTCATCCTACTAGTTATTTTGGTCATTATGGATGATTGCACTCTGTATTCTGAAGGATATTAAGTAGCTTTCTGACTGCTTATGGATGTCCTCTCCCTGGAATAGGCCATGCTGGATATGATTTTGAGCAACCTAATCTAGCTGAAGATATCCCTGCCCCTGACAGAGGGGTTGGAACTAGGCAATCTTTGAAGTTCCCTTCCAACCCAAACAATGAAATCTATGGCAGAAAGTTTTACAATCACTTTCCTTTTTGAGAATGTTTTGTTTGTTATTGTTCAGAGTTTCTTCAAAGCTGGATTTGTCCCATAACTTTTTGTTAAATGTTACAATTTTTTGAATCTGAGAATTGCCTTTTTCTAGCTAAAATAATTTACAGTCTTTAGCACCTTCTGCAACTGTTGATGGGGTTTGATTAGCTGCTGACATGCCTCCTTCTTTATGTTTTTCAAATCTGTGACAAAATATTTGCAAGCTTTCTGCTATTATATCATTCAACTCTCTAATTTTGGAGAAATACTGAGTGAAATCAGGCTAGACAGTAAGAAGCCTTGACTTCTCTGACAGTTGTGTTTGGTCCAGCAAAATCAGTTATCCTACAATGCATTTTTTTCACTGTATTTTTTTTCTCTCTTTCCTTTTCTGTCTTCCATTCCCCCGGTTGGTTGCATGAAGTATGTCTGATGAGAAGGGAGACCAGGGATAATGTTGAGGAGAGAGCAGAAATTAAAAAACTTCATCAAAACAGAGTATGGAGAAAAATGTCAGTGAATAACTTACTCATTAAATATTTTTAAATATTTTAAATTAAATGTCCCTATTTAGTCACTCTCCCTGCCTTATGGGACCATTAATTCTTTACTTTCTTGCTAAGACTAAACATTTTCCATCCAAACTATCTCAGTCCTAGTTTCTTCTCCTGCTGCATTTCATTGTATCTGAGCAGTTATTTCCTGTCACCCCTTGTCCTACAGCTTGCCTACATATTGGAATTTCAATCAACTTCTTAATGCATCAATGGGCTCTTTTCCCTATTCACAAAATATACAATATTTCTGTGAAGTGCTCTGCTTATTTTCTATATCTAGTTTGCTGTTTCTTAAATATTATAGAAATTATCTTTGATAGGGATGTCAAGATATTTTTGAGGTGATGCCTTTAATGTCAGCATCTACAATTATTCAAATTTTAGCTTTTAGCAAATGGCTATATTCTGCCCTTATACTCACCGCTGTGCTGTTGACCTTATTCTTGTTTGGCTTGATTTTTGTTTTGCTCTTTGTATTTTCTGTAAAATTTTGCTTAGTGTTTATCTTCTGTTATTTATGTGTGGGCATTTCTGTTCCTCTGAGGGCACATGTACTTCCTTTAGGGCCTAATTAACATTTTTCCTTGAACTATAGGTTATCCTATGAATATTGCTATATCTAGACTTTTGTATACCATTTTATTTTCTTTTTTTTTAATAACTTATCAGAAAGTATTAGAGACCTGCTTGGTCTCTAAAACAGAAGTCTTATATTGTAAATTCAGAATGCAAACCTCTTTAGAGTCAGTGTACTCCATGTGTCTAGAGCAGTGCCTCTCTAGTATCTGCATTAGAGTTCAGATCTCGAACTCCTTTATTTTTTGCTGAAACAATATGAGAGCTAAGGCAGGTGTTTTATTTTTCAGTGCCTCAGTTCCTTTATTTGGAATCTCTGGGAAACAGTTGTAATTTACATTTGTTTCCAAGATAATAAAAAATATTCCAGAGAAAATATTCTAAACAAGAATTTCTTGACTGTACAAAACTAGTTGTATTGCTCATGGGTTTTGTGACTTCTTACCTTGTATAATAACCAATTTTTATTCTGGAACACATGATCCACAGTACCCCTTTAACTGATTTTTTAGTTCCTTTCATTTCTCTTCTGGGTTGGAAGCACCTTGCAGGATCAGCCTTCAATACCAGGATATTTTTCTCACTTATTTTCTGGTTTATTGTTTCCATGTATCTAATCTACCTTTAAAAATGCTGACAATCTAAAACTGTTTTTTTTTCTGTTTCCTTACCTTTCCTATGTAACATAAGGTTGACTTGAGAGGAGGAAAGGAGATGGATGAGATGGGATAGGAAGAAATTGTATTTACACTAGAATGTGTTACACAAGTACCTTTTTTGTTCCTTCCTTGATCTCTGTAGCTAGAGAATCTTCCACTGCAATCAAGTCTGAGACTTTTTTACGGCTCTATGAAACAAGTGGTTGTTAGGTATCATGGATCTGCCTCCAACACAGAAGAAGAGGAAGACTGAAAAAAAATTATCTGCTGGACAAATGACATTTTTGCTCATTAACTGGTGATTCTTGTCTATCTGTAGTTTAATTCAGAATTCCAATGCACCGTGAAGGTATGTTTCAATAAGTCCTGGTTATAAGATTATTTTTATCAGTAAAATATGATTCATAGAACATGCAGCATTTCAAACCTTTAAGAACAATTTACAGATAGTTAAAAGAAGGACCAGGCCTCAGCAAGGAAAGAAATACAATTAGAAAGTCAAAAGAATTTAAAATATTAATCAGTACTAAATGAGGAGAGGTAAATAAAGAGTATATATTGGATAAGCCAGCATTGCTTACAACCAGTCTATATGACCCACTTCAGATCTCCAACAATTTCATACTTGGCAACCAACTGTCAAATAATCTACAGCTTTCACTGAGAAATGTCCAATCTCATATTGTTGGCATGCAGAGGAAAGATCTCCACAGTCATCTGTAAATGTTGTTTCATCTTGTTTATTTATAAATCTTTGAAGTGCACGCAGTAAGAAAAATGCACTTATACATAGGTAGGAAAAATGGAATATTTATACAGGATGGTACCTGCATATGAAAAGAAAAATCTGAAGGATCTATCCACTAAAGCCTAGAATTCATAAATAAATATACAGAGTACATTATTGGTGTATATTGAGTGGGGACTTCTTGAGAAAGTAATTACCTTGCCATAGCCTATGGAATATTATCCAATTTACCAGGATTAATAATTCTCCTTATGAATCATTTTATACTTATGACCTCTCAGCTATTCCTGTCATATAAAAACATGCATAAAAGGGAAAAGAAGGAAAATATTATTCTGATGCTTCAATAAAACATATGCAAATTAGAGAACTTGTGTCTTATCACCATAATCAATATTATAATAAATACTAATAATTTCTTTCTGTGATCTTAAAAACATAGAGTAGTAGTACAATCTCAAAGTGAACATCATTCTCTCATGTATTATGCTTAATGTTTTAATGGGAAACTACGTTCCAAATAATTTTTGATTGTACTTTTGAGAAGAGTACTTCTTTTTCTTTTCTGTCTTAGTCTGTGTGCATGTTCACATGTTGTTTACATGTGTGTAAGCACAGAGGTGATGGGAGCTGCTGTTGCGGTCAGAAGCTCCTGTACTTTGCTGAACTGGTCACTGAGATATAGCATCAAACATAAATTTCTGAAGCTTTGTTGTTATCACAAAGGACTCACGCAGTGATGTAGTGGAATACGAATTAGATTTCTTAAATTACATTATTCAAATCTGACTTGGAACAATGTTTTTTAACTTCACTTTTATAGACAGCCTCTTGAATGCAAGTTGATATCCTTTGTGAATTTATAAGTGCATCAACTGTGTTTAATTTGCAGTTACAGTGGCTATATATATTTACAAATCCATTTTGAGGGCTGGAGTATCTCCCCTATGAAGGCTGAGGGAATTGGAGCTGTTCAGCTCCCAGGGGACCTTAAAGCAGCCTTTCAGTACCTGGAGGGGCCTCCTCCCTGGAATTGTTCAAGGCCAGATTGAATGGGGCTCTGGGCAACCTGGTTGAGTGAGAGGGGGTTTGGAACTAGATGATCTTTCAGGGTCCTTTTAACCTAAACTGTTCTGTGATTCTGTGACTATGACCTAATTCCATGGTAGAAAATAAATTTGTTGTTTAAGTAATGTTTGCTAATAAGACCACTAAAACTCATAAAAGAAAAAAAACAAAACAACAATTCCTTACCTTTGTAAAGCTGGTCTAAGATAAGAAAGATCAACAGAATATTTAAAATGAAACATATTTTATATTTCCAGGGTGTATTTCCCCATAGATATTAACAATAAACCAAAAATTATTATTTGTTTTATACCCTTAATTCATATCCAATGCCATCTCTGCTTATATAACAATATTTAAAAAGGTATCTGTTGGGTTAAATTTTGCATTCTTATTTCACCTTTAAAGTATCTTTCTATTTTCATATTTCATTGGAAGAGCAGCCAGGCTGCTTATGAATGTGCCTGAACTGTGTGAGCCCAGAACATGAGTGTCAGCCACATCAGAATCCTATATGGAGATCAAGATCTATCATACATCAGTTGTCTCTTATGTCCAGTTTTATGTGGAAGAGAAAATTGAGTCACAACATATTCTGAGTAAGACACCAGTAAGGTTTTTATCATTTACTGCAAAATCCAAGATAATGCCTCTACTTACGTGTTTGGCAGTACAACTGCATCTGCAATTTCACGTGTGTCTGCCTCTAAAGAGGAAGAGAGTATCTATACAAAATGTTCAGAAAAACCTCAGTCTGAAACTGAAGTGCTACATAATCATATTTGTGTTCAAAGGAAGTGATGTATCTTGGGCTGATTTAGAGGATGCATTACTGGCAGACATGCCAGGTGGTTGGAATGTGAAGGCTGATAATCTGTTATCAGTAAGGCCAAATTCTTCTTCATCTTCCACTTACTTTCTACAACCAAGGTGAAATTAGTTGGAAGACTGTTTTCAGGTTATGTTGAAATCTTTGGATGTTGGCTGTGGCAGTTCAAGATTGTGGTCTTTCAGCCTTCTCTGTTTTGGGAGTAGGAACATTCAGAAAAGGTCTGGGACCAGAAATTGAAGGCAGCACCTGCTTTAACTATTCTGTCTAAATGAGTCTTCATCCTAAAGTGTCCACTGACAGACAGGTTTCTTGGGCAGCCTGATATTGAAGACAGAGGATGTCAAGGACTTTCTTTCTGAATATGCACATTCTAGATGTCTTTTCTCTCTTATTTATTTTTCACATAGTTTTAAGCCAAAAAATACTTAAATCTTAGGCATCAAGTATTTTAGTAATATTTTAGAAAAAAATTTAAAACCACAGATGTATGTTTTTCTTTAAAACTACTCCCACATTCTTATCAACCTGTTTATTTAATTTCTATAATGCATATCTTATCACATATGACAAGGGTGTGAGTCAAATAATCTTTCTCTTGCCTTCCTTTTTACCCTTGTCTCTGTTCCCATCCACTCAACAGACCTTGCCTTATTAGCTAAAAAGTTTCCTGACGCAGATCCATAGATTTAAATGCCAATCTTCTACATGTGCAGCTAGCTTCTTCCAGGAACTAATTTGTAGCTTAGAAACCATTATTCTCTTCAGTGTGTTCCTATGTTACAACCTTGTACCTCAGTGTTTCCCAGGTTACTGAGCTGTAAGTATCACCACCAGAGGTTGTTATACTTTCTGAGACTCTGCTCATCAGACAACTGATTAATGAACCAAACGATTTCTGCATTCCTCTGGGCACCAGAATCAGTGGTTGTTCGTGATAATTGTATCCCCATGTAATCTTCATAACAGCTGGGCACAATGTAACCCTTAATTTCTTCTCCCCGATGTACTGTAGTTAATTAGGATGTGTGCCATTGATTGAAGCCATGGCTTTTACATTTTAATAAGAATTCACTCATAGTCATCAGCATGACCAGATGATGACTTTGAAATATTAGTGGAATTCTAAACTTCCTCGTATGGATGTATCACTTAACATTTTGTTTGTTTGTCATTTAAATACCACATAATGGATGCTGATAATTTTTTTTCAAAGTGTGTCAAAATTTTATAATGCGGTCTGTTACACAAATCCATCTCTGTCCTTTTCCAGGATTTGTTTGACTTTGCAAACTTATAATTTTTATTATTTGTATGTAATGCAACTACAAGTATTTTTATGATGATAATATTAATAGGGTGCTAAGATTGTACTCATGAGCAATAAGATTCAGGAAATCAAGACCTGACTTGGCATATGAACTACATTTTCAATCCTGTTACAAATACACCTTGATATTCAGTCTTTTTGTTATTGCCCAATGTAATGCTGTTAAGGAGACATTACATGAGTAATGGGGTCAAATATCTTTTGGAACCATGTTTAATTCACAATTATTTACATTTACAATAAATTTGTAATTTATTTCTGATATGAGTGCAGCAGTTCAAGAATAAAAAATGTCCAGGGTGTTGAATACAAAATGAAGAATGGGTCTCTGACTTCACATTTGTGCTGAAAATTTAGGTGTGAATCAGAAAGAAACTGAATACGAATATACTATATATATTGCCAGTGTGTTGTGCTCCTGCTTATTTTCTTATAATGGGCCCATCCATGTACACAATGCAAGTTGTGCAAGTGCAAAATAAATGCTTTCTTTCAAAACTTATATATAAGAAATTGTGAAAAAGACTTCAGTGAAAGACTTTTATACTTTGCCCACTTTTCCAAAAATATCTGTATTTGGAAGAACTGTATTTGCTTTTATGACTATGTTGCAAGAACTGTAGGGTTTTTTTTTTCTGGTGAAAAATTTAATTGGGGGGTCTACAGTGACAACAGATTGCTCTAATGTGGTCAAATGTTGGAGCTTCCAGATATTTCTGTCGTTTTAGTGGTACTCCATTTATACAAGGATAACATCTATCACCTTTTTGATTTTCTTCTGTGGTGGGAGATTGCATGTAGAATTCAGCTGTTTGTTACTTACTAAAAGTAATGTCTATGTCATTCTTCTACCATAAGGTCTGTTATGTCTGGAAAATGCTTGGATCAGAAAAATCTTTTCAGGGCCTAGTTGTCTACTGCTGTTTCTTTAGTTTCTGACTATAAATATTGCCTTATGGTTCCATTGTGCCAGTGCAGATTATTAGTGAGTAGACGTAACTTGCATTTATGGATGTTTATATCCTACATCTTTCGCTTCTTAACATATGAAATTACTTGCTCAGAGAATCCTTCAAAATTTGTCTTCCTTACAGCTGTCATTGTCTTTCTTCTAAGGAAACAAACCCTTTTTTTCTTTTGGACCTCATCTTATATGATGCGTCATGTCAGATGGTCAAAACGGTGAGCACAATGAACTATGGAACAACAAACATCCTGAATTGGAGCGTTCATTAAACCATTCAGTATTCATCTATAGCTATGCTGTGGTTCACATGGTCATGATTAAATCACATTTGATTTTAGCTGAAGTCTTAATTTTTTCTTAACCACAATTGACTGAAGGGATTCTGTCTAGCAAAGTCTCTGCTGTTTGTTTTTAAGGTGTCATTTCAGACTGACATCATAATACAGACTTTGTAGGAAAATGATTCCATCTTGACACAGTTGTTTCTAACTTTATGAAAGAATTTTCAAGTCAACGCATCAAGAATTTAATCAGGTTTTATAAAGCAAATTTTGTGAAGAATTCCTATACAATGGATAGCGCATACTGCTTTTTTAATTAATCCAGGGGGAGTTCCATGGTATGATACTGGAATATATTAATGCAGCAAGGGATGTCTTCATATTCACTACATATTAATACTGCAAAATGTTATTTCAAGACTAGTTTAAGAAAATAAGGTCAAATAAATAGCTAGAAAGATTAGTCACTCACTGAGTACAATAAAAGATACTTTTAATTTTCGAAGAGAATACAGCTAGAATAAAAGTAGAACGATCTTCAAGCAACAGAAAAATATCTGTTTTATAAATAGGAGTTCATTTTCAGAAAAATTACTTTCAACAGGACTTTAAAATGCCATTCTTTTAATTTATTGAAAAGTATGATGACTACACTATACTCCTTCTGAGCGAATATAGTGAAAGTCACGTTTATTTCATTCCTGCTAAATCTTTGAGCCTGCTGTTACTTAATGGATAAGCATGTCTGATGATTTCAACCTGCCTCGTCACAGGTATGCAGGTATAATGTATGTTAGATGAATACAGCCTTCGGGCAATAGCTAAGCAAATCTGTTTAAGTTCTGATTTAACTAGTGAATGTGATATTTAGTAAGACTGAAGAACATCTGCAGTATTTGTTATTTTAGTTTCTTGTCAGAAAACAAAAATCCAACTCATATTTTTAGCGATCGCAACAATTAGCACACTAAAGAGGAGCCACCTGGATGAAGCTGTTGAGGAAGCTAAGGATTAAAGAGTAGGTGAAAGAATTAATCTGCTTGTCACACATAACTATGTGTGTGTATTGTTTGATGCCTGGCACACTGTAGAAAGGTCTCTCCTGACATGGAAAATTGATTACTTTCAGAGAGTGCTCATAGACGGAGGAGGAGGCATGCTTTTCTTTAAAAGTGCATCTTGTCCAGCTCTGCTGTTAGGACATTTCTAAATGTGTGAGATCTGGTGTCAGTTTTCTTCACCTGAGGATACTCACACTACTGTCCCTCTTTGCAAAACATGCAGTGCTATTTGAAGCTGGAGAAAGACAGGTGTCTTACTGCCTACCCTGTCAAAACGGATGGACACTACAAAGATCACACTAGGCTCAGAAGAGTCAGAGTAAACCTAGTTTAAAGCAGTAGGGAAGCCTGAAACCTGATGCTCACTGCACAGACTGTCACTGTATTTTATACAGTGATATTTCATTGTTAGTTCATGGGTAATAGGCACTGAAGATAAAGCTCTGGATGTCACAGCAGGTCTGACACTGCCTCTTTCCTTTCTCCGTTTTCCCCTTGTCCTACATTGTAAATAAGAAATTCTGAAATGTCCTATTTTAGGGCCTTCTGTAACAAGCTTGAATTCTGTCAAACTTCAAATACATGGTTTCAGATTTTTCACACTGTCAGCCTTTTGTGCTGGGGTTAGGCATTTATCTCTTTCTGTGCACATATGTCAAAAGTCAGCTTTCAAATTACCATGGTCTGTACATGGTCTGTGGTGGGTTTAGGAACTGCTATTTCTTAACAGTCACTCCCTGGTGTCTGTGATAGTTCCTCCTAATCGCCAGTGCCCCTTGAATGTTAGACAAGGGCCAGATTCAAAGGGTGACTGTAGAGCTGTGCTGTAGTGGGACCACTATCTAGGACAGAAAACTGATGACCAGGGAGAGCAGAGAAATAAATTGTTTGACTGCAGTTCAGAGAAGACAGAAACTATGTCAGTATGATGACCTGTTGAAGAGACATGGGCAAGAATACATGGTAAAAAGGAGAAATCACTCCTGTGGTCTAGGTATGCTTGTGTAGAGAAGTGTCTGTTATGGCCTTGTATGTGAAGATGCAGGGAAATAATGGGCCACAAAGTTCATGACTAGTGCTAAGCAGTAGGACCAGCAATAAATGTGAATAATTACAGCAAGAACATTTAAAAGATGTGAACAGACACACATGAAAAAACTTCAAGAGATTAATAGGGTGAATTGTATCACTAGACAAATTTCAAAGGAAAAATCAGCATTCTTTCTGTAAAGTGCCCTGGACTGTATTTCATTTTTTAATTGCAACTTACTTGTGTTGACCATGATTTTAATATAGTATGTGTACCTCATCAGTCAGTCTTTAAATCACATAATTATCTTTGTACTATATGCTTGCTGAATAGTCAAAGGTCTTTATAAATTGTACTTCACTATAGGCTTTTATAATCCAAGTGCCTTTGCATCAGACCTGCTTTAATTATGTAAGCAAAGTTTGAAGTTGCATCTAGCCTCTGGGACTTGAGTCAACAACTTGCCTTCAGTTAAGGAGAACAACAACAACAACAACAACAAAAAAAGGTAAACTATTCTAGTTCTAATTTCTCTTTCCTAACCCCAGAGATAATTTTTTTGCTTGCTTAACTGCATAACAAATCCCTTGTTACCACAACAAAGAGATAAAAACTTACTTCTCTCTCTATAAATATGATATATATGGTTTGGGTTTTTTTAACTCAGCCTCACTCCCAATCACAATTCAGACAAGTAATTCTAGTGCTTTAGATGCCTGGTTTGATGTGCCATGGAGGATTATGTTGAGCAGAGTTCAAGATATATTGCCTGTTCTTGAAATAGTTCACTGAATAACTATTCAGTGTTCTGCTTTTCTAGCATTTGTTTTGTGTTGGTTTTCTCTCTGTCTAGATCAAAATTGATAATCAAATTTCTTTGCTTCATATAAATTAATTAAGGCAATTTTCTCTGAAAAAATACAGTACCTGGATACAAACCAATCATCCTAGTTGTTACCAATGGTGCAGGATTGAGTTAGAGACCTGTGGGTGCAGGATTGAGTTAGAGACCTGTGACCAATGGTGTTCCCCAGAGGTCAGTACTGTGTCCGGTCTTGTTCAACATCTCATCAATGACCTGGAAAAGGGTAGAGAGTATTTCCCCAGCAAGTTTGCTGAAGAAACAAAGCTGGGAGGACTGGCTGACACATCAGAGGGCTGTGCTGCTATCCAGCAGTGTGACCTAGACAGGGCAACATTTCAGCAACTCCTGTACAGTATGCAGAGAGGATACATTGATGTGAATTTTAGAACAAATGTCTTAAACAGAAGTCTAGCATGCTCAAAGTTAAGAAAGTTGAGGAGAGAAAAGTGTTGGTATTTTGTAAAAAAAAAAAAAACTCCCTAAAGATTGTGGTACAACTAAATTAAATAAAACTGAGCATATAAGGAAGATGACTGAACTATATGTTAAGCAGTGTTACACATAAAGGGATGCTGGCCAATGTCACTGTAGCAAAAACCACAAAATCATTGCTTTAGGTGGAGCTAAGAGAGGTACATTTCATTTTATCCAAGTGCTTTGATGTTGATGTGTGATATATTCAAGTGTGAAAAATGCACTCTAGTTAAATTTATTAACTCACGGATCACACTATCTGACTTCAGAATCACAAAATAAGGTTGGAAATTTAGTCTGAAGAAAAGAGTCTGTGCAGAGACATTATTGCTCTCTACAACTACCTGAAAGGAAGCTGTGAAGCAGTAGGATGTAGTCTTTTTTCACGAGTAACAAGTGATAGGATAAGAGGAAATGGTCTCAGGTTGCAAGAGGGGAAATTTAGGTTGGACATTATGAAATAATTCTTTGTTGAAAGGCTCAACAGGCATTGGAACAGGTTGCCCAGGGAGGTGGTTGAATTGAATTCCTGGATGTGTAAATCTGGAGCTTAGGGACATGGTTCAGCAGTAGGTTTGGTACAGTTAGGGTAATGGTTGGACTCCATGATCTTAAAGGTCTTTACCAACCTAGATGGTTCTATGATTCTAAGCCTTGTTTGTGATGCTTTCTGGTTATGTCATGTCGTAACTACTTAATGTCATGTTTCTCTCCTCTGACTACAGTGAGAAACACAAGTATACATGGCAGAAAATGACTCCATTGTCTCTCAAAATTGGTACCCATAGAAAACCTGTGAGAACACAAATTGCCTGATTGTAAGTTAAATTCTTGTTAATAAAGTACATATGAAATAAGAAATACAGATGTAAATCATAATGTAATTTATTACAGATTCTTGATCTTTATTTTTATTCCCTTAAATCTTTGCTAAATGCTTAGGCAGGGGAAGGAATTCTGATGCTTTATTTAATCAAGTCAAGTGACAAATTACCTCTTGTAAAGGTAATCTAACCCCCCTGATTTCTTTCTTAAAATCTTTCTTAAGTAGCTGTCAAAAGGACTAGTTGAGTATTTGTATTTCAATTGATATATGTTGCATCTCCTATTCAGTTTTATCCCCCAAACAGCCCAGAAAAATCAACACTCCAAATGCACAGTATGATAAATTATACAGGTTAGGTAGTAGAAAGTACAAAGAATTTGAAAACTTCAATACAAGAAAGGAAATGATTATGCACTGCAAAGAACAGGACTAATTGAATTGGGTAGGAGGGGAAAGGGTAAGAGTTCTTAGCTAAATTAAAAAGATTTTCTTGTGGGGATTGAAATTTTATTTTTAAACTTCTGAAGTCCTTATTTTTATGCAATTTATCTTGATAATAAAATGTGTGAATTCATTAGGTCAGATAATAATGACCTGCTCACAAATAATTTTCTTAATGAAGTTATCTTAAAAGGAGAGAAGGAAATCTCTTGTTTCTGCAAAGCTATGATGTTTCAAACAAATTGAAGAGAATTTTGACATAGCATAAATTTGGAAAAGACTCATAATCATTGATAAATTTTCAAAGTTTAAAACTATTTGATCAATTACTGCATCCTCTCATTGTTATATATGAATCACAATTTCGAAGATTAATCTTTATTCATAAGAGCAGAAATGCATAATGAATAAGCTGATTAATCTTTGTGGCTTTGGAGAAAGAGATCTAAAATTAATATGTAATCTGTTTGGGTTTTCTTTTTCCTTAGTTCTGCAATATTATTTTGCCATCTGAGAAATGAACTAGAAATGTAACCAGTATTCTGTCTGAATAATTTCTGGATGTATCTGAAGGAAAATGATGGTTACATTCTGCTTGCCTTTCATTTAAAAAAAAAATCTCATTTGACTTCTTCAAAAGTTTTTAGATTGTTACTGGCTTTTTTGTGGTAGGATCAGTGAAATACCTAATCAAGGCTTAATTATAAACCCTTCCTTCATTTATAGAAGGAAAAATAACTTGTGAACAACTCTGAGCTATACCCGTGCCGTATCTTCATCTTCCCTGCTTGTGCAGATGTAGGTCTTGGTTATTTTTCTTGCCTGTGATACCAGGCCACCAAGGATCCTTGGTGGTATATGCAATTTCACTTCATCAGTCTTTTGAAAGCTGGAACCAATAGGTGGCTGGGCAAATGGAATATTAGCTTGGATGCTGCAGTACAGTGTCAGTCTCTTCCTGGCAGAAGTCTGGACATACTGGGCAATGGTCTTATCAGATGCTCTGCTAATTTAGCTTTTATTAGTGAATGTTGGCATGCATCAGACAAAATTTCTTGCATAAAAACTTCCCATATGCTCCTGTCTATGTAATAGATGATAGTTCATATAGGGATTAATATTACATCATAGTACTAGAAACACAGTAATTTCTTCTAATGTTGAAAAACCTCAGGAAATTCTGTTGTATAAAAAAAATATTTTTGCTTATTCCTTGAATGTTGCAAACCTTGATTTATTTTTTATTTAATTAATGATGAATAATGTAGTAAAAAATTATGACACAGTCATAGCTGTACTCTTTGATAGATTTGTTTACCTTCAAATAAATTGAGAACGTGGAACAATATTCTAGAGAATGATTTATGAATATGAGCAGATTTATCCTTATGTGTTGCTTGGTGCAACTTTACATATATTTTATGTTGGAAACTGTGTAATATCTTGATTATGAGACAAAAATAAGAATTAAATTAATACTTGTGGGTTTTTGAGTATCATAATACTCCTCTTGGTATTATGAATCACAGGTTCTCAGATTATTGCCTAGTTTAAGTATTACAGATAAGGTATTGGGTTATTTCAAAGTTTCAGACATTTTATAAAATGTAGTACCAAAAATAAGACTTGAGGAAATATAAAGAAGTGATTTACTTGTTCAGAAGATTTTCTGTAGTGTTCTGTGGTTAGGTTAGGAAATGTATGTAGCTTAACAAATCCTGCCAAAAGATAGTGGCTGCCACACACAAAGATCATAAAATGAATGTGGATAAACTCTTCTTCTTGAAGTGTTCAAATCTGCCCATGCTATTTGGTCGTTTTGGTTACAATCTTGTGGAATAATTATATAATAAACTAGACTTTAATCTTTCCTAAATAGTGGAATGGTGAGGCCAAGGTTTCATCTGTAAGGATCCAAAATTGTCCCTTTAAGAAATGTATAACATGTAAGTTCTGGGTAGCAGCTAGAATCAGTAGCAGTGAATACTCAATAACAGATTTCTTATAAAAAAGACCAATTTTACAAATATGGAAAAAAAATACTTGGTTCAGTGTTCTGTGTCTTCAAAAGTTTCTTATTTTCTCAACGAAAGAAAAAGAAAATGTTCTTGCATGTGCATCTTTGAGCACATAAGAATGAGGAGAAAGAGGGTGTTTTCAGAAAAAAATTGGAGGCTTTTTACCATTACTTCAAACAGAAATGAATTAAAATTTAATTTTTTTTACAGAAGTACCATTTTTCCATTTTAAATAGCTGAGCAGACTTTCATATTCAATCAACAATGCCTGCCTCGTTTTTACAGTACTTACACCTTAGACATGAAAGATTGGTAGGGAACGCAGTCAAGGGTACAAGAAGTACTGGTTTATGAAAGCTGGAAACAGCAAGCCTCTGTGAGAAATGGAAGGAAGGCTTATTTCATGCTGTGCAGTTACACTAATGAGGGAAAATATTCCTCCTGGAGTTGAGTATAAATACCAACACATGCTGTGTGACTATTGTACGACTTGAAAAATCCTTTTGCTTCAAATGCGAGCAACTTGGCTGAAGTCAGTGGGATTGCACTGGTGTATGAGTGAAGAACTTGCATATGACATTCATTGCCCCACACATGCGCCATGCCCTCACCATTCTGCAGAGATCTGAGTCTCTTTTGTCCTAAAGAGTATCAGATTTCTAATAAAAAAACCCAGAAATCTTGATAATGCTTTTCCTTACTTGCCCTCTGCGCCATTCTCCTTGAGGATGAAAGATTGCCTGAAGAACACCGATTGAATGGTTCTAAAACAGGAAAGGGAGTCTGATTTGTCCCAGACTGAACTTCTCTTGACTAAGGTGTTCTGGAGCATGCTATGGAGGTGAAATCCCTGAGGACAATTTGGATTACATCCTTAGATGCCTTACAACTTTTCTCTTAAAACATTATTAGAATTCCACTTCTAAAAAGTAATTAATTGGACAAATGGACCATATTACTTTTTGTCCAGTCTGTAATTAGCAATGTCCACGATTCATTTGGGGACGTCTGTAAAAAGATTCAAAAGAGTAGATTATTATACAAAAAAACCCTTTTAAATGCAATATTAACAATTTAAATTTTTATAGAAGAGCACTATAATTTCATGTAAAGGTAGAGTTCTCATTGGTTGTGGGGGATTTGCTTTCAATCCATGATGCTTTACATTGAGTTACTGTCTCCAGAGATGGATTCTTGTGACAAATGTGAGAGTCCTCTGATACCTCTCTTTAGGCTCTATTATATTTATTACCCATTCTTTAAGAACCTGCATAAGAAAACATCATTTCCCTTACCAACAATCCCACAGAGGAAAATCCCGTAAAAGATATTTTAAGGGTAAAGTGATTGAATGTCTTTAGTTTGGTTTCTTACAATGCACTATTTGACATGTGTGGTCACTCATTTTTCTTTTTCCCTCCTCTAGAAACTGTGTAGGTTGTACAGTTTTTGAAGAAGAACTAGTTCTAAGAGACTGTGGGTTAATGTGACTGTGTAGTAAATAACTTAATATTTCCTCATAGTTAAATAAAAGTATTCTTTTCAAAGAAGATAATACTTCACCAGTTCAAATTGTTAGATGCAGGTGTGAGCTATAGTAACCCAGTAGATCAGACTCAGGATGGTATGTCTTTTCCAGCACAGCTGGGCTCCAGACCTTGGGAGCAAAAATCCAGATTATTGCAAACACAGACCTACCCATCAGTGAATGAATAGTCAGTGTGTGCATAGTTACAGGAGCTTCTACCCTACCTATCTGCTGGGCCTGTAAATGTTCACCGCAGGGTGCTGGGAGCTGGCTGATGTGATTGTGAGACCCCTGTCTATAATATTTGAGAAGTCAAAGGCTGTGCAGGTTCTGGGCCATCTTGCCTAGGATGTGCTTTTCCCAGTAAAGATTGGCCATGACGATCCTTAAAGTTCCTTCTCACCTGCTCTTTCATATTCTGTGTTTATAGAGATGAAGAACATCTTGAGAATTGCCATTTGTATTACTTGCTTGCAAATGAATAAATGTTAGAAGGAATATGAATCTTATTTTCTCCTGTGTTTTTAGATCTCAGGTGGAGTAAATTAATTTCATTTGAAGTGAGGTTTTTTTAAAAAAAGTTCCTTTTTGCCTGATGGAGACGAAGTATTATTGCAGCAAAATAAAGACAATTCAAGTTTAGTAACGTGCAGCACTTAATCTAGAGGAAGTACTAATTCACCCAAGAAATTTTCTATATGCAGTAGTACTCTTAGCTCCATCCTTACACACACTGGAAAGAGAGAACACATTCAATTATGCTTAAAAGGAACGAGGTATGGAGATGAAGCTCTGCTTCCTGTTATCCATGTGAACAAAGGTGGAATTTGTGATTTATGAATGGTAAGGAAGTTATTTGTTCCTTGCAGTCTAGATCAATATCTGTATGTTTTTGAAAGCGACTACGGGTATCCTTATCTGTGTAAGCCTATCCATGGGAGAAGGGTTAGTGGCTCTTTTCTATTGCTTTTTCACCCCCAATTATTCCTTTAATTT
Organism: Upupa epops; assembly: GCA_013397515.1. NCBI lineage: Eukaryota > Metazoa > Chordata > Aves > Bucerotiformes > Upupidae > Upupa > Upupa epops. Next base: position 450,059 of record VZRI01004087.1, read on the forward strand.
GATGTTTGAGATTTCTTCCTGATAGCACTGGATTCTTGCTAGCATTTTAAAACCATGCATTTATATGATTCAGCTGGGAAAACAATGGCCAGTTTATATTGTCATTCCCTCTGGTATGATAGCCTGCTGACATTTGCATCTAGCTATCTGTATCTTGAAAAAAAATGGTATACTTCAATTTAGAATCATGTACTTCAATCCCAGAAATAGGCAAGAATAAATGCATAAAAGAGAATGAATTCAGTGTCCTCTTTTTGCTGATATACTGAGTGAGTGCGGATTGCATTTCACTTGATTAACTTACACTTTTGTGAATAAGAAGCAAGTTTCTACTTCGAAATGTATCTACTTTAATCTGTACTGCTTTCAACGTGTCTGAACCAGCACAATGTTTAAATTATGATATTCACAGAATGCCAATAAAAAGTAATTCAGGTAGCAGCTGACTGAAATAATAATAAACCCAAAAAACAATTCTGGGGACACTACAAGAAATATTAGTACTGAAAGAGGAAAAAAATAACTGTAATTCTGAACCTTAAGTAGATATAAACTGGAATAAGCCCTAAAGAATTCTGAACCAAGTGAGAGAGGATGACTGTCATATTTTGGCTATTTAGATGATGGTCTGTTAATGTCAATAGAAGATGTGACATTAGCTTCCCTGGGGCCAGGATTTCAGCTCAGATACATTTGTTGGGAGCTGGAGATTGTAAATCAGAAATAAGGAAAGCTAGAATATATCTTAGTTTAGAAGGACTTAGAAGTTTATTTTTTATGTGTGTTTTCCAGTCTCACAAGTCATACTGGCAAAACTGAAATTTAGATCTCTCATCAACCTGTACTTTAAGAAGACATTATGCAAAGTCCACTGTGTCAAAAGAGGCAAAGAAAAAAAAGGTCACCCTATGAGACCTGTATGTAGGCATCTCCTTTTACTCATAGTATCTGATACTAATGATTGAGATCTGGATTTATCTATGATATTTCACTAGTACAAAAAAACCACAGACATTGTACTTATTAGCAACATAAGAAAGATAGTCTAATGCCTGTCGAATGGATTACATGTCCTCTTTAGCTTTGAGTTCAATGAGAACAACAACTACAACTGTTACTACACAGTTTCCTTAATGGATCTCAAAATACTTTAAAAAAAGACATGGATAATATTTTCCAAATGGAAGAGCTAATGCTAAGCCCAGTGAAATTATTTCCAAAGTGTGTTCAGCTAGCAAATAAAAGTTGGAAATTGAGGCTTGGTGTATAGCATCTGAATCTGGCAATTTTTCTCAGATATTTGTAGCAAAACAATTATTTATTCTATTTATTTGTTGGCCTTGTTTATTTGTTTTTCTGGTTGATGTCTTCTGTCACATTGTAAATGTTGACAAATGAAACAAGAATATGAATTTATGAACTTCTTATATTATACAGGGGATCAGATATTGAAAAGGGTTTAGCACTTAATTCCCAGAAAATTGACTAAGAGCCTTAACCAAACTTCTACAAACAAGGCTACATCTAAGCCAGCACTGAATCTAGCTCTCCTGAGCCCAGTACCATGCCCTGGGGCCAAACCGAGATGCAACATAATGTGACATGTTGTACCTTCACTATACAACATTGTGAAAGGGAAAATCAGAGTAATTTCTTAGTTCATGCCTGACTTGAACTCATGCAGCTGACATTTGTTACTGTTATTTCAAACCAACCTACATTCACAACTGAAAAGCTGTTTTGTGAATGGCAATCAAACTTTTCAGCCTGTACTACTGGATTTATTTGATGTCTGAAAGATGCCTGAGCTATCTTTCTTATTCCTGTGTTAACTGCAGAGTGTAAGTATAATCCAATAATTTTGACCTTTGTGTAACCTTATGTGAAGATTGGTGTAATATCACTGTTTATTTTTTCACTGACTAAGTAAGTGAAAATCTCCTAGATCCCTTGAGGCTTCAGAAACTTGACTTTTGCATTTTGGCCCCAGGTTCTCTAAGCAAGAGGACAAAACTTATGCATGGACTTTTAAGAAAAAACAAGTTTCTCTGGTTTGGTTTTATTTTTGTTTTTCTTTTTTTTTCTAAGTCTCAGGGATGAATTAATCTATAATAATTTGTTTACAGTGCTTTCATTCCAAAACTTCTGCAAAATTAACCCCTCTTTATGACCAGTGTGAAAATAAATACAAAATCTGATTTTGTTGTTTTAAAGCTTCTGGAGAATTCCTTATGGCTTAAGGCAATCCTTTTTTTCTTCTTGAATGGGCCTTCTTCACTAAGTCTTTCCGATGCAGCTCAGAGTGTGCTGGAGAATGGTAGCTGTTACATCAAATAAAAAAAATAAAGTCTCACACCACTTTATAGAGCTTTGAGACAATAAAGACAGCAAACTAAAGCCTGTTACACTAAACTACACTCCTTGTTTTAAATGCAGTGCTTCTGCATTTGAAGACTTAAATACAGTGCTGAAAGCAGAAACTTCAAATTTAAGTGTAACAAAAACATTTGATTTGAAGTGACCTATCATGAAAATATCATAATGCAGTTAGCAGCTATAGTAAGAAATCCATGAGGTTAGATGGACAAGGAAACCAGATGGTGCTCACAGGTCTGCATATTCAATCAATATTTTCATTTTGTATTATAAAGTTTATTCTCCAATGCAAAGGGCCATGTGATTAAATCTTGACCAGATTGTGTGTTACAAGCTACTGTTGAGACTTCGAGATCTAGTGGGAGGTGTTCTTGCCCATGGCGGTGGGTTTGGAAATAGATCCTCCTTGAGATCCCTTCCAAATTAAACCATTGTGTGATTCTACACCATATCTCATATATGCTCTAATTTAACAAACACATAAATTCCTCACATACTCAAATGTAAAGTACAAGAGATGAACCATTTCTAAGAAAAGAGAAGGAAAGATTGAATAGTTCTTTCTGAGGTTTTTTGAAGTTTTTTTTTGGCCAAGGAGGTGATCCTGCCCCTATACTCAGCCCTGGTGAGTATAGAGGAGTACTCTACACCTAGAGTACTGTGTGCAGTTTTGAGAAGCACAGAGTAGGAAGAACAATGTGGTGGTACAGAGGGGACAGAAAAGGGCAACTATGCTGATTAGGGGTTGGCAGAACAGGTGTTACAAGGAGAGGCTGAAAGAGCTAGGGCTGCTTAACCTGGAGAAAAGATTACATTGCTCTTTACAATTAACTGAAAGGACTGTTGGCCTCTTCTCCCTAGTGACTAGTAACAGCACAAGAAGAAATGGGGTCAAGTTGTGCCAGGGGAAGCTCAGATTCAATCTTAGGAAAAACTTCCTCACAGAAAGAGTGATGAGGCCTTGTAACAGGTTGCCCAGAGAGGTTGCAGAGGCTCTGTCTCTAGAGACATTCCACACCCACCTGGACATGTCTGTGTATGATTTGTTCTAGGAGAACCTGCTCTGCAGGGAGGTAGGACCAGATGAGCTCCAGAGACCCGTTCTAACTGCTACTATTCTATAATTCTATGATACACGAAGAGAAGGAATGACGATGGATATGACGTCTTGGTCTCTGATACGTTTCCTTGAATATTTCAGTCAAACAAGAAGTGACTGAAAGTTGTGAACATTTTAACCTTTTGGATTTATGTGTAGGAACTGGGAGCTATTTGTACATATAGGCAAGCTAGAGCTGGAATTCTTCTACTAAGTCAAGTATTAGCTTAAGGATAAACTAGTTTCTGTAGAGTGAAAGACAAGGTTTCCTTCAGATTCATCTGAATGCAATCACTTACTTGACTTACTCTATTGATTAGTTGTCAATCTGACGTGTTTATTTCTATTGTTTATAGCAGAAAGTACTTATTTCTTAAATTTCTCCAATGCTGCTGTTAATTTGACACCCATTGGACAAGCCTATCTCACTAGAGCTACCAAATGTGTTCTTGGTACTGCCATCAGGATCCTACAATGACAATCAATTGAAGTCTTGGCTACAGCTTCTATGCTAAAATAGCAGTGTGGGAGAAACTGACGTATCCATTTTAGAACTTTAGAGTTGTTATGGATTTAGAATAAACTATAGAGGGAAAAATCGGAATATGGCCAATTCAGGGTTTTTTCTCACTGATTTTGAAGAATGGAATAAAACATTAAAACAGCAATCTGGTGGTAAAAAAACTCCACTTGTTAACTAGTGGCTGGATTAGAACACATCCTTTAGAAGGATGTGACTCTTTGATTCCAGGGCTACAATCACGGGGAAAATCATTGACCTAGTTCAAAGTTGTAATGTAAAAGCTTTGGTGCGAAAAAAATAATCTTTAATATTAGAAGCTTCCACTGATACTTTATAACAGAAAGAGACTTTCATCAGTTTTTCTAGTGGTTCTTAAATTATTGAGTGAAAGATGTTTGCCTAGGCCGATATTAGATTCTTTCAGAACTAAGAAGCTGTACACCATGATTAGTTTTCAATTCTTTGTTTACAAGTAGAACAAAATTGTTTATGTAAGTCTTACAAGATTTTCCATATTAAGCTTTTATTACATCTGTGAAAGATTAATGATCTGCTAAAATATAGCCCAAAGTCAATGAAATAGAACAGTTGGTACTAAACAAGAAGGAAGAATCAAAGATTCACAGAATGTTAAGGATTGGAAGGGACCTCAAAGATCATCTAGTCCAATCCCACTGACACAACAGGATCACCTAGATCAAGTCACACAGGAATATGTCTAGGCAGGTTTTAAACATCTCCAGAGAAGGAGACTCCACAATCTCCTTGGGCAGCCTGTTCCAATATTCATTCACCCTCATCATGAAGAAGTTTCTTGTATTTATGTGGAACCTCCTATGTTGCACTTTATACCTGTTACCCCTTCTCCTATCATTGGATGAAGGAGTACCTGAGAAGAGCCTGGCTCCATCCTCCTGTCACTCACCTTTACATATTTATAAACTGATTGAAGTCACCCCTCAGTCTCCTTTCTTCAAGCTAAAGAGACCCAGGTCCCTCAGCCTTTTCTCATAAGGCATGTTTTACTGCCTTTATAATCTTTGTGACTCTGCAGTGGACTCTTTCAAGCGGTTGTGTCTTTCTTGAAGTGAGCGGCTCAGAACTAGAAACAATACTCCAGATGTGGTCTCACCAGGGCAGCACAGAGGGGGAGTAGAACCTCTCTCACTCTACTAATCACCCCCCTTCTAATTGACCCCAAGGTCAATTGACTACAAGGGCACATTGCTGGGTCATGGTCATTCTGTTGTCCACCAGGACCCCCAGGTCCCTTTCCCATATGCTGGTCTCCAATAGGTCAGTCCCCAACCCCTACCTGGCATTTTTCTTGCCCAGATGCAAGACTCTGCATCTGCCCTTGTTGAATTTCATTAATTACATCCCCTCCCAACTCTTTAGACTGCCCAGATCCCTCTGAATGGCAGCCCAGCTGTCTCGTGTGTCATATACTCCTCTCAGCTTTGTGTCATCAGCAATCTTGCTGATAGTGCACTCTAATCCCTCATCCAAGTCATTAATGAATAGATTGAATAGGACTAGTTCTGGTACCGGTCCTTGAAGGACTCCACTAGATCCAGGCCTCCAACTAGACTCTACTACTACTCTGACCACTACTCTCTGGCTTCTGTCCTGCAGCCAGTTCACAATCTACCTCACTACCTGATTGTCCAGACCACACTTCCTCAGTTTGGCTGTGAGGATGCTATGTGAGACTATGCCAAATGTTTTGTGGAAGACAAGATAGACCACATCTACTGTTTTGCCATCATCTATCCACCCGGTTATATCTTCATAAAGGCTGTCCAGGTTGATTAAATATGACTTCCCTTTGGTACCTGCCCCTAATGAGTCTTTTGTCTCTGATATGCCTAAAGACAGCACCAAGGATTGTGCAAACAGTGCATTAAAACTTGGAGTCTGTGTTTTCCTTTTCAAAATGATATTTCAATATTTAATTTATTCACATTATGCATAAATGTACAGCCAAGACTGCAAAATCTCTAGAAGGGCTTGTGCTATCTTTGTTCTGATCACATCATTTCTTTGAGGAAAAGGCCTAGTTAGAAACTGTGCAATGGCCATAGAAAAAGAGTATTTTTAACAGTTTAGAAATAGATCAAATGCTGCACTCCATGCAACTGACTGTTCTCACTTTCCAAGTGATTGAACATCCACCCACACCTCTCTTGGAAATTCTGAAGAAGGTGACATTGTTAATTCACAAAGAATTCATATTTTGAGCTGCAGGCTGTAGTGACAATTTGAGAGTGCCCACAATACCAGATCGTTCTCTTACACCCTAAAAGCACTTAGAAGTTTACAACCAGAGTGCTATTGTCAGGTGCTGTTGTCAGGGCCTGTTCTACTACACTTCTGTTTAGTCTTTGTGACAGTACTACGAGTACTTTTCAGAAAATATCTCACGCTTGTTGACCAGCAGGTTTACTCCCTCTCTGTCCTTCTTCCCAAACTCTCAACAAGCAAGGGTATCAAACATAATACTTGATCTTCTTAACATCCCTCGCATATAGAGAGAATTTCTAACTCTGAATTAATAAATAATAAGCTGTCTCCAGTGGCAGCTTTGCCATTGCAGTCTAACTGCTATGAGAATGCCGATCCAAAATACACTTAAGATTTAACAGATTATATTTAGGTCTTGAGATGTAGATTTTAAGGATATAGGATAATGGATTGTAATTAGGTTAGGAGAGGACTGAAATGGCTTTAAGAGCTTTTGAAAATTAGAAATTTTGAACTATCTTTTGTTAAGCTGCTCATAGTTGCTTTACTGCAACTGTGCTTAGTAGCATATTTGGTGCCATTAAGATCTTGCTATTAACTTTTGATGTCATTCCTGATATGTTTCTTCACCTCATTGACCTTCTCAAGCAGCAAATTGCAAGAGCAATTTCAAAGATGTCTTCTTATTGTCCAGTAGAGTCTAAGTGTGGGGTCTGTCTTGCCTATCCTGGCAAGACTTACACTCCCAACATGTCATTTTAGCTCAGAGTTGAGTCTTAAGTTGAGGTTCTCTCTTTAGGTTCTCATAGAACATTTCTAGTTATAGATATGACATATCACACCATGTTGACACATACTTTTATCCTCTGTCATTCTGCAATAGCAATCTTATTCCTCATTCCTGATAAAATGTTAAACTGAAGAACTGTATGTTGCCTGAAGAATTGCCCACTGTGTTACCCTAGAGAAGAAAAGATGGTAGGCTAAAATGAAAACATTTTCTTTTCTTAGTGAACTCCTATTTATGTGACATCTGGCATTGGTAACTCTGGCATTGGTAACTTTATGCTCTGGCATTGGTAACTTTAACTGGCATGTCTACATGGTGACTTGCCAACATTTTCTTAACTGCCAGTCTGCAGGGCATAAACCGGTTCTTGCTGAACCTCTGCCTTATATCCATGCTATTACATCCTCTTGAGAGGCTGTGGGTATTTGTAGTTTTGTATAATGAGAATGCAGGTAGCCGACACTGAAGTTTTGCCCTGTTGCCTGTGAACTAATATCTCTTCCTTTGGCTACGTAGGAAAGGTAAATGTCATGCATTCTAGCGTGGCAAAGGCAATTCTGAAAAAACTTCCTGAGTATAGATATAAACCAAAAGATTAGAGAGTGAATCTGCAACACAACTGGCATCTCCACTGACCAAATGAACTTTTGTACATGGTTTAATGTACCTTGGTAAGGCAAAAGATTGTATGGCCAGTGTCTAACTAGTGAAAACATTTTCAACGTTGCAAAAACATTGTAAAACTGAATGCTGATTTCATTTTTGCTGCCAGGTATGTACTTTAATAGGCATGTACACACCGTATCTGACAAGGACTTTACAGTTGGCAAACTGACCTGCACCTGCTCATGTTGATGAGAATCTAATGTACTGTATAGCAGCCTAACTAACAAAAGTATCACACTTAGAATAGAATCATAGAAAGTTGGAAAAGACCTTCAAGATCATCAAGCCCAACAACTAACCCAACTGTACCAAGCCCACCACTAAACCATGTTCCTTATCTTCATACGTACACAAGTTTTACAAATATCCAGGGATGACGCAACCCCTTCACAGGATCAGAACTTGTGCAGTTGTGACAGAAGTTATTTTTCTGGTTCTCTTCTACTGTGCTTAATTCTAAAATCTTAGCTTTTCTGAGCCCCTAAAACTGCTCTAATTTCCCAGAAAAAAAAAAAAAGTCAATAAACAATGTAACTTTTATTTCTGGAATGTGGTTAAGTGAAGCTTCTGTTCAGAATTACTTACTGCAAGAGGAAAACTTTTCCAGTCCAGACAGAAGTTTAGTTTAACTCCAAAATCTCCTGAAGAAACACAAACCCAGCATTTGTTTCTACCTTCCTTAGAGAGAGGTTCATTTAAACTTATTTTTCTGTGTCCAAATTTCAGCTGTGCTTTTTCTTATGGGATGAAAGTCATGGGCAACCCTTTAGTATGTTCCACCAGAGGAGCACAGCAGGTTGTGTTAAACAGCAGAGAGCTACATGCTGGGGAACTTTACTCTCCTCATAGGAGCAGAACAAAACACATTTGTGTGATCTCCACAAATCCTGACTACAATAGAAGATTTCTAACTACTTATTACTTTTTTAACTTTGCATTCTATGTTTTAATTTTTTTCCCCAATCATGTCAAAATTGGAGTTTCAGTTCACCCTGTACAGAACCTCAAAGTACACTTAGCATCTTGCTTTTTACAGTATTCAGTAGGTTTAAGTGTCAATATTTATTGTAGAGGATGAAACACAGATATGTGGGTTTTGATATTAGAAATGCCATTCATGAAGCTTAATGTTTTGTCCTCAGTGATTTAAGATACTTCATCATGACTGATCTAACCTCTAAAGTATTTGTTTACAGTGACATGTGATGAAATATTTATGGACAGAGAGAGGTTTAATAAACATGTCTATCAGTTGGATATAAAAATACACAAAGCAGCAGTAATCTCTACTTCTGTAGCATGCAGTTATTGCCATCCTTAAGAATAATTGAAACAGGATGACAGTGTCTTTACAGCTGGCTTAGGCACTGCAGTGTTTACAGAGGAATGGGAGTGTGGGGTTGATTAATTTTGCAAATTTTGTTCTCTCCATGTAAATAGACTTTGGAATAGCATTGAAAGAAAGTATTATTTGGTGATGAAGCATTAAATTATGATTTGGAAATTGGAGGTTCTGGCTCAGTTAGAGTTTTCTTACAAGTAAAGCATCTAATCTTTCCATTTTGCCTGTCTTCCAGGCAGAGGAGTGAGCAGAAGTTCCTTTCCCATCCTGTAAAGACACTGTGATACATGTCTCAGAATCAGAAAGTCTTCTAGAAATACTGCTTGGGTCCTAATAAAATTGGATTTTGCCATAATATATCCATGTGCCACATGTTTCATAGCATGATGCCTATTTCCACTGGGGCCTCGCAGGGACAATGTAGTGCAAATAGAATGAGCTCCAGGGTATGGGCTGGAGTTCAGCAACATTTTGAGGAAAAGCTGTGGGTTGTGCTAACATTGTACTACCACAGGCTACATTCTCTCTGGCATTCATTTCTTTGTAAGTATCCAAACATTATTTATCTTCTCCTTCTGCATTTGGAGGGCTTAGCTAATACTTCCTATGTACATTTCTTTTGCAGTGCAGACTGTATTGCAAAGGATGACAATCAGTAACATGATAGTAACAACTAGACCAAAAAAAAAATAAAATCTGAGGCACATCCTGTAGTCAGTTAGAAAACCATAAATACAGTGGTGTAGTCATTATCTCCAGCCCACATGAATGTCAAAGGATGAGCACCTCTAGATGAGGTGAACATGCATGTCTTCAGCTGAGAGTGCCTGCTGCACAATTAAATTTAGTATCCTAGTAACAGCTGCCCATGCCTCCTCCAGCAGTGACGTGCAGTGAACTTTTAAAGGGCAGATTTCAGCATGTTGAATAGAAACCAGCAGGCAGAAGGGCAAAGCAAAAGATTTACAAAGAAAAGGCTTAAGGCTGTTTTGTTTATTTGCTTTTTTTTTTTTTAAGCTACTTATTAAAGGAGCAGAAAACTTGTGTGCCTTCTAAGCATTTAAGAAGTAGTGAAGTGTTGACATTAAAGAGGATGAGATTTCATTAGAGCAAATAACATTTGCTAAAACAGCAGATCATGTCTGAACACAACAGGTTTGACTGGAGTGGGTACCACAGTTCAGAAACAAATTTCAAGGGCAAATTGAGGATCAAAGAGAAAAAGCTCAATGACATAACTAGACAAAAGCTGTCCTGATACTGTCTGGTAGTACTGGTTTGCATATCTAAAGGCCAATCCAAGCATTGTTCTCTATGTGTTTGGTTAAATGTTAAGATCTTTAACATATGAACATTTCTGGGTTCCAGTACAACCTGTCACCCAAAGGCTAGTCCATTCCAGGTACAAACTGCAAGCAGACTTTGACTGGATGTTGCTGAATCCTTAGAGGTAAGAAATTTCTGGCATTCACATAGGAAATCCTTCATTTGTGACTACTGTCCTGTGCTTTCTGTGAGCAGCTACAGTATGTTCTTATGTAACTTGCCTGAGCTCAGCTATCCCCCGTCCTTCAAGTGGAGCAGAACATGTAACATTTCTTTTCCTTGTGGAAACACAGTGTCCATAGTGCAGTCCATGCATCCTCTGCTCAGTGCCAGCGGTTCCTTTAGGATAAATAACTTGTTTCATGCTCTCCACGCACTTTGTCTTTCATGAGCACCAGATGGGATTCTCTTCCTCCATTTCAACACAGCATGGACTTACAGGAAAACTTCTCTGCTGATATCAGAAGTTCCAGATTCCCACTCTCAACTCCATTGCCATGATACAGGGAGAAATGTGGCTGCTAGTGTATTGCCAAGCCCAGTAGTGCCATACCTGAGCTCCAAACAAAGAGGTGCCACACACAGGAAACAGGAAACTTGAACACACCATTTCCCCCCTCTTACCCCAGTCTACTTGTTGGCAGAAGTGTGATTGGCCAGAAATAAAGCTGGGGAGAGACTGAAATTCCGAGCTGTTTATCAAGAGTTGCCATAGCAATTAAGCCATCTCTCAGGCTAAGAAATTGGCCAAATTCAAACTACACACACATAAATGAAACAGAAGGTAATTGGTGTCATGTCACAGTACTCATTTTCCTGGCACTGTCATGGCTCATGTGTTCATGGCCTATATTCCTCTTGTTCTATAGTGAGCTTTCATTTTCAACACTGACTGTGTAGGATAGTCAATTATGATCACATGAAAACAAAAACCAAATATATTTGACAACATATATAACATTGAGTTCTGTTGACATAGAACCATAGAATCCTAGGAGTTGGAAGGGCACTTTAGAGTTCATCAAGTCCAATCCACCTTGCCAAAGCAGAGTCAGAACAGAATTGGTGGGTTTCAAAACTCCCTAGAGAAGGAGACACCGTGACTTCTATGGGCAGCCTGTTCCAGTGCTCCGTCAACCTCATAGTAAAGAAGTTTCTCTTCATGTTGAGGTGCAACCTTCTATGTACAAGTTTATACCCATTACTCTTTGTCCTATTACTGTGCACCACAGAAAAGAGAGTGGCCCTTCCACCCTCAGATATTTATAGACATCAATAAGATCTCCTCTCAGTNGGTGCGAACATCCCCAGGCCTGCTGGACACATGTTTTCAAAATGCATTTCAGGAAACCATTGACCATCCTGCCCTCAAGGGCACATTGCTGCCCCATGGATTATTCGTTATCCACTAGAACTCCAAAGTCTTTCTCCATGGTGCTGCTTTCCAGCAGGACAAGTCCTAACCCGTACTGGTGCCTGGTGTTATTCCTCCCAGATGCATATATGTAGTAAATGAAAGTGATTTAAATAGAAGGAAAACATTTTATCAGTCAATTAAAATCTATTTGTGTGGTGAGCACCTTCCACAGCCTGTATAGCAAATGCATTTCATACTGAACTTTAATTTTTTCCCCAGCTTTAAAGGTCATCTAGAACAGAATATAACAGATAACAGCAAAAGTATAACAGAAGAAGATTAAACTGATACCTGTTCCAAAGCTGGGAACAGAAGCTGCAAATGAGGTAGGTTTTGTAACCATTGTTGAATTGTTGTAATCACAGAACTGTAGAACTGGATTTTAGAAATGGTTTATTTTCAGTTTGTACTATTAAAATGTGTCTTACCATATGATTATAATACTACTACTACTACCAATAATAATAATACTATCATTTATCTATTTTAATGTTGAAATGTGCATTGTGTAAGATTTACAATTGTGTATATGTTATTGAATGTTATTGTTGTATTTATAAATATTATTCCTAAACTATGTGTGAACCTAAGATTTATATAATTTTTTTTTAACATAATATCTCAAAACATGCAAGAATGACTACATCTACTGTGTCATGCCCTCGCAAAGACTTCAAACATGCAAGCCTCTCTAGTTATTAATTCTCAGATAGTGGCTTGGTAATTTAGCTTTGCCTGACAAGGGGCAATGGGTGCAAGCTGGAACAGAGGAGGTGCCATATAAATACCAGAAGAAACTTCTTCACAGTGATGGTAACGGAGCACTGGAACAGGCTGCCCAGGGGGGTTGTGGAGTCTCTTTCTCTGGAGACATTCAAGACCTACCTGGACATGTTCCTGTGTGACTTGGTCTAGGTGATCCTGCTGTGACAGGGGGATTGGACTAGATGATCTTTTGAGGTTCCTTCTGATCCCTAATGTTTCTATGATATTGATCTGGCTTTTGTGTAACATTATTGACACTGAGAATTTTAACATCGATTCCTTAGAATGTACCATGTTAAGCGCGTGTCCATGTGTGCATAAGATTAGGGAGAAGAGAGTATTAAGATCAGAAATTCTGAGCATTTACACATTACTAGATTTTTACAAAATACCTACATATGAAGGTGATGGTGAAAATCCCAAACTTCTTTATAAGCAAGGAATATTTGATAACCAAGCATAAACAAAAAAAATAATTCTGTTTTAGTCAGTTGAGGTTATTTTCAGTCTGTGTCCATGCATGTTGTTAGTCACTGACCTAACATGTCACTTCCTAAATTGGATGTAATTAAGTTAAATCCTCTTAGGAAGTCCATGAATCACTTAAAGAGAATTGCCTTAAAATTAGTCAGCTTACAGTGGTAGAGACTAAACTAAGATTTTGGACATGGCATACATTCATCCAGTGGGTAAAATCATAGGAAGTTGTGCGCATGACTGCCAGAACTTGTTCACTCTATATTTTTCCTGGAGAGGTGAATTGCTATGAAGATGCCAAGATACTAATGAGGATGTATTATTCTCATAGGATTGCAGCATTCATGAGCCAAGGGGCTGCTTCCCACACAGAACATCACTAACTGGGTCAGGGGTTGGAAGAGAAAAGGGAAGGAGAGTTTTTGCCCCACAATTTTTTTATCCATACAGGGATAAACAAGGGATAAAAAAAGGGAGATAAGACAGAGGTGCATCTGAGCCAAAGTAGAAGCAAGGAGATACTATACCAAGTGAGAACAATACGAGGAATAATGCTTCCCAAACTCTGAGCATGGACCCTGCAGCACATCTTTTAGAATACTTCAGGCTAACCATTATTTTTTGATAAACATTGTACTTAATGGGAAAAGTTTACAAAGTTTGTGAAAAAAAATTATAAAGACAATTTATCATGTAAGTCTCTCTTCATTGCTAACCAGATCTTACTAGATATATCTGCCTTCTGTAGAGAATTTATGTGTATTCTGGAGCTGCATTCTGCCTTGTATAAGAGTCATGTAAATTTTAAATGAACAACAATAAACCAGGTTGGTACTTGAAAGTTAACAGAAGTCTGAAGGGGCTATGTATGTGCGCTGATGGAGGAGAGGAACAGACTGAACTCAGAAAGTAAAGCAACACAATTATTGCTGAAATTTGTGAGAGCTGAGATCATACAAATGTTTACATTACACTACAAGGCAATGCAGTGAACCTCATGTGTCTGGCAGTGGACAGACAGCAACAGATATAGAAAAGAGTTATCAGAACAGAAGTGCCCAGATACTCATAATTTACATTTAGGAACTTCCTGAAATGGAGGTTGTAACCACATCTTGGAATTTAATACCTTTTAAAACTTATTTACACTCTTTCAAGCATGGTGGTTCAAAGAATTCTATAACTCAACTGTGCTACACCCTTTTTAAGCTGTGTTCATAATGATTTTGTCTGGTGTCTTCTACTTCTGTGTTACAAGAACAGTGACTAATACTTTTCCTTTGCACTTTATCCATACCATTCATCATTTAAAAGTTCTCCTAATTAGTTCTTTTTACAGGGAATACCCTGCCAGCTGCTTCTCTAGCACATCAAAGGGATTTTCAGCTTTGATTGTTGCAGTGTCAGACTGAGAGAGTCCTTTAGGTAGGCAGGATCTAGACTATTTTAAGATCTACACAACAGTGCTTTGGGGAATGTTCCTAAATTATGATGATCCTGCAAAAGTACCCTTAACTTCATGCCTTCTATGCCTGAAATAGGATCAGACCTTCTATATTCCTTGGTGTTGAATGATGATTTAACTAGCCAGAGGGATTGCCATCTCACATTTAGTTTAATAAGCTCTAATTGTTGTTACTTGGAAAATGTTTTGTGCACGTGTTTGAAGACAGATCAGCACTGGCCAGTGATACACGCTTACCTGGGGCTACATTGTGCTTCTGTTACTTTCTGGGGATGAAAAGGACAGAGATTACATGCTCCCAGGGAGTGTTTCTGCCACAGATACAGGTATTTTCCATATAACTTAACTTTTGACTACCTCTGTGCTGGTATTTGCTTGATTGGGGAACAGAGGCTGATCAAGTTGTCCTATCTGATCAGAGCCAGAACATGAGCTGCAACCAGGAAAAGGTATCTACCTTTGAGTTATCCTTAACACAAATCTGTGCAAAGGCAGGTTTCATGGTTTGTTTGGGTGTCTCAAATTAACAGGGCAACATACTCTGTAAATGAAACTTTATTTTATGGGCTCTTTAAGAAAATATACAAAAACACTAACACATGGATTCACAAATTCATTAATTAATTTATTAAGTTTCTTAAAAGTTCTCTAATTTATAACTTACAACTTGTTAGTTGTAACTTGTGCACCTGTGAGGGAATAGATACTGAGCTGGTGGTTAAAGTGCTCTTGTTTTCTTCTTTGTGATAGTATGAGTATCTTCTATATCATACTAAGAGGTATAGTAGCCTCAATATCTCAGCTGCTGCTGGATTCAAAAGAAACAGACGGTCAGATAATCAATATGCAAAGATAATGGCTGCATAAGGACCTCTAGACTTTTCTGGGCATGGTAGCCTGCCTGGGCTTGGCCTTAACTTCCACCTGACAGTGCTGACCCTAGCACACCTCAAGCTTTAGCATGGGCTGAGTGTTAGCCAAAATGTGAGCAGGAGTTGAGTAAACAGTGACAGCAGGGAATGAAAAGAAGCAGGTTTTCTCTGCCCAGGATTTTTGTAAATGTAATTGGACACTGCAGGGCACATACTTAAACGCAGCTCTTCTGGAGAACTGGGCAAAAACTTACAGCTTGGCAAGTGAAGACAGAGAGGATTTTGATTTGTAAATTAAGTAAATCCTTGTTGGCTTCCAGCAGCATTAAAGACTTAAGAAAACAAGCCTGATAAAAAAATTTCAGTCTTTTTTCAGATTTTTTTTTTCATTTGTTTTTGCAACCTGAAATTTTTGCTTGAGTAAGTAAATGTGATGTTAAGGATTATAAAATTGTTGTTTAAAGTGTTGCCAGATTAAATAGCAGCTGTGGTCTACTAACAATATGACAACGTTTGTAGCAATCGATATTATTGCAGAAAAGGTTGCCTATAAAAATTGCTGCCATTACATCTCTTTCACTGTACATATATGAACTTGAACTTCATACATTGTTGACTGAGTAGTCTCTGAAATGCTCTTCTGTCTATATCTGTACTGCTTATGTTTTTGTTAATGAAAAATAACAGTGGAGCCATATTAAAAGTGTTTTCTATTCCTTCTTTGTTTGCTTTACCTGTATTAGTTTCAGTGGTGGTGAATCACAGATTTTTTTTCCTTTAATGATGATTTCTTAAGGGTATTGTTATCTCTGCCATTAAGAATTGTGTCTTTTATGAAATACTATCAGAATATATCTGCTTGTGTAAAGTATCTATCCTAGTAGTTTGTGAGCTATGTGCACAGACTAAGAACAACAAAAGGAGGGGAATAATTAAGAGCTATCTTTAATATAATGAGGTTTTTTTAAGAATAAAGGGAACAGAGAAAAAAATTAATGCTATCTGAACACCTGTGTTTATATGTGCAACCACACAGCCCAAGTCAGCCTGCTCTAAAGTAGCAGGATTAGGCCCCAGTGTGTTGGTGAGCACTAAACTTTTATGTTACCTGATGGATTTCAAAAGCAGTTCAAAACAAAAGGCCTATTATTAAACAGAGGACTCTGCAGCAATGAAGCTATGATCCCTTTTTCGGTTTTTAGGATTTTCTTTGTGCAGTGAGAGGAATTATGTTAATAGAACATGAAATTTCCACAACCTCTGGAATTCCAGGGGCACATATTTAAGCTCATTTAAAACCTTGACTGACTTGCTAAGAAGCTTGCAATCCAAAAGTGGGAGACCAACTCTTGCTTTCTAAAGGTACAGGATATTGTCTGATACTGAGCACCTCAGGAAACAAAATCGCATGAAAAGACCTCCTCAGGATCTGGAGAAGGTACATGTCAACATCTAGTCACAGCTGTCAGAAACTGGGTCTAGACACCCACACTGGGTCCATGCTGACACTGATCTGTCTGCTGCAATGGGCTCTCTGTTGGGGTGACAGCACATGATCAACAACTAGTGAGAGGGATGGATAAGAAAGAGCACTATGTGAACTTTTCTGCAGAAACTCTCTTTGTTGCTGAAAAATCCCATTTGCCAGAGGTCTTGCAGACCACAGAGAAGTGATTCTACAGAAATCAGAGGGAATACCCTAGGGAGACAATACAGTAACAAACATTTGAAAACTCTTTGTGAGTGGTTGCAGCATCTCACACAGACTAAATTACTTTCATGACTTATTTTCTTCATCTCGAATGCCTGGCAACTGGGGTAAGTTTCTGAATGGATATTCAGAAGAATTTTTTCACTGAAATTCAGGTTATCAGGCACTTGAATAAGCTGTAAAGAGGAGTGATGGAGTCACAGTCCCTGCAAGTATTTAGAAGACATATGGATGTGGTGCTGAGGGACATGATTTAGTGGTTACCTGCAGCATTGGGTCTGTATGATCTCAAAGGTCTCTTCCAATTAAAATAATTCTGTTATTTCGTGGTTCTGTGATTGACAAAATAGACTCCCAAAAAAAGGAAAAAAATAAAAATTATAATAATCTAGAGTTGGGAGAAGGAAGAAGATATCTCAAATGTTCCAGAAATGTAGGCAGTGTCTTTCTAATGTATTTCTATGTATGTATTTAATTACAATAATATATCTATATCTAGATGATTAATAATGGTATTTATAATAGTATGTGCTACAAACTGAAGCAGAGATGCTCTGTCATATAAATTCCTCTTTCAGAAAGTTTGTAATGCTAAAAGACTGTTTACTGAATTTTGGATCAAAAGTATCTTTGAAATGCTTACAGCTTATTAGAATTTGGTATCATGTCAACATATGCAACAGCTAGAACAGCTAAATATGTGCTACCGCCTGATTGTCTTGTCAGTTTTGCTTACACATTTTAATAGGCTGATTTCAGTGGGAAGAATGGATACAGAGAATTTGGCAGAACTGAGCTCTTGCTCTGAACATCAAGGTCGATGTTACAGTCTTGGATCTTTGCTGGAGTAGCTGCTGTAAAATACACAGCAGCTGAGAGATGTCAATAATACACAGGTAAGATTAGATTATTAAACCCAGTGATTTTTAAATAAAAAATGTAGACTATTGCTTAATTAATTTTTTTAAGTTGCTCCAGGTAACTTATCAGAATGGAGTTGTCAAAAAACCCTGGCATTATTTTGGCTAGAGATGCTGGTTAATGCATGGAAGATCAGGGAAAGTGTAAACCCAAATAAGAATGGACCTTGGTAAAAAAGGCCACCTAATATGCTAAACAAAAAACGCTCGCAACTGTGCAAACTTTTCTTTGTGAGGTAGTGAATGAACTTCTTGCCTTGAGTAGAATTGCTTACATGTGAATAACAGCGCATGAAAGCGGGTATGGATATGTACAATCTGTCAGCCACTTGGGTTTGAAAACAATGTGAATATTGGGATTTTTTAAAAATTAATTTTTTTTATTTTATTTTGGCCCATTCATCATCCCTGACCCTATTGTGTTAGAAGCCTTATTTATGGAGAGCTAAAGGATTATCTAATTCAAAGATTCTTTTCTCAGTGATAGAAGACAATTATTAATGCAAATTAACAGCAAGAGATCTATGATTATGTAATTATTAGGTATACTTGTAGGTGACAAGGCACATACAAATTTTGAGAGAAAATTAAAGATGTTTTGGATGCCCACAGGTAGTTTTGTCCTTGTGTGGCAGCTGTGATGAGTGCACAAAGGCGTTTGTGGATACTGGACATTCCAGCTGGCATGGAAGAGGGCCCAAAACACCGTGTGATGAAGCTGTTTGAACTGATTGCACTGAGAGGTACTGAGATCCCAGTATTTATAATATATCACATTTATCAATAGGGCAAAGTGGCAACATCTGGCACAACTAAAGGTTAAGCAGAATTCGTTTCTATCACTCAGTGACCTGAGTACTGGAATTTATAACACCTCATTTCCTGAGCTCTTGTATTTCATTACTAGACTGTTTACTAGGGCTGGAACACCATAAATTCTGTCTCCCTGCGTCATACATCTGCTCTTTCTGAATCTCTATTGTAATGTCTCATAGATATGAACTAACACAGTTCCTTTCCCTTAACTTGGGGAAGGAGCACTAATATGTTAATAAAACTATACAAATGGTCTGGTTTTAATATGGTTTGAAAGTGGCCACAGGACTCAAAATTTTTTATGAGATAGTGAATGTTACAATTTTACGCGAAGGAGGAGTCTGCATTTCCCATAGCATTTCCCTTTCTTCTTTATTGGACCTGATTTAGTTCTCTCAAAAATGGGGTGATTTGGATTGAATCCTGGATTGGAAAGATTTATTGCCACTCATTTGACTCCTTATCAGTTAGTGAAATTGTTGATAGCTAAATATTATTGGGTAAGCCGACAGATAGGTAGGACATACCAAAGCTATAAATAGAGATGCTTGGCGCATGACTCGGGGTTTTCTCCATGAGAATCACAAGGGAGAGACACCTCCCTGCCATCACTGCCCAACCATCTCTGAGGCCTGAGAGATACCTCCCACTGAACCCCCTTGCTTGCCTGCCTGCCTGCCCTGTCTCCATCTGGGAGGAGAGCAGTTACTTCAAACTGAGAGAGAAGACAAAGTCAGCTCTGTGAACAGTAAAAATAACCTGGTGAATCTGCTACTTTTCATTTCCTTTTGGCAGATTCCCCTCTTGCTCTTTAGTCTCCCCCATCTCTCTTCCCTTCGCCAGGCTACCCGCTGATATAAGATGCATGGGTCAGAAGGAACCATGGTGACTTGGAGGCCTTGCTCTCTCTTTCCTCTTTCTTCTCTCTCAGCATCCCTGTGAGAAGGGAGGAAGTGGTCTGCTTTATTTATCCTCTGCTCTACTGGACTTAGCCCACTCAGAGACTCTTCTGTGGCAAGGGTTTGAATATCTCTCCTTTTACCCCCCTGTACAGGGGCTTCAAATGGGTAAAAAGAGTCCCATCCCAATCCCCCAACCCTTGCTGCTTTTCTTGGACTTCAGCCAAAGGGCAAGTTTGGTTATCTCAGGAGGCAGAAATGAAGGGTGGGAACCAGGGCCATCTGGGAGGTTCCAATTGCTTCAGGAGGTGGTCATCGGGGGCAGTGTGGACAGTTCTGACGAGGCCTCAAGTACTCACCCTCAACACATCCCTAGCGTGGAAACCTGTCAATTACTAGTTACTCATTACAGGAATAGCACTGGATCCTTTGGTGGTAGAAGACTGAAACAACACACAGGGAACCAACTTCATTCCTTATCCTATTACTGCATCCTCTACTGAGCAAGTGGACTTAATAGACAAAGGCTTATTAAATTAATTTATTCTATCCTCTAACTTCATGGATTAGTGGAATATGTCAACTCTCCTTTTGATTGTTTGTTTATGTTAGAGGCTTATCTTTTGTTTTAGTAAACAGTTGTTCCTTTTGATAAGTTTATCTTTGTTTGGATTAGCTTATCATTGTTTTAATCAGCATGTCTATTTTAGTTTCTAATATATATTTACCTTTTGTTCCAGCTTCTCAACTTATTTAAATTACCAATTTAAATTATTTAAATTGGAAATTATTTAAATTTTATCATTCTAATTGGAAGTAATGTTAATGCTTCATCCTACACACAGCTATACCATTACACTGAAGAAAAGTCAGGTAGAGAGTTCAACTTTGAAAGAAGGCTGAAAAAGCCCCCTTACTTTTAGAAAGGGATTCTGTCTACCCAGACAGTCTTTGATAGCTTCACAGACAAACTGGAGAAACCTTTGTGCTGTGTCTGTTTGGGGGAGTTGCCTGATGATTTAACTTCTTGAAAGGCATTTTAAACAGTTTCTGTTACAGTGTACTTCTCCAAAATGTAAGGTATAGGTACAGTTTATTAATTAAGTGTTCAATTCTGAATTGCCTTTGGAAAGTCACTGCTATTCCTCAGAAAGTTACTGCTTTTGGTCTAGTGGTGAAATGGAAAATAAAAACCATCTCAATGTCGATGTGGCATTCACACACAGCACATTGCTGAGACATTGCTGGTCATTTTGTTTTCTTCCAGTGGCATGCAGGAGCTTCTAAGGTGGTCTTGTTTAATTTAAGTGGTTTAAAGGAACTCTTCACACAATTTTACTTGTTGCTTGTGACTTCAATCAATAACCAAGATGGTTTCTTAAATATTTCCTCTTATTCAGCAAGATTACCCAAAGCTTGTTTCGTGATATTCTTGGTGTGCAGAGCTGCAACCCTTTCCTGCTGATCTAGAAAAAACACAGCTTTGAATTGTCATATTTTCTGAATGATGCACTACCTAGTTTAGCATGTAGGCTTTCTTAGGGCGGAAGAATTTACACTTCAACAGAAACATTATCCTTAGAGATTTTTGCTTATAAAAGAAGTCACTGAGTCATGATACAAGCCTGATTTATAGTTTCTATAAGTAATAACACTTTCATCAAAATAATTGTTGCTGCAGCATTTTGGAAACGGCATATAATATTAATCAGGACAGGATAATGTCTGTTACATAGCTAAGGTCATGCTAAAGCAGAGGAATAAGCAGCTCCTGATTTAATGAAATAGTAATTTGAGTAGACAAGAAACAAGTCAAAGAAAAGGACACATTCATGTTGGCTCTTTTGTTGTTGTTAGTTTAAATGACAGAGTAAGGTGGAAGGATCAGCCTCAGCTCAACTAATGTTTCAACATATACAGTGCTTCAATGTGAATAGTTTTGTTTCATTCATTTTTGTGGGCTTGAGCCTTCTTTACTTTTTACATTTAAAGTCTACTATTGAGTTTCAGACCTTAAAGGGGAATAAATTAACTCATTTTTTAACCTAGTTAGAGGGCTGGAAATGGTGTTTAGAACAGAATTTTAAAATAAATGGCTGTAATGGATGCATTTCCTGTTATATGAAATCTATAAATTAGGGTATCTAGAAATGACACCCAGAAAATGACATAAAAATATAGATATTTATGAGATACATGAGTGCAAACCTAACAGCAGAAATATACTGCATTAAGAGACCTTTATTGGGGTGGCAGGGGAAAAATATTGATTATTCTGTTATTAAAACCAGTCCTAACTAAGCCAAAGACCCTATTTTTTCAAAGTCCTGATGATATGCACTTGTTCACGATTACTGGATTTAGAAAAAAATCACCACTGAAGCAGCGGATGTATGCCTATATACTTCTGAATGTCTACCAAAAAAACAGAGAACAATGTTTTTGCCTTCCAGTATTGCAAAAGTATCATGCATAAAAAGTGGGATATTGGCTTTCCTTTTTCTTCTATAATTTTATTTTTTACATGTAGGGTCATTCAGACTCTAACTGTTACAAATACAAATTTTTCTCAGCTCTTTGAAAAGGAAAAGAATGGAGGGATATGCCAAAAATAATGAATGTCAAGTGTTTCCTGTAGCTAAAATAGTTCTTTCTTGCTTTCAGTTTAGAGTTGCAGCTTTGCAGAACTGATCCAATTAATAAATTTTCCCATGTCCATAAATTTCAATCGGTACGAATTTCATGTAAGTTGTGTATGTGCTTGCAGGTGTTCTATACGTGTATCATAGATCTAATATTATTTTTCCTGCTTCTAGATTTTTCAAAATAGGTAGCATATTACTAAATAATAAATATTTCCATTAGAAGGAAGGTCTTGACTCCAGCAATTACTCAATCAGACTTATGCAGTTAGGTGACATAAGGGAATAACAGTGTTTAAATGCCAACATGTATATGGAAAAATTCTAGCTAAACTTCTTCCACCATCTTATATATCAAATTCCATTATCTGCCAAATGTGAAATACCAAGAATTTCAAAAAGAGTCCATGTTTATTTACAGGAGATGTCATGGGATGTTATGATAGCACATTTGAATATTCACTTCTTGATGTATTTTTTTCATTCTCTCTTAAACTGCAGTGTGGGATAACTTCTGGTCATCTACTCAGTATAGTAGTTTTCATTCAGATTTTAGCCATTGCTCCTCATGAATGAAAAGGCCTTCAGTGAGCATGCAATGAAATATTGTCCTATTTGCACCTGAAGGCAGGTTGATCTTAAAGAGGATGTGGAGCATGATTAAACCTCTGGAATTAAGAAGCTATCCCCTTCCTTTCTCCATCTCAATTCACATTATTCCAGCCAAAGTTTGTACTTTCATCCAGAAGGCAACATAGTGTGGTGATGCTGTCTCATGCTTTCTTTTCATACTTTAAGGACATTATTTCTCACTTCTCTGTAAATAATCTACAAGAAAATATTTTCATTGACTAAATATATAATAATTGAGCAAAAGTTTTTATTCCGTTGAAAATGCACATTTCTGACAGTTCTTGCAAAAGGAAAATAAAAGCAAAACTCTGTGCTGTGCCCTTACGAGAGTTGTCCTTTCAAATACAGTAGAAAGAGAGAGTGAAATTTTGTAAAGCTGAAAGAGCAAATGTAATAAATTATAGAAAGAACAATACTAGATAGTATTTCTCTATCTTCACTTATGCTTCTTCCTCTCTACTACCTTCAGGAAAGTTAATAGACTTAGAAAAAAAAATTTCCAGCATGCTAGCTTGCCTGGCCTACTCAGATCTTCTCATTCAACTGAAATTCAGCTTTATTCTTCTTGCTCCAGCTACCACAACTGTAGTTGCTGGAGGAATTTTATCCCATGCTCTGCTGTATGGAGTAATGATTGTCTTAAAAGTCTAGCAATGCAGAGCCATGAATGCTGGTAGTCTTTCCTTTTTTTATTGTGTATCTATATTGTATTTTACTGGAGTTCACCAGAGAAACAAAACTGATGGATTTGTTTCTTCCTCCTTTGATGGATTTGACCCCTCACCCATTCTGTTTTGTTAGATTCACATGGAGGTTTCACATTTTGTAATGAAATACAAGAATTGAATTGTATGTTTACAAGCTTTTTTATGTGTAAATAAGAATGGATAATATAACACACATTTCAGTTTCTTCAGCAAAATCCCACTTGCAGGTGATATTTTGTGACACTGTTTTGATGTAGCTTATGTCCTTATATCCTCCTGCTTGTCTGGGGTCATTTCTCCCTTTCTCATGCATAAATGCACACTCCCACAGAAAATCACTCTTGCGTGAAGAAACCAGAAAGCTGCTCTGACTCATCTTCTCACTGGCTGTAGTGTTTATATCAGGTGAAAGTAGAAGAAGGAAGATGGTGATGTCTTCAAATTAGTCTAGCAAAAGTGTAATTTTAGCTGAAAGAAGGAATTGAAAAATGACCAAATTAAATCTGGAGAAACCCCTTTGACTATAGTAATAAATCTTTTTTCTTCCTTGTTTTTTCTTTCATTGTATGAAGAAACTGTAAACTAGATATTTTTCTCTGAAGAAATGGCCTGCATTCATTTCAGGGATAGCATAAGAAATTATACAATAACTTCATAAAATTCTTCAATATGTGAGCAAAACCTCATCCCTGTACAATTTCCCATACATAAACTGCAGCTGAAATTCCGTGATTTCATCCCTGAATGTGAGCAGCTTGTTCCTAGAACACTTTCTATATTCACATATGATATATGTTTATAATAAAACAGGTTGTAGAAAAACAGTGATGTCTCAGATTTAATTGTTTAAGTTTCTGCCAACGCTATGAATATACCAATGTCATATGACCTTGCAATCAAACATAAGCTGGTAAAGTATGAAAATATTCATAACAAAAATGTGGTAATTGTCTTTCCCTAACCTAAGAAATATTCCTATGTTATAAAGCTTTCAATTTCCATAGGAGGAGTAGGAAATTTCCCTTTGATATAGAAATACACCTAGGGAATAGAGGGTATTCTTGTTTCTTTGTGTCTCTGGCCAGACCAGGGACAAACTAGTTAATTAAGTAAGTAGTCAATTAGAAAACAATGCTAATGAGCTTAAACAAGAACAGGGTGGGCTCATGTGTCACAGATAGGGCTCTCATCTGTGGTTTTGCAGGGATTCTTCTCCTGCACTGCTTTCTGGGGCCTCCACATACTGACTGTCTCCTCCGCTAGCACTATACTGCCAGGGTAAAATGTTTTCTGTGGTGCTCTCAGCCTAGTGACAACAGCTTCTCCCAAAACAAAAGCCCCAAACCAACAGGAGACTTGTCATACAGGTTTTTCCCTCCCCAAAATATGTTTATTCAACGAGACAATACTTGGCTCAAACTTCAAGAGGTAGGTAAGTAAGAGCTGGGGAACCATCTGTCTTTGTGAAGATTCTTCCCCAGGCAGCACCAAAGACCCCCTTCCTCAGTACCAAAAGCCCTCACCAGGGTCAAACTAAAGTAGTAATACAGCTCTTAGGTGTACTTTCCTTTTTATTTGGTTTTGTTGTAGGGCAGACACTAGACTTAGCTGTTGTGTTTCCACTCATTCAGAGATGTTGACCGAGTTTGGAAAAAATTGTTAGGCTAGAAAATTCAATCCTGTACCTCTAAAACAAAATTAGAAATTTCTTTGAAATTGAATGGTCTTGTATCCTTCCTTGAATAGACTTAATTATCCTGAAACCTTGCCCTTCAAACTAGTCAAAAGTACAAAGTACAAATCATAAAAGGCATAAAGGGGTCTTTGTTGTGTCTTATAACAAACGTATGCAAACATTAATAGAAGCCTCTTTCAAATGTCTGCTCTTCTGAGAATTTGAATTTAGACTGTTGTGTTTCCAATTTAACACAGGATATTTTAATAAAACTCATTTGGTCAAATATTGCAACTATTACTGCATCAAATTCTTCAGTTAATAATGGCTTATACTAAGCATGTCAGTAAAAAACTGTCTGGCTTGTAGCAATGTGTGGTTTCTTAATCTAAACATCTGTGCTACACATACCACTGACTCATTCCACTTCGCTAAAAGCTCAATTACATGGAGTACCACTGGGAATAAGCACTTCTATCATGAATGAAAGAAGGCATAAGTCAGAGAGTGCTCATCTGAGTTGTACTGGGTCAGAACATGCTGCTCTCTTTTACTGCCTACATATTGTCCTTAGCATCACTCAATTGAGTATTGCTACTAAAACCGTTGTCATGGTTTCCTTAAAATTTTCATGCCAAAGTAAATATTAAAAAAATTAATTCCTTTATTTTGCTGTATAAAACAGAAAACGAAATATGCTACTAAAGCTTTGTTTTGAAAATTCTAAAAATAAAGAAGCAACATATTAAGTTAACATAGTAATTAATATAGTAGTTCTTATAAGTTATTAATGCACTTAATTCATTCAAAGACATTGTCAATGGCCAAACTCCAAAACTTTCTCCTGCAATTAAATAGTGTCCTCAGCACATATTGTACATTCCCCACGAAATTCTTTTACTCTCCATGAAAATATACATTGTTTTAATATTCCTGCCCTGTTAGTCAAAAGCTACTATATTCTCTGAGAATGACTAACAAGGTGCATTATTGTGTTATCTCTGTACTGGCAATGTGTGTATGTAGCCAGCTGCTGGAAGAAAATAGCTTGTATCCAGCTATTATCTATTTATGTTGAGAAAGAACTCCAGGATATATTGAGTTGTGACCTTTGTTGCCATCAAAGGGTAAATTATTTAAAATTAATGTTTTTCACCCTGGAAATTCTGCCTACATTGCGGTACTTTAGATTTCAGGTATCTTTCTTCTTTATTATGAAAGAGGAATATTATAATTCTTTCATTTTGTTTGACAAAACCTGAAGATCACATTTGTATCCATTTGTGTTGGAATGGGCTGCCCACGGAAGTGGTTGGGTCACCGTCTCTGAAGGTGTTTGAGGTTAGACTGGATAAAGTGCTGAGTGGCATGATCTAGATGTCAGATGTTTAGGTTTACTTGGTTTTAGGTTGGACTGGATGATCTTTAAGATCTTTTCCAGCCTCAACATTACTGTGATACTGTATTAATTGTTCTTAAGCAGTAAAATGATTCACCAGAGACACATAGTTAGCAACAAAGATGTCCCTTGGTTCCTTTATAAGTTTATGCAGGAACATAAACTTAAGTTGCACTTAATGTCTTTCTCTTCTGAACTTTCTTTCTTAAATATAACCCCTATTCCTTCATTGGTGCCGCTGAACAGTTAGTTTACACTTTAACTGCCATCTGTGTGACCTTTTCATTATTTTTTGTGCTGTTTAAATTACAGGTGAAAATGAGGTGCATTAAATGGCTTCATTCATTCTCAAAAGGATTTTTCAGGGAAAACAGCATTGCAGTGCCTTTCTCTCCTGTCAATGGGTAAGTACAGAAACTGGAATTAGACATGCAAATGTGTTGGGTTTTTTACGCATACAATTGTAGAACCTTTTACAAGGTGCCAAAAATAGATTAACATTTATGTTAAATATTGAGCTGTAATATTGCCTATGCAATTTAGTTCAGTATTTGTTCATATAAGCAGGAATGGAATACTTGGCTAATTACAGGTTTTTAAAACAAAATGCAGGAGGCTGGTTTTGTTTTCACTTTGTAGCAGCTGGTGCTACCTTGAATGGATCAAGTTTGTTTAGATGGGAAAATCTACCAATAGTGAATATTTATGTTCTAAGCCATAAATATAGTGAAGTTTCCCAAGTAACTGATTGAAGGTGGGCATTTTTCTTCCTTTTATGCAAAACAAAAGCGAAGAGATCTTTTATTGGGTGATTTTGAAGAAAAATGGCAGATTCGGAATATTTCCATTTATGTTACCACTGAAGTCACATTTTTCAGGACCAGACTGATATAAAATTCAATGAGGTGCAAATTTACAGTAATTTTTAAAAATCATGCAGTGACTTTAACTCTTGAAGTTATGGCTTGGACACAGCAATTCACTGGTAGTTACAGGGGAAGGGGTTTTCTTTAAATCTATTATCTTGTATGAAGGTGAAATATGAATATAACTGTGACTATTCCCCCCCCCCTTTTTTTTTTCCATGACAAGAAACAGGAAAAAGAATTTTCAGAAAACTTTATTTACTTACTTTTTTCCCTGCTACTTAACTGAGTGAAAATGTGTAATAGTGATTATGATATGCAACTTCTATTTCTTCTGTGCATCACTTATTTCATTAAGCATGGGATATTCTCATTCTGAAAGGATATATGCAGCCTTAGGCCAAGCTTTTATGTTGCTATTTTGACACCACATCTTTAGGTAGTTTAAGAAATTCTGTGTTAAAATGCTGAACTTGATGGTTTCCTTGGTGGTATATTTTTAATCAGTGGGCAAATTGATGGTATATTGTCTTTCATTCCACCTTCAAATACAAACGAGAAGGTGATCTTAGGCAGGTAGAGTGCAGGCTGAGAACAATGCACTTTTAAAAATAGCTTATATCCAAAGTCTACAGCTATCAGCTTATCAGTAAATTGTATTAAAAGCAGTAAAACCTCTTTTCATAAATCAGGTAGTGCCCTAATGGAAATGCAAATTCTTTGTGACAGGGAGCAGTAATTAGCCTTACCCCCCCCTCCCCCAAGTCATAAATAAGCTTTGAGTACTTCAAAATTTGTTATTTTACACTAATTGGGAGTCTAACAGTTGGTATTTTCCTAGTGTTTACTTCTAAACACTGATAAAGTGTGCTGTAGTGACTAGTTAGGTGACACTGTCTGCTACAACCTGAGCACTGAAATAGTGAAATACTAAGTATTCTAGGTTCACCCATTTTCACTACCATTTTCCCAGTATGTAAATATAGTTCAGAGAGCTTAATTACAAAAAACTGTAGTTCACACTCTCTTTTCAATTTTACCAGTGTAAAGATATTTCACTCCTGAACAAGACATCTAAAAATAAAACCTTTATGACAGTGTTCCCCAAGCTGGAACTGAAAGAGAGTGAAATTCATAGTTAAAATTTTCTGCATCTATGTGAGTGGTGGGTGTCAGGAGGATGGAGCCAGGCTCTTCTCAAGGTCATCTAGTGATAGAAAAAGGGGCAATGGGTGCAAGCTGGAACAGAGGAGGTTCTAGAGAAATATCAGAAGGAACTTCTTTACAGTGAGGGTAACAGAGCATTGGAACAGGCTGCCCAGGGGAGTTGTGGAGTCTCCTTCTCTGGAGAAGTTCAAGACCTGTCTGGATCTGTTCCTGTGCAACTTGGTCTAGGTGATCCTGCTGTGGCAGGGGGATTGGACTAGATGATCTTTTGAGGTCCCTTCTGATCCCTAATGAGATTCTATGACTTTGTGTTGAAGATGTTATTAGAAAGACAAAGCAGTGCTTTCACCAAAACTACTGGAGGCTGTGTCGACATCACATTTCGTTGTTTGCTTTAGTTTAGTATCCTGAAGTATATTGACACCATAATTAAGGCTTAATGACAGTTCCTTTATTCCTATTTTTCACTGACAAGGTTATGGTGGGAATGCCATCTGAAACAATAATTACTCTAATGGGAAAAATCTAAAACATGGATATTTCTGTCAATAAAGTCAGGTTGTTAAGATCAGCAATTGTCAATACATTTAAAGTCATCATTTAGTTGTGAATGGATTAAGAACTCATTTATCCATGTTACACCTTAAATAATTTACAATTATTACTTATCTCTAAGGAGCACATCATAGCTGATGATAATTAGTGTGTTTATGAAAATGTAGGCTGCCATCTCCCACCTTTATTACATTGCTAAAGGAAGTTTTATTTGTAGATACACTTGTCCATTATCTGCTGTGGTTATTACAGGAAGGAATATATCTCTGATCTTTCGGTTGTTCCTTTCCTCACAGTTTAAAAGTTATTGAGATACCATGCAAATAGCAAGCCTGCAAAAGTAGGGTTTTTGTGTAAGTAATACCTAAATTTAATGCCATAAATTTACAATGTTGTTGAACTTCTAACATGCTTGTAATATGAGCATGAAATATGAATTTTTCTCCAGTGAGCAATCCTGATGAATACATGTAAAGAGCTGAGGTGCCTACTTAGTCATATAGAGACACATCATGGCTGTTTCAGGCATCATATCTCCAGGGCACTAGGCGAAATACGTCTTGTTACATCTGTACCAAAGACACAGATTCTACCCCCCACTTGAAAGCAATCCATTTCTAATAACTTCATCACTGCCTGTCACATTAAAAAGTCATTAGTTGAAGCTCTTAAAAAAGCATGAGATTGAATACAGTAAAAAATTATGTTGCATTTTCATTTTTAATTTTACACTTCTAGGGTTTAATTTAGCTATGAGCTACTAGGAGAGCATCCCACAGTTGTCCAATATCACTTGAATAACTTTGTGTGGCCTTTTGAAGCAGCTGAGCATCTAAAAGGTCTGACTCTGCTGTTGCCTACTATATGCGTCAGCGTGTAACCACCTGATGGACTTAGTTTATCCCTGTTCATTTTCATAAGAAGAAACAAGTAAAGACTGTTAAATATTTCTCTAACAAATATTTTTGTTATCACAGAATATTACAGTATCACAGTAATGATGAGGCTGGAAAAGACCTTAAGGATCAACCAGTCCAACCTAAAACCAACCAAGTAAACCTAAACATCTGACATCTAGATCATGCCACTCAGCACTTCATCCAGCCTAACCTTAAACACCTCCAGAGGCGGTGACTCAACCACCTCCATGGGCAGCCCATTCCAAAATCTGATCACTCTTTCAGTAAAAAAACTTTTCCTAATGTCAAGTCTAAACCTCCCCCGATGGGGCTTAAGACTGTGACCCCTTGTCCTGTCTCCTGTGTCCAGGGAGAAAAGACTGACCCCCCTGCCTGACCATAACCACCTTTTAGGTAGTTATAGACAGAGATAAGGTCACTCCTGTGCCTCCTCTTTTCCAGGCTAAACAGACCCAGCTCTATCAGCCTCTCTTCGTAGGGCTTACCTTCCAGGCCCTTTACCATTGTAGTTGCTCTTTTCTGGACTTATTCCAGCACCTCAACATCCTTTCTAAACTGAGAGGCCCAGAACTGAACACAATACTCAATGCAGAATAACAGAATCATAGGATCATTTATAGGGAAAGATCTTTAAGATCATCAAGTCTCAGTTCTTTGGCTAGGAAAGCACACATGAATCAGTATTTGTTTGGCCTGAAACAATTTTTTCCTGACAAAATCATGTCAATAATACATAAATTTCATTAAATTTACCCTGGAAACCTTTTCCTTTCTTCATTATGTTGCCTAAAACTTTAGTGTGGATGTATGTATGGTATAGTGTAATATAGTGGTAGGACATTAAAATACCAGAAGAGGCAGCTGCTAAGCCCACAGCAGGACACACCCTGTAAGGATGCGAGCAGTCCCTCTACAAATGTGCTGTGTGCTTTGGGCATAGCCATCAGTGTTGTCTGTTTCACAGGGGTGAAATATGATAGTCCAAAGAGGCACAAGTCTATGTGTGGTCATGGAAAAGTGTGCAGTTCCTGACCTGAGTTTGTGCAACTTTCAAACATCTGCTCTGTATAGGCTAAGGTTAGAGCTCTTAAAAATGTCAGTAAGCTATGCAGTGAACAACTATTCTCAGGGTTTTGAGTCTATATATCTATACGGCAGCACTTAATTTCCTAAGAGTATCTATCACAAGTGAAATGTAAAAATATGCTATTGGTCTGCTACTTGGAAACACAGAAGAATGCAAAACATCACATGGACTTCTTTCTTCTCTGGAAATGGCTAACATTACCACTTCTCCAGATTTTCTTATATGTCTCTTGTGTAACAGTGACAGACTGCTGAGGAGATGTGGGGAGATCCCTCAGAAAGTAAATCCAACCTAGCTACCTTCAGCTGTTTGCATGTGCATACCAAATAAAGATTTGAGACTGTATTCTACCTTCTCAAGAACAAAGAAGAGAAAGACAAAGGATCACTAGTGCAGCAATGGTGGACTTCTGATCAGTTGGAGGAGCAAGAAGAACAGCAGAGAGTGACCATGTTCAGTGGAACCCTATCATCAGATATCTTTCTTAGAATGATAACTCCACCTGCAAAGAGATAGCTGTTGTCAGAACAATACATGTTTGCACATCTAAGACAAATCGTTCTAAATCAGAAGAGGAAACAACACTAACTCAGAAGAGTTAAAATTTAAATTGTTTTTACAAAGTTTGATGATATGTTGAACTCAGTTATTTTTATAATCCATGCATAATTTCTCCAGTCCCCATTTAATGGAAAAATAAAAGTATTGCAAAGTGGTTGCAGCTGCTGTAGGCAATTAAAAACCATGACTTTCCCAACAGAATTACTTTTCTTTTCCCCTGTCATTGTAATTTGACTTTAAATTGCATTTTAGTGGCTATTACTCAAGGTTAAACTTTTTGCTTTTCTATTTAGAATTTTCTAGTCTGAAAATGTATTCCTGTTTACTTCTTTAACAAAAAAAGTGTGATAATACTTCATAGTTTTCTTTGTAATACTAGCCGAAGGATCCAGACTGTGTCTCTGTGGTAATTCTTGTGGGGAGTACCAAGCTAAATTTTTTCACTAGCTGTTCTGATAACTTGTGAGCATTAAATGAGCATTAACTAAAACATGTTCTTTATAATGTGCAAATGTCCATATGTATATACTCCTTGTTGGTTATTACAATGTAAAGTAGGATTAGCTTAGTACTTGGATGAAACTAGAATATTACAAAGAAGAGATATATTCAGACTTTGACTGATTGGTAGATATTGGCAAAGCAAACGGCAGTGAAATGACTTGCAGCATTAATTTTAAAAAGTGCTGCTTCCAAGAAGAAAGAAAAGAATTGTTTTGCTTATATAGTAACTTTAAGGAGTTTTTCTAGACAAGCTCTTAACTTGCTTGTTGGTCTCTAGTGTAGCAGTCTGAGTGGTCTGACCCAGTATGGTTACAGCCTCTTACAGTGCAAGACCTGGGATTTTTGTAACATGTTGAGTTAGGAGACGCATCTCACTACCTAGCTCATACTTATCTGCCTGTCAGTCTGCACTTCCATCTCTTCAGGGTTTTGCCGTATTCGAACATCTTGTACTTTCTCATAGCCTCCCTTTAAATACTAGAAGACCAAACAGTGGTCCCCCTGAGGAGGGTTAAATAACCCCAATTCTTTCAGCCTGACCTCATAGTAGAGGTGTCCCAGTTGCCTAATCATCTTTCTGACCCTCCTCTGGACCAACTCCAACAGGTCAACATATCCTTCTTTTGCTGGGGGCTCTCTGCTGAAGAGTCATCTAACAACATTGCTTCTTGGATGGATGTTCCTATTTTTAGATATGTGGACTTATGGCTTATAACCAAACTTCCTTTTGAGCATGTGTATTCTGGAGTGTAAACACTCAGTGATTCCTCTTTGACAGTGAAGTGTTGCTTGTTAGGATTTAATTTCAAGTGTTTCAAGGTGTGACTTCAAGGAAACAAGATGTGTTTCTGTTAAATGTGTAACCCAGTGTAATAATATTCACAGCATTCAATAATGTTGAGTTCACAAAGATTCTTTACAGTCATATTGTAGTAATTGGCTGGAAATGTGTGTTTAGAGGGACATCAGCTAAATTGCTAAAAAGTCAGGAATAGAATTAAAGGGAACTTTTTAAATGTTATAATCAAATGAAATTGGAAAACCTTACAAACCACAATAGATTAAATGCAAATATATAAGGTGTGCTAGAGGAATCTTTCATAAAAGGCATTAAAAATATTAATAAATCCCTTTTACAGGTAAAACAGAAACAACATGAGAGACTCTTGAGAGGGACTCTTAAATATTTCTGAGTACCAAGAAACTTGAAATAGGATTTCATTACAACAATTTTTAATGAGGGTTCTAGAGACTGGAGGCAATATGGTAAAATCTAGAGAACTTCTGACCAATTATATGGAAGGTAAAAGTATTTTAGATATGACCAAAGAATCGAATACAAATATATGCGTGAAGTTAGCAGACACTTTTCTCAGTGACTTGGGAAAAACAGTCACAGAATTTTGAAAAATCAAAATCAAGCATTAAATATACTTTCAAAACTTACTCCCCAGAGGATGATTTTTTTCAGTCCTGCATCTAGTTTAATCATGAGGATGTTCATGTGACACTTAGATACTTTATCGATAAAACAAAAAGGTATCCAACATTCTCTTTCCTGAAAGAAACTCATTGCATCATTTCTCTACTCCCTATTCAGCACTGAACATATCTAATAAAGGAAATGAATATTTTTTTCATATGTAAAGTTATGTAAAGCTATAAGTGTACACATACAAACACGGAAAAGACAGAACTAATCCTACAGTGGTTAAATTATAATTAATATAAGGACTATCTTTTCTTTTTACTTTGTGAGTTTATTGGTGTTAGCTATCATGAAATTGGCCATATAAACATTAGCGTATCTGTGACTCACCACAAGGTTTTCTGTAAAATAGCCTGAAGAAACTATTGTTTTAATAATGTGCATAGTGGCATTTTAAGATTCATTAACTTTATGGCATCTGACAGGGTAGCTTATCAAGTAGCTGTAGTAGGTGACAGCAATTGAAATATATTCTGTCCTTCACATGTTTCCTCCAAAATGTTATCTTGGAGTTTCTGCTAAAGGAGTGATAAGATAAGAAAAGCTGTTCATATAATGAAGAAGCACACTGAAGAGCAGATGACACAATTACTTAGATTTATTTCTTACCCTGCCTTCCTACTGTAGTTAATTATTTACATTATGACAAACTATGGAAGGCTCCATTGGAAGACGTACCTTGTGCTAAGTAGTTGTCCAAAACTGCATAGATGGTATTTCTTTCCCCAAAAACTCTTCAGTATACTTTTGGTGATGGTTTAATCAGGCATCCTACTCTGGGATAATGAAGATATTTAGTGCAACATTAGGCAACCTCAACTTACTATGAAAGCTAAGTAGAACTCTGCTGCTTAGTAACTCAGTTCTTCGGCTTCATTAATTCAGGCCAATACTTTTGAAAGACTGCTTCCAAATCAATCTCATATTTCTGGAGAGGAATAGTCTTGCCCTAGCGATGTTCCAGCTAATCCTGAGAGAATATTCTCTATGCTGCATTTTCATCTGTACCTTTGTTGCTGTAGATAACTGGTGTTCTTGTTACATGGCAAGTTTCATTTTTACAGATCTGCAACTGATCAGGCCCTAAAGGAGCATCTGAGAAAAATCCTTTTCTCTCTTTTTCTAAAGTGACTATAGATAGTGTGTAATAGAAGATTAGGCTTATTATATTTCAGAGCTTTATATCGTCTTCTCATTTACTGAAATTTGTCATTGTTATTTCACTTACATTTGTAGGTGAAAACATCAGCACCAAATGCGCTTACCCTAACCTGAGCAAACGATCAGCTGGTATTTAAAGCTATCTACTCATAGTCCTCAACATAGTAAATATGGAATGATTCCATCAAAAATAATGAGGGTTCCTTGGCTTCTCAGGAAGGTCATAGAGTACTAGAAATAACAACTACTACTTCTAGGAAGGGAATTTCACAATTACTCATTTGCCATATGTTCAGACTGTTATGGTCTGACATGTTGGATAAAGCTTGTGCTTTATAAACATGGCTTCAAAATGATCCAGAATTTATACTGAAGTGAGGAATTTGCATATTTGAACTCAGAAGTAAATGTATAACAGATTAGGGCACTATCATATAATAGATTTATTATGGAGGCCTAGACAAGCAGGAAAAGTGGGCTTCTGTGAACCTTAAAACGTTGAGGAAGCCAAGCAAAAGGTCCTGCATCTAAGTAAGCAATCCTCACTATCTCTAAGGGTTGAGGGATTATGTGATTGAAAGCAGCCATGACGAGAGGGACCTAGGGATACCAGTAAATGAAAGGCTGGACATGAGCCAACTATGTGCACTCACAGCCTAGAAGGCCAACTATCCAGCATCCTGCACTGCAGCAGAAGAAATGTGGCCAGCAGTTGAGGGAGATGATTCTGCTGTTCCCCTTTGATCACAGTATCACAGTAATGATGAGGCTGGAAAAGACCTTAAAGATCATCCAGTCCAATCTAAAACCAACCAAGCAAACCTGACATCTAGATCATGCCACTCAGCACTTCATCCAGCCCAACCCTGAACACCTCCAGAGACAGTGACCTGACCACCTCTGTGGACAGCCCATTCCAAAATCTGATCACTCTTTCAGTGAAAAACCTTTTCCTAATGTCAAGTCTAAACCTCCCCTGATGATACGCCACCTGGAGTTCTGTGTTCAGCTCCGGAGTCATCAGCACAAGGACCTGTTGTAAAGGCTTCAGAGGAGAAACACAAAAGCGTTCAGAGGGCTGGAGCACCTCTCCTGTGAGGACAGGCTGAGACACCTGTGGTTGTGACTCATTGATACGTTCAGCTAAACCACTTGACCAGAAGCAAGCTTATATTCTTGTCCAATCTGCTGAATTTAAGGCCACTGTAAATGTTATTAGGTTTGGTGCTTGTAATCAATTATATAAATGGGCTTTAGAAAAATTCTTTATCTGTCTGAGCCAGGAATTTCTCTGGGTTGTTAAAATTAGCTGGTTAGGCTGCAATGATGCAGAGCTTGTCTTTGAACACCAGTGTGACTAGCATTGCAGTATTAGAAAGTACTGACAGTGAGATGTCAAGCAGACCTTACTGTCTTTAAAGTACTGCTTGACAGTATAAGAAAAAGAGCAAGGAGCATTGCAAGTGCCATTGTATTTGCTCATGTAGTTGGGAAACTTTATTTGGAACTACAGCCAGAAGCACCTTTCATAATATTGCTGTTCTGAAACATTTACAGAAAAACAAGTCACTGAGATATAAGTGACCCTTCATATTTTGTGGAATTATGACTCACTGAGGTTTCTGGGTTTGTTGTTTGGTTGTGTTTTTTTTTAACTTGTGTGCATTTTAATTATTTGGGCTTACTGTGATAACTGCTTTGCTCTTTACATTTGAACTTTGTTTAAGGATAGCATAGATGTAAATACCACTGACAAAATGTGATCCACAAACATAAGCTGTGACTGTGATTCAGAAATGCATGGTTGAATTTCAAAGCCAAGATGCAAAGTAATTTTAAATAAAAGTGTTAAAATGAAGTTCCACAAATCTAGTGGCCAAGGCTACAGCATTGATGGGTAAGGATAGAGCAACTGACGTCATCTAGCTGAACTTGTGCAAGGCATTTGATACTGTCCCATGTGATATTCTTGTCTGTAAAATAGAGAGACGTGGATTTGACAGATGGATCATTTGGTGGATAAGGAACTGGCTGAACAGTCACACTCAAAGTGTAGTGATCAATGGCTCCATGTCTAAGATCAGTAATGTGTGGTCTTCCTCAGGGGTCTGTTTAGGGTCCAGTGCTGTTTAACATCTTTGTTGGCACTAAGGACAGTGGCATTGAGTGCACCCTCAGCGGGTTCACCAATGACACTAAGCTGTGTGGTGTGGTTGACATGATTCAGGAAAGGGATGCCATAGAGACCTTGACAGGCTTGAGAACTGTGCCCATGCAAACTGCTTAAGATTTAACCAGTCCAGGCCTCACATCTGGGTTGGGGTATTGCCAAGCATAAATACATGCTGGGCGGTGAAAGGACTGAGAGCAATCCTGAGAAGAAGGTCCTAGGAGTGTTGTAGACGAGAATCTCAATGTGAGTCCTGTTCCCTGTGATGTACCAAAAGAAATATGACCAGCAAGTCAAGGGAATTGATTCTCCCCCTCTACTTCGATCTTGTGAGACCTCATCTGAAGTATTGCATCCAGTTCTGGGGTCTTCAGCTCAAGAAGGATATAGAACTGTTGGAGCAAGCCCAAAGGAGTGCCATAAGAATGATCAGAGGGCTGGAGCACCTCTCTGACCAAGACAGGCTGAGGAAATTTGGACTATTCAGCCTGGAGAAGAGAAGGCTCAGGGGTGATGTCTTAGCAGCCTTCAAGTACCTTCTGGGGGCCAACAGGAATGTTGGAGAGGGACTTTTTTCTGAAGGACTTCAGTGATAGAACAAGGAGAAATGGTTTCAAGCTAAAAGAGTGGAGATTTAGATTAGATCTTAGGATGTAATTCCTCACTGTGAGGATTGTGAGGCATTGCAATAAGTTACCCAGAGAAGCTGTGGTTGCTCCCTCCCTGTAAGTGTTCAAGGCTGGGTTGGATGGGGCTCTGGGCAACCTGGTGTAGTAAGAGGTGTCCCCATCCATGGCTGGGGAATTGGAACTAGATAACTGCTAAAGTTCCCTTCAAAATAAGCCATTCTGTAATTTAAAATACAAGAATTCTTTTGTAGGTTGTAAGAAGTACATAAGAGCTTGCAGAAAGAACAGATATTTTATATGGTGCTATGGTGAGATTTTTATATTCTCTGTGTTTGATAATGCACTTTCTATGTGTCCAAATATTTTGATATAGCATTGACTAGTAACTAATTTTCCCTCTAAATATAATCTGAACAAGAGCCAAAATCATCACCTTGCTATGAGAATAACATAAAGGAGTAATTCAACATGAAATCATAGACTAAAATCTCATTTTCATAGGGACACATAGTTGAGGTTAAGTCAGTTTTCCTAAGAAGGATAGCTTGCAAATGGTGATAAAATTTTCTTATAGATTTGTAGTGGACATTTAGTACCCAATCAGAATATAAAATATTATTCTCTATCCATAAGGAATTTTTTTTGGTTGTTTAATCTACTGTTAGGTTTATAATACAATATGAGTGGCTTAATTCCATTTCCTGCTGCTGGGGGATTAAGAGGGTCTGTAGTGGAGAGCACCTATTGCTTTTATAATTACACCATGATTACTGCAGGCCAATATGCTGAGTCCCAGGGATAAAAATTTTCATACATAACTCAGCAACAGCGAGATATACAAGCTGCACATAGATGTTACAGGAAACACAGCTGTATGATTAGCTGAAAACTGTCTTGACAGGTGTGTCCTGAACTTCTTGACAACTTGTTTAATCAGGAATAGACTGATGGAACCAAATCAACAAACACTGGATGTTTTATCTTCAATACTCATTAAAAAACAATAAAAAAAATAATTGAGCATTTCCACTAAACCACACACAGACATAAATTCAATATGGGAATTCTTGTCTTTGCTGATATCACTGAAATATATTTTCCTACTGAGTCTCTAGTGATTCCGTGAAATCTTAGGTGGTCAATATAATGAGAAGGCAGTAGAGAGTCAACACTGTTTTCATACCTGTTCACCACATGTTAAAATGCCTGCTGCCTGCCATATAGATGAGGTCATTTCATATCAAATTTTTCTCAAAGTTTGCTCACATCCTTCACATTAATTGTTACACGGTATCCAGTTGATAAAATTAGAGGCCAGCAAATTTTACTGATGTGAGGGAGAAAAGAAAGCAGCTGAATTTTGCTGAGGAATCTGAAGAGTCAGGAAAACCTGACAGCAGTAAAATAAAAAATTCAGTGGGAGAGAGAGGGGGAAGGCTTAGGGGAAGATGGAGAAGTTTATCTAACAGACAGAGAAATCTACCCTGTAAGAAAGGTATAAAATATTTGTTCTGGAAAAAGAAAAGGTCATCAGAAAGTATTGATTCAGATATCCTCTGCATACCCCTTCACTGGTCAGAGTGTGACTCAGAAGGTCTGTGGAAGGCTACTTTTCCTATGATTAAATTTTGAACAGTCAGTCCAAGAGTCCATGGAGGAGCTAAACTCCAATTTCAATGCAGCAGTTTTCAAAAACCGTACAGTGTGGAGTGATAGAAATCCCTTCATAGCACTAGCTTTCATATAAAGAGCTAATTTATTCAGGCTTGCTCTTTCCATCTCGGTATGTAAATTTTCATTGAAAGAGTAACCAACAGACTTCAATAAACACCTGTAAATGGTGATTACTTGAGTGACTTTACCCACTATGAATCCAGTGTAACCTATTCAATTAAAACTTTCCTTGCAAGAGGTGAAATGTTGTTTGATTAGGAAAAAATATTCCTGATATTTAGATATTTTCTATATTTTAGAATTATTTATAAAATATTACTTTTTAGGTTCTTTTTTTTTTACCAGCCTTAAAGTACTTTGGATTTTTACACTCCTACAAATTGTAACTCAGCAATTCTTGTGTCATATTCACAAATTAACTTTGTTATTTTTTTCCTAGAACTAGCTTTACATTTATGTTGTGCAGTTGGTGAAAAATGAAAAAGGTGTTAAGCTTTACTCTTTTGTTAATATTTTAATTTCATTTTTATATACTGTGTTAATTTCTCTTTTCACTATATATTTGTTCAAGGTTGGTAGGTTTTGATGTTTTCATTATATTTGTTTTACAAGGTGAAATAGAAGAAATGTTCAAGAGATGAAAAACGGTACTAATTTTGTTTGAGCTATATGAATAAAACAGTGCCTGAAACCAACTAAATCTTTAGTTATAAAAGGTTTTACACCATTTACACGTTTATAGTTGACATCTGGAAGAGGTTTATCTCAGAGGGGGAGAAAAAATGTTCTGGGGCAGGAATTGGCAGGGCTCATTCAGAGGGCTTTAAACTAGATTAAAGGGGGGGTGGGATAGTTGATGGGTGCGTACCAGTGAGACAGAGCTCTGGTCTTAATGAAAATCAGGTGGCCTCTTGCTGTCCTAGGATGAAATCAGAGTGCTCAGCTCGCTCCCTGAAGTGCTTGTACACCAATGAAAGCAGCATGGGGAATAAGCAGGAGGAGTTAGAAATCTGTGTCCATTCAAGTGATTGTGATCTGGTGGCAATCCCAGAGACCTGGTGGGACAGCTCGCATGACTGGAATGTGGTCATGGATGGCTATGTCCTTTTCAGGAGAGACAGATCAGCAAGTTGAGGTGATGGAGTTGCTCTGTACATGAGAGAGCAACTGGAATGTCTTGAGTTCTGTCCAGGAGCGGATGAAGAGAGAGTTGAGAGTTGAGGGTGCCAATCAAAGAGCACGTTGGCATGGGTGACACTGTCATGGGTGTCTGTTACAGGCCACCAGATCAGAATGAGGAAGTTGATGAGGTCTTCTACAGGCAGCTGACAGCAGCCTCACAGCTACAGGCCCTGGTTCTCATGGGGGAGTTTAACTACACAGATATTTGCTGGAAGACCTACTCAGCCAGCCACCCTCAGTTCAGGAGGTTCCCCCAGTGCATTGGTAACAATTTCCTGATGCAAATGGTGGAGGAGCCCACTAAGAGAGGAGCGCTGTTGGATCTTGTACTCACCAACAGGGAGGGTCTGCTTGAAGCAGAAGAAAATCAACACAAATTCATGTGACCAGATCAAAAGACTTACAGTAGTTTTCATTGTTACTGATAGAGGAAAGTAAGTATTTATGGAATAGCATGTGAGAAATCCTGTCATTTGACATTTCTGTGTAATTTTAGAAATCCTAGAAATGTAGTAATATCATGTATGGCTCTTCAACACCATGCTGGTAGTGTACATAAACAACAAATATCAGGCTTCTGAAATACATTCAGGGTCTTGACAATGAAACGGTCTTTTCCTGTATCTTAATTTCTTATAAAGGCTGATGTTACCCTTCCCTGAATTTGACCATTTTTTGACATAGCAGACAGTTTACCTTAGGAAATACCTAAGGGAATTTATCTGCAAACATTCAAAATAATGAGGATCAAACACCTAATGTGTTCTCTACATGTTTTATTAATTTTGTACTCTACCCAAGAAGGTTTTTAGGTAGTTAAGATCATTAAATGAGCAAATGAAAATCACTTAAACAGCTTGTTGTAAGAAAAGTCCGGTAAAGTTAAGATTGTTCTCTATCATTTGGAATTGGGTCTTCCAAGTCCCGTGATAGAATTTTAATCACTGTGTTTAGAGGCAGAAATTTATTGTTCTCCAACTCCTTGTGGAATGTATAACAAGATAACTTGCATCACCTATGATTAGGGGCACTTTCCTCGGTTAAAAAGACCACATCCATCTACTTTTTCCTGTATAGAATATCCTTGACCCTCCTCAACATCATGAAAGTGTCCTGAACTCTATGTGTGTTTCTTTCTAATTAGAAATTTGATTTTAGTACTCCCCTAGTAACACTTATATTAAGAAAATCCAGTTGGCATTTCTGACAGAGTAAAAATGGTTCCAAACAGAACTTCTAACAAGCTGTAATCCCCATAATGTATAAGTTGCATAGGAATAAATTTATCCTGTTTTTTAATATTATTTAGCCACTTTATATGTTATCTATTTGAATTTACTGTTTTAATAGATAAACTAATTTTTGAGGTAATTTTAATGTTTGGTATTGCGTCACCCATCACTACTTCTTCAAAATGTTAAAACGGTAGGCCAAATAAATTATCTAATGGATCACTCCTTCACTTTTCCAAAGCAAGCAATTACTTCTTTACTCTGCTTGAAACAAATGTTAGTATTTCTATTAGTACCTCTTCATCATTCACATGCAGCACCTTTTCTCTCACAGCTTAACATGATTTAGCAAACTGTTCAGATTTTGTGCTTCACAACACCTCTTGCCCAATACATATGAAAGCAAACAGAGTTTCTTTCTGGAATTTGTCAACAAAGAGTATTTTTAAATATACAGATTACCTGCCCCAAGCCAACTGCTTTACTGGGGTCTGCCATTAGTCTAAACGTATGAAACCATCCTTTGACCCTTTCAAAGTTTCGCTGTGGTAACCTCCAGGGCTGTTGCATAGGAATGAGCAGAGATCACCTGGTCTGGCAGCAAGGGCCGAAAGAGGACTGACACAGCTGCCTGAAGTTCATTAACCTCTATTCTGGAACATTAGACACACTGAACTCTCAACTTCTACTCACTGATTATTTAAAAACAATTGTTTTAGCACAACCTAAGAAATTGCTTGCAGCCTACAGAGACAGAAAATCCCCCAGATTCCATGTAGAGCCATAAGATTTTATAAGAAATTGAAGTTAGAAAAATGAAAGGCCACAATTGAAGCATGTGCAAAATGATTAAGCAGGAGCTAGAAATCTAAAATGAAAGCTGTACATAGTGAGAAGTGTAAGAAAATAATTTAGCTGGAATGGACACATAGGATCTTTTCATAAATGGTCTCTGAACTCTGCCATTTATTTTGTTGCTAATTCAAACAGTAGAACAGTAGAAGTTGCCTCATCAGACTTCACAGGAGAATGTATTTGATCTATCACAGGTCTCTTAAGCAGATATTTTAAATGATTTTAAATTTAGTCCAGTTTTCCCAAGAAATACACTTCTTTTTTGTAACTCTGGTCTGCCTCTTTCAGTACTGCCTGACCATTGAACTGTTACCCAACATGTTTACCGGAACCTTTTTTTAACTTTGGGATGTTGTCAAAAATATTTTGTATAGCCTTTTTCAGAAAGCAGACTTGTGTTACACTGAGGATAGACTGACATTCAAGGCCACAAAAGTTTTTTCTGATATTTTTCTCAAAGACATCCTCCCCCTTTGCAGGTGTAGATGATGTGTACCAAAGAACTCAAGAAACACTTCTGAAGTTCCATGAGTTTTGACAATTTGGTAGCTCTGAAGTATCTGAAGCAAAGTAATATGTCAGTATCTTCCTAGAAACTTTTTTCTGTCAGTAATGATGTGACACAGTGCTGCTTTAGCTTTCAAATGGTGACAGGGTTTCATCACTTTTAATGTCTGTTCCAAACTGTTGTTTTATAAATTAGAAGTTTGTTTTCTAAACTACATTTGAGGCACGGTAAAAATATTATTTTGATGTCTTGGTAAGACAGTGGGAATCAGTATTGTCTCTTATTTGTGAGTCTAATATTATAAGTTAAAAAGATGGTGTGTTAGTACTTAAGACATACGTGTAGAATTTCAACAGCTACTAAATTTTTATGGAGCTTTTTATCCTTACAGGAATTACCAATGCTTTTGGAAAATCTGTACTCCAGATTTAAAAATAGGTAATCTTTTTTGAGGAGAAAAATGGGGGTGGAAATGGGTGTTAGCTCTGTTGTTTTGCATACCTCAGATGTTATCTCTATTAAAGGAGTGTTACACAAAGTCTTGGCTTTCTATCAGTGTCATTTAAGCCCAACAGGCAACTATGCACCACAAAGCTGCTTGCTCATTCTCTCCCTGGTGGGATAAGAGGAAAGAATTGGA
The DNA here is from genome assembly GCA_013397515.1 of Upupa epops. Lineage (NCBI taxonomy): Eukaryota > Metazoa > Chordata > Aves > Bucerotiformes > Upupidae > Upupa > Upupa epops. Next base: position 494,023 of record VZRI01004087.1, read on the forward strand.
AAAGTGAGATAACTTGCAGGATGAGATCAAGGCAGTTCAATAGGTAAAGCAAAAGCTATGTGTGTGAGCAAAGCAAACCAAGGAATTAATTCACCACTTCCCACACGCAGACAGGTGTTCAGTCATCTTCAGGAAAGCAGGGCTCCATCATGCATTACTTGGGAAGAAAAACATCACACAAAACATCCCTCTCTCCAATCCCTTCCTTATTCTTCCTCCAGTATTTTGGGATATTTTTTGCTTTGGTCCGGTTTTTTTTTGCTGAAAAATTGCTAGAAATTACTAGAATTTGTGAAAATGTTGTTAGAAATGTTTTGAACTTTTATGTGTACACGTGTATATAAAACCATGTAATTCAGCTCAGCTGATAGCATGAATCTGTTCCATATTTAGAATCATTCCTTATAATGAACATCTCATATAGCGTTCTAACATCATTTTAGAATCAAATGAGTGGGTGTTGAAAGGCTTTGTAAGAGCCTATGCATCCAACTCATGTTTTAGAGATTTCCTCTTGGGCTGCTTTGAGCTGCTGCAGTGTGTGACTGCTCTTTGTGACTCTGTAATGAGGCTTACAGACAGTACTTGAATTTTTTATTTGCTTACATTTTGTAAAATTCCAGCTTCTAGAATAAGTTGATTACATGATACCCACTTTCATGTAATAAATAAATAATTTACTGAATAGTCTTGCCTCATGCAAACAGTTACTTTGAATTTATTAAGATTTCTGAAAATGCCAAGCAAATGCTGCCTAAAGATTGAAAGGTAGAAGACACAAGAAAACAAAAAAAAAATTTACATAGCTTGTAAAGAAAAATTGAGTTGTGAATTTGTTAACACCCTATTTCATACTTTGTGAATTAGTGACTTTGGCATGACAGAATACCTGGTCACTAATGATTTGTATTCTAACTTTGTGACTGTTACAAAAGCAAACATGCCTGTTACCTCTCCTTCCAGTTAGCTTCTAACTGATTTGCTGATTAGCAATGAGGAATACTCATGGGAAATCTATTTTTGTACTCCAAAAGTGCTATTTCAGATAGCTTCTTTTTGTTGGAATTCTAATGAAATTTCTCCCCTAGAAACTGTTTATTATGAATAATATAGTTAAGTACAAACATGACTTCTCTTCCTGGCTCTTGCTTTTCAAACAAAGAAGGCACTTGTTCTATATCATGATAATAATGCTCAATTTCAGTATTACAGCAGCTCTCCAGCTAGGATTGAGCCTAGAGGACCATGCTCAATGTAAACAATGACTGTGTAGTTCATAGGCTTATTTTCACATTAATAGATTATACAACTCACTAAGTTTGCAGAGGGACATTGTGCTGATAACCTAATTATCAAAAATTGCTTTTTACAGGTAGGCTTACTTCAGACTAGCTATTTTCCTGTGAAATGAATGCGCCTTAGTGGTTGGAGAGCATTTGGTTTGCTCCTTTCATTTGAAAAGGATCAGTGTTTTTGTAATTTTTCTACTCTGCAGTGTGAACCAAAGTATGGTAAAGAGCAACAGCTTTGTGTGGCTGGGGGCAGCTGAAAGTGCTAATGGAGTTGCACATGTTGCAGGCTATAGGTATGACTCAAAGAGTGTCTTGATTATGAGCTGATTTTGGAAGCTACTGTTAATATTGTATTTTATGGGAAGAAAAAACAAATTGCACTTCATGTGTACTTTGACTTTTTAAATTTTCCAGATAAATACATGAAGTTTCCAGGCGTCTAAATCCTGTGTTTGTGTGTGCATGAAAACAGGGGAAGTATTCTCCAAAACCCAAAAGCTTTTTTTTTTTTCCCAGCTTCACAGAAACCTTCTAGCAATTAAAACAATGAACTAGAAGCAATTTTCAGTCATTTGTATGTTTTTGAAACTATGGTTTGTGCATTAATATCCTTAGCTTAGATTTTACTTTTGTATGGGTGTGGATATAATTAAGGAAGTTGCACTTGTTACTCCATTACACTAATGCACATGGCTTTTTTTAGGGTCATTTTTGACCATATTCTCATGAAGTAATTCATAAGACTTAGAATAGTTATAAAACTATATACCTTTAAAAGTGTTTGCTGCTGTGTTCACGTTTGAGTATCATAAATGAAAAAAAAAATAATGTCCCATTAATGATGGAATTGCAACTTTTTGTCCCACTTCTCACTTGAAGTATGACCTCAGGGGTATAAAAACCCTAGTACTGTTTAGGAGAGGAGTACGTGTAGACAACACTTTGTCTTGACGGGTAAGTGTGAAATCAGAACAAGAACTTGACAATAGCCTATAAAAAGGGAACCAGGAAATGGACATATTTTAACCAAGGAATTACTAATTTATTCAGCAAAAGCCATCAAAGGGCTTGCCATTTATGCAGAAATTTGACTAAGTGTGGGGACAATGCAAGTAAATGGACTATTTACAGATGGGCAGCAAAGCAGTTCTGAATGCATGCGTTGCTCAGATGGTTTGGTGCAATGGCATTTGTTCTGACTGCTTAAGACTGACAGTCTTAGTGACTGTCCTGCCTGCGCTCCCAACACTGTGGATCAGCAACAACACACTATCCCCATATCTTTTCCATTCAGTTAGAATGAGTTTATAATTTTTGGACTTTTCTATAAAAATCTGGAAGCACAGAAATGCAAAGCAACCCCACCTCTCTTTCTTCTCTCCCTTCCACCCATCACTGGTAGCTATTCACCTTTCCCCAGAGAAATGCTGCAGGATCACTGGGGGTCTGGCAGAGCACTGGGAAGGGCAACACATTCGCAGAGGACCTAAGAACAAAGATCAAGTTCTAAAGATAACTTGCCTTTTCATCCTGTGCCCTGTTGTGGGGTTCACTGAGACAGCGATGCTCCTTCTTCATGAGATGAAGACAACTAGTGGAAAAGAGTTTGGTTTGAAAAGAGAGAGACCTTATTCGTCCTTGTTCAAAGCCATGATGATTTTGCGGCACTCGATGAGATCACAGTATTTTATTTGATTTAGATTGTGAAGCACACATATCTTTTCACCTTTACCTCTTCAGATGGGAATTTGATTAAAAATATTGATGGTTTCTGAGACTAAAAACCTCTGATATGTAAAGATCTAACATAAGACTGCCACATATTATGCCTTCAAAAGTGTATGCGATTGTTTTCTTTTTATTGTACAATTTCTTATACTTATGCCAAGCTAAATAAATTACTGTCAGCTTCAAGTACTCAAAAATCATGACTCAGGCCTTTAAAAATGCCATGAACTATATTTTCTTTGCCTTCTGGTTTTGAGCATTCAAAGATTATATTTTTTAAGCTTTTGTCCAAAAGTCAAAGAATAAGAGTGATTTATTTCTTGCTTTGTTTTTTAAATGGATTAACTTAACCCTTTCCACCACCAAAAATGTGACTTGGTAAAATCTTGAGGATTTAAAGTAATTTAAGGGACTGGAGTTTTCCAGTTCCTCATCATTGTTTCCACTATAATATCTTATGCTGAGTAAAAGTGGAGGAGTGTTTCAAAACACAGATTCTATTTTACCATCTTGCAGTTAATCCAATCTGTTTCCTGCTGGCAGGAAAACGGTTCACCATTCAGAGTGGAAACTCTAAATCCAGTTTTCAGCGACCTGAGCGGATTATTTTGTGCTCTGACCAAGCCAAAAGGATTGTTTGGAAAATAAATTCAAATTTTCATGTTGTGTCTTCGAAGTCTTTGTCAGGACCATAATTCTCTAGCATAAGCTGCCATTTTGACCTTACCTCTTGAGTTCTGGGAGATGCTGAATGGTGAGCTTCTATGTGTCCATGAAAAGAAAACAAAAGCCCCAGCTTGATGACTGTACAAGGCAAACATGTAAAATGCATCATGTGACTGAAAGAAGCCTTTTGTCTTTTTAATGCATTTTTGGGAACCAACCAAGAAAAAAAGAGAAAACAATCACTTTGGTAGCTTTAGAAAATTTTCTGTGCACTGAAAAAACCACTAAACTCAATCTTCAGAAAGTTATGTCTTGTTTTAGTATATATCATCTAGGTTATCTCAGATTAACCAGGTTTAGCTAGTAAGAGCTTGCAGAAAGTATGTATCCTTTAAGGATAAAACATTTGAATTGAGTGGCATTGTGGATTGTGAAATACTGTGTTGCAGGCATCACAAGGGTCTTAAACACATGCATGGTTCTGCACTGGATGTCAGCTGTCTGAAGTAGTTCTCCAAGGGTCAATTGGTCCAGTTTGCTGACAGATTGGCTCAATTATGGTTAATGCTACCTTTAAAACAGGTAGTATTAGCCATAAAAATACTACCATAAAAATCTAATAACGAAGATATGAGCTTGTAAAATTTAATACTTTTAAGTCTTCATATGTTCAAGTGAGGTTCATGGGATAGACACTTTTATCCCAGATGTGCATTTTTAGCAGTCAGTATACAAAAAGGTATGTAAAAAGGTATGTAATACAGAATGAACCATGGTATTATAACAGTGAATCATGATGTTGTACAAGAAAGAGTATCAGCCAGTAATACTCCTTTGACTTCAAGCAGCAGGAATGTCTGAAATGGGAAACAACTAATCAGGCAATAGTGTAATACTCCTCTATATTTTAATGTAATTCAGCTTTGCAGTTCAACTAACTTGTACATTACCGTCCATTTAAAACTTCAACAGTCTGAGACTCCCAGCCAGATGCTTTGACTCTATTTTGGGATACATAGTCAAAACATCATCTTTGCCATAAACAACCTATTTGTGGTCCTTAGTTATTCCATCAATGAGGACACATTATTTATTTCAAATTATGTATGCTCAATATATATTCAAGATGAAAATGAAAGCCTGCAGAAAACAAGTGTAACTATTAATAATTTGCTGAATCACCTACAATGCTGTGTATTAATTCACAGTGTAATGTATAGATGTTAATATTGTTGTCTGTCATCCAGAAGTCACATCTTGGTGTGAATTTTATTTATGAAATATGACAGTGTGTGCACTGACAAACTGATAGATGTATAAAGCGTAGACATTAGCAATAATTTAATCAGAGTTGATATTTCACATATCCACTTCATAAAATTGTTGTTGTAGTCCAGCTGCCCCTTTCAATATTTAGATATTCATTCAAAGCATATAAAAATGGATGGATAAATGAAGGAAACTTGTCTTCTTTGGAGCAATTAATTTAGACATTGCTTCATGTACTTGCTCCTTTGTGCTAACAAGAGGTTTAGACTGGAAGTCAGAAGCAAGTTCTTCACAATGAGGGTGGTGAGACACTGGAACAAGTTGCCCAGGGAGGTTATGGATGTCTTCTCCATGGAAGTGTTCAAAGCCAGATTGGATGGGGCCTTGAGCAACCTGGTCTAGTGGGGGGTGACCCTGCTTATGATAGAGGGATTTGAACTAGATGATTTTCAGGGTCCCTTCCAACTTGAACCATTCTATGAATCTGTGTGTGGCTTGAGAGGTATTCCATGTGCAGGCTAATGAACAACTTTTGGATAATTTTTTTTCCACTCAAAGAAGTTGCAGAAAGCAGGCATTATCTTAGCTGCTTAGCCCACCTTATATAAGACAAATAAATATCCTTTAAAAAAAATCTAGCCTATAAATATGAAATTAGCTTGAAATTCAAAAATGTTACAGAGCAGAATTAATTCACTGTTGATTAGGGAAATAATCTGGCTCTTCCAAAAGGTGTTTAGTATTTCTGTTGTTGTGAAAACATCTTGTGTTCTGAGTCCCTACCCATATTTGGCACACTGACTACTGAAGATTGCATACTGTTTGTAGGGACTACATAATTTCCACAGTGAGTTTTATAACAGACCTGTATATTGCAGAGACAGCTTTATAACTATTAATAGATATGAAACTAATTATTAATCTTATGTTAGCAACAGAGAATTATTAGGTCCACCTGTGTTGATAGCATTGATAAGGAGAACCAAGGAGAGAGGCAACCTAGAGTTAGGAAACAGGTAACGTGTTGTGGGAGCCCTCAGAATAGGAATCATACAAATGATATGTAAGAAGAAAAAACAAAGAAAGGAAAGTTCTGCTGCTTTGATTTCAAACTTATGTAAGAGTTTAGACTATATTGCTATGAAAAATAAATTGAACTACTGTTGCAATTCAAGTTAGAACTGAACTAGTTCTCTTCAGTGATTATACTATTGAATTCAGCCTCTGCTCCTGTCTGCTGCTGAGTGCAATCTGGGACTTCCTCAGCACTTGCTTCCTTGTATCAGTGGTGATGGTGACATGATTGCCATCTGTGGAGGGCTGGTTCAGTATTGGTTTTATGTATGTATCTATATGTTTCATATTATTTTCACTAAAGCAGTTCTGGTTTTATTTTCCAATTCCTAAGTGTTTTCATTTGTTTAATTTCTCTTACCCTTTTGAGGCATCACAGTATCACAGTAATGATGAGGTTGGAAAAGACCTTAAAGATCATCCAGTCCAACCTAAAACTAACCAAGTAAACCTAAACATCTAACATCTAGATTATGCCACTCAGCACTTCATCCAGCCTAACCCTGAACACCTCCAGAGATGGTGACCCAGCCACCTCTGTGGGCAGCCTGTTCCAAAATCTGATCACTCTCTCAGTGAAAAACCTTTTCCTAATGTTGTCTAGCCCTCCCCCGATGGAGTTTAAGACTGTGACCCCTTGTCCTGTCTCCAGTGTCCAGGGAGAAAAGACAGACCTCCGCCTGACTATAACCACCTTTTAGGTAGTTATAAGCAGCAATAAGGTCACCCCTGAGCCTCCTCTTTTCCGGGCTAATCAGACCCAGCTCCATCAGCCTCTCCTCATAGGGCTTACCTTCCAGACTCTTTACCATTCTAGTTGCTCTTCTCTGGACTCGCTCCAGCACCTCTACATCTCAACCCATGACAACTATATAGAAACTAGTAATATGGGATGAAATTCAGTGGGGAAAAAAGGCATTACTGAGGGTAAATTGTACCAAACAGAAATGTAAAGTGGTTTTGATACATTAACCAGGGAAATGCGGATAAATATGGAATGTGATCATTCAAGGAATAATAAAGTTATAATGACAAGGAAAGAGGCAAAGCTGAAGCAATAATATGTCAAGCAGAATTATTATTGTTCTGCACAGAATTACTAAATGAATTTTATGGACTGAGGCCCTGTCTGATAGTAGAAACCTGGATCTAATGTTGTTGTAGGAAGCATGACTATGAAATTCTGTGGAAAACAATACTTAGTTGAATTAAAGAAAAACAATCCTCACCTGCAAATCTTTCATGGTGATATGAGTGTGGCAGTGTTTCATACAAACGTGAACGACAAGAATTTGATTTCCTCAGTGCAGTAGACTGTAGGTGGAAGAGGTTCATCAAGTACTCGTGTGTGTGTGTACAAAGGAGGAAGAAGAGGAATTCAATTTAAAACAAAAAAATACCTGGCAGCATTGGAGCAAATCAGTGTGGGCTGGCTATGCTTAAAAAAACACAGAAAAATTATATAGATTACATTCTGAAGCAGCTTCCTAACAAGATATTTTTGATAAAGATTAAAGTTAATTTTAAGACAGTTTGAGCTGTATTTGAGCTCAATGTGTTATGAAGGTGGCTGTTTCCCACAATGGCACCTCACTATCCTGTGCTAAATATGTTGACTGTACAAATTTATTTACCTTTTTAAAGCCATTATCAAATGCCCAGTGTTATCCTGTAGACTGAAGTTTATAACTAACTGCAGTACTCAGTAGGTTACTACAGAAATGGAAGGGACTTTGGACCCCATATTATGTCTTTTTTTTAATTCCCCGTTTCAGCTAATCTGATAAGAGACATTGCATTTCTGTACAAAATTTTCCACTCCTGCCCCAAGTCAGGGATTGCAGAACCTAGTCATATAAATCTGTTTTCTCTAAAATTAGGAGTATTTTATAGTATAAGAAAACCTACATAGCTTATGGTCATACCAAGATTTGTTTTGTCAGTCAACAAGAGTTCATTCTGCAGGGCTCTCAGTCTGTAGAAGGGCATGAACACAAAGCAAGTTACAAGTTTTTCAAAAATATAGTTAGCGCTATATATAGCTGTGCGCTACTTAGTCTAATAAACATTCTTCTGCCAGTGTGGAAATCCCAAGGTTTCTCCCTGATAACACTAAATGTTTCTAATTCTGTCTGGCAATGCAATAATATTTTTGAGCCTGAGATCTAATTAAAATCTCTGTGTTCTTTGATACGAAAAAGATCAAAGTTAAATTTGGTATTCTTAGCACGCAGCATTTTTTTTCTCTCTCTGAATGCACTCCTTTACTGTCTGAAACTATTTTGCAGAAGTTCAGCAGACTGTTACCTTCTCTGTTTGAAGATTTTATTTCTGCGTCATCGTAAGACTCTGACACTTTGAAAGACTCAATGGAATAGATAACACATATGCACTGGGATTTATGCTTAAATAAAACAACAGGATGAAACATAGCTTCAGCTAATGTAAATCAGCAGTGAAACACCAGTTCAATAGCTGCTGAGATTATTGCCTAATGGTTTTCACATAGGAAAACTAATGCTCACCAATAAACAACCTTTCCCAATTAGAAAAGAACAAAGCTGAACAAAGGATAATATAGATGAAAGTCTGCTTAAAACTGATACTCAATATTTACTACTAGAAAATGAGATGATCACTATTCAGAGATGAATTTTCATAGTAACTAAATATGGGAAACATAGTTGTGTACTACCTGTAAACCTATTTGAGTCTCCAGTATAATTGAAAATATTGAAGCATCTATGAAAACAATTATTTTTTGCTTAGAGTCACTACTACAGATGATAAATGTTAAACTTTATTAAGGCATTTTGAAAGATATTTACCACCTTATTTAAAATAATGTAGAGCAAACAAATAAAGAATTCAATCTTTTGCTCTCCATCTCAATGAGGAGATTCGCCAAAGATAGGTGATCTGATTTTAAAAATTAAAATTAACTAATTAAAATGTTTATATCCCAAACCTCAAACACAGGGAATAGGTAGAGATTATATTCATACTAAACTTTTCTTTGTCTACCTTTCCCTTTTGGCAGATGTATAGCATGAAGCTATCTCCCTATCATACTGGGGTCATGCACTGCTTTTCATCGCTTTCAGCAGTAGTAGATGCACTCTTCACAGGATAGGAAAGAGTAATGTTGTTTGGTGTAGTATTAACTATCTGGGGATGTAGATATGGGAGTAAAAAAACCCAGTCATCTTTTTAACTATTTGAAGCTCACATGTGCTCTATAATCTGCTACTTGGCAGTAAATATAGCAGGAAATTGTTACACCTGTCTAAAAGTCAAGAGAATTTATATTGTGTGGATTGCTTCTGTGTGAATACCAAGGCTGCCCAGAAATCCCGACAGCTGGAGATATGTTGAATCTATACAACTGTAAAGAATATTCAGGATTATTTGTTTGGCTTGCTTTGCACAAAAACTCAGACAAATATTTGTAACGTTGAATCAGTGGATGTTTCATCCCATGTTAAACTACTGACAAAACAGTGGAGTTCTGAGAAAAACATGGTTGGGTTTTCCCCTCCATTAATAATTTATACAAGTCTGAGAGTAAATTAAGTGTCTAAGAATGTGTCTGATTGAGCCAGAATATCAGATTAGTTCATTCCATATTCTGACAGTGTCAGGATAAAATTTTCCTCTTTCTCAGTTTCTTCCAGATGGGAGAAATCATCTTTCATAAATCAAACCAGGACCCGTGGATTTTATGTTCATTCTCTCTAACTGCTAACATAGTGTCAGTGATTCATGTTTGTTATATGAGCTTTGGTTTATTGAGATCAATTTTATTGAACAAGTAATTTTATTGAGTAAGTAATAAGGTTGTGGTCATTATTTATTTTAAGAAAAACGTGACACTGCACCTAGCAACATACGTGCCTTAACAAAACCTGAATGCAGAAAATAAATTGAGACACAGATAAATCCTTATTCACTGCTGGGGATAATATACTCCCAGCTGTGGAGTTTAATGTGAACTCAGCATCAGTATATGTCTGTGGGTTTCTGAAAATCAATTATCTGATGTAGTGTTTAAACACAATTTCCTCTTCTTTTTTTTTTTGAAACATTTAATGTCTTAAGTGATTAGGGTTGGAGAGAGAGAAGTTGTATTTTACCCATCTGACTCTGTCTTCTAATTCCAGAGAATATATGAGAAAACAAAAGTTATTTCTAAATAGGGAGAATAGTTAGAGTATTTTGTATATACTATATTTGTAGATTTCTTGTATAAGAGGGTTGGTAGGTTGTTCTTCTTATGGTCACTGGAAATCTGCAGAATAGAATCATTTATATGTAGCCTGGTGCATCTGACCAGTTATACTAGTTATGAACTTGTGTGGTAATCTAGCCTAACCTTCAAAGTGAAATTTGAGTTCTTCCAGCTGATGGTATTTGGCCAGCATGACATTCTACCCTGCTGCCCAGAGTTTAAACTTGGCAACTGCCTTCCAGTTCTCACTTCTACAGCAGTGAGATAAAGAGATGGGGGTTTTGGTGAAAAACATTGACTCATGGTATCCAGGATGTCAGACTCCAGGTACCACTCTTTTCTCTCTTCCCCACCTTGGAAGAAATAACTTTATCTTGTTCATCTTCGGTTACAATCTTTATTTAATCCTTTTTTTTCCCTTCAGCTTTTTAAATACCTTGACATAAATGCAGAGCAGTTTTATGTTGGTATAAACTGGATGGCAGCTTCATCTTTCCTTCTCAGTGTTGATTTAAGCAATTTTTCTGTTAGATTGTCGGCCCCTTTTATCCTGGAAATATGTACAGAATATATAATAGTCTTGAGAAACATCAAAGTAGGAAATACTAAATTAGACAGGGCTGATTAGAGAGTCATTTTAAGAAATATGCAAAGCACACACTAGATAAATTTAATTATCTATAGCCAAAATGTTGGATGCAGATATTCTCCAATATAACAGAAGACAGACTTGAAAGATAATTTAACTTCTATGATATTTATGTAGGGTGTTGACTCAGAGGCAATGGAAGGCTGCCTTGGTCCATTTGATCCAAATGTATTAGTATTGATACTAGTGTTACCAGTGTTATCTGAATTATTATCAGCAGACATACTGTTTATTTCATATCTCATGAAAAATGAAAAAGAACCTTTCTTTTGTTTAAAAAAAAAATCAGGTCAACTGTGACTCCTTCCAAAGAAGTGCTGCCATATAGAAAATCAGACTGAGCTGTGTATTGTAAGAGTTTTATAGTTTATAAAAGGTGGGTTTTGAGATACATGGATATGCTAACATGCCCAGAGCTCAGATTTCCTTTTCTCATATGGAGCCCTTCACTCTATATTATTCCTGCAGAAATAAAATACAGTACCATCTAACAGGTAGGATAGGATAGGATAGGATAGGATAGGATAGGATAGGATAGGATAGGATAGGATAGGATAGGAAAGGATAGGATAGGATAGGATAGGATAGGATTATTGCCATCCTAGGATAGGATGGTAATAATTTTGTACAGTGAAGATTCCTGAAGTGGTCTTAATGAAATTGTAAGATGTTTTTAAGTTCAGTGGTGATTTCCACACTTGGAGATAACAGCAACCATTAAATAGTCTCCCTACATGACACAGCACTTCGAAGTACAAAATTTCATCTCATTTCAGTAATTGAAAATACTACAAAAGGGACTGAAATTTCACTTTAGCTCTGTGACAGCCAAATATTCTCTTCTGGACCAAAGAGGAGCCTTATCCTGACTTGAAACTGTCTCCGTCAATATTCTGCAATGAAGCAGATGTTCATCAACAGACTTCTTTGAAAAATCTAGAGAAAGCCAAGTAGACTGGTGTCCAGATTGTGGCTAAGCTCTGTTATCATCTTCATCCCCATCTCATTCATCAGAGAGGTTGAGTTTAAGACATATACTCTGTGTACACTTGTTTTCTGTGGAATGAACCTACTGTGGGCAACACTCTTTGTGGACTTTTATCTGAGTGCTCTGAAGTTGTCCTCTCACCCATGCTGTGGAAGCCATGGGTTTGATGTCCTGTTGAAGGCATATGTATTTTTCTGCTTAGTCGCTGGAAAAAGATCTTCCTGATATTAGTGAATTAGAAAGAAAACGAACTTGGAAACCTGTCAAATCTAGTTCTGGGGAGCTGATGTGGGGGAGGAAACATGTGGGTTCCCAGCTCTGTGACAAGGACTCTCTCTGTATTTTCTCTGACAATATTTGAATTCAGCATGTCAATATCCTTACTTTCTGCATCCTCATTTTGTCTGAATATTGACGACCACTCCAACTCTGGAACTATTTGAAAAGGCTAATGTTTTTGTGTGGCAATCCACATAAAAGTATAGCTTTCTTATAAACATTAGCCTTTTATCCAAGTATGGTACAATCCAGCCTGTATTTAAGATGCAGCTTCACTCTTTCTGGTCTTTCAATGATTTAAAGATATCGAAGAATTCTTATTTTACTAGTATTCTAGACAACCAATTCCTAAAGAGAGCCACAGAAATTAACAACTTGAGATGAAAACCAATGTGTTTTCACATGTTTTAATCTCATTTAAACCACTGCAATTTTGTTTCTCCATGGCCACTTCAGAGTTATGCAAATACCTGGGACATGAAAACAAAACCACTAACAATAGAAGTCCTTGTCTTTCTTGAATTTTGCTTGTCTGAGGTGCCCTTTGTCTCACAGGTTAAGTCACTTTATCTGTAGTCTTAATAATTTTAATTTAATAGGTTTTATTAATATTTTGCATAAATATTTTAATTTTCTGAATGAAATAAGAATGTAATGAATGATTTTTTTTTTAGTAGATGCTGCTAACAATACTCAGCTGTGATAAGGGAATCATCTGATTATTGTAGAAAGATTTAAGATTTATTGCTCTTAGTTTTTTCCCATCAGTAATGGATTTTTTTTTTTTTTTTTTGAAACCCCCAATTTTGGAAGAAAACCATCTGGTTTAGATGATAAATTTATAGGATTTAAGGGAGAGGTGTTTGCTTTCTGCAAGATATAGTACAATTTTAGGCAAATGATCTTTCAGAATAGTGTATAAAGTAGTATCCAGGTTAGCTGTTTGCATTAATATGCAAAACAAAAAAGCACAGATTAGCATAGATGGTCAGCCTCCAATTAATACATCCTGCAATTTGGCTCTATACCTGTGATTGAAATACTGTACCTATATGACATAATGTAAAGGATGGGTAGGGGATTGCAACTACTAGCTACCTCTTCATCTTTGAAGGCTGCCTGTTTTAACTCATAAAGAAAGAAAATATTAATCAATAATTGCCCATTCTCTTCAAGCTTGGATGGTCTCGAGCTGCTGGCATTCCAAACTGCATCAGGTCTCATGGCACTTGTAAATTAGCATTTACTGGTTTTCAGCCAACATTTGAACTTCTAATATACTTCATGCTTGTTAATTAACTTCCCTGGGACCTGAGCTGAAAAAATCAGAAAATTTCTAGACACCACTTATCTGGAACTCCTCCATCCTTTCTTCCTTACTAATAGATCATAAGTAAACGGCTTCTAGTCATTATCCCACAAAAACCCAGAAAATCATCTTAAACAGGCACTGTATTTCTCAGCCATAACAGAATCAATGAATCATTAGGGATTGGAAAGG
>VZRI01004092.1:0-20890 GCA_013397515.1 Upupa epops
CTTCTTCCTCTCCATCAGATCAACCTTGCCCCCCAGCTTGGTGTCATCTGTTAATGTAATAAGGGGAGATTCAATCCCCTCACCCAGGTCATCAATAAAGATGCTCAATAGAACTGCACCTAGCAATGATCCTTGGGGGACACCACTGGTCTCTGGACACCATTCACAACCACTCTCTGTGCCTGGTTATCAAGCCAGTTTTTAACCCAGCAGAGGGTGCAACCATCGAAGCCTGGGGCTGCCAGCTTTTCCAGGCGGATGCTGTGGGAGACTGTGTCAAAGGCTTTTCTGAAGTTTAGGAAGACCATGACACAGACTTCCCCTCATCCACCTAGTGGCTTACCTAGAGGTAAAATGAGAGTAGGTCGGTTAGACAGGACAGGACCTCCTTTCCTAAACCCCTCCTGGTTGGACTTGATCCACTGATTACCTTGTAGCTGGCACTCAGGATAATCTGCTCCATAACTTTGCTGGGAACCAAGATCAGGCTAACAGGCCTGTAGTTCCCTGGATCCTCCTTCTGTCCTTTCTTATGACGGACATCACACTGGCCAACCTCCAGTCATCTGGGACCTTCCCAGTTACCCAGTACTGGTGATAAATGATGGAGAGTGACCTAGCTAGCTCTTGTGCCAACTCCTTAAGCACCTTGGGATGAATTCCATCTGGACCCACTGACTTGTTAGGATTCAGGTGGACCACTAACTACTTCCTCATGGATTACAGGAGGGATATTCTGTTCCCCTTCCCTGTCTCTGAGCTCAGGAGACCAGTTATACTGAGGATGGCCAAGTTTTTTTGTTAAAGACTGAGGAAAAGAAGGGGTTAAGTACCCCAGCCTCTTCCTTATCTTCAGTTACCATGTTCCCCAATTCATCCAATAAGCAGTGGAGATATTCCCTGGCCCTCATTTTGTTATTAATGTCTTTATAACAGCACTTATTATTCAACAGATTTGGTCAGATTAAGTTCTAACCAAGATTTTGCTTCTCCAGTTTTCTTTTTACATGACCTTACAATATCCTTAAGCAATTCCTGAGTCACCAGTCACCTACCCCTCTTTCCAAAGCTGATACACTATTTTTTTTAACCTGAGTTCTTGCAAAATCTCGCTGCTCAACCAGGCTGGTTATCTTTCTCACTGGCTCATTTTTTGTCGCATGTTCCTGTGCCTTTAAGACTTCCCTGTTGAAGTGTGTCCAACGTTTTGGGACTCCTATATCTTTCAGGGCAGCCTCCCAGGGCACTCTATCAATCAGTTCCCTAACAGGCCCACATTTGCCCTGTGGAAGTCTAAGGTCACAGTTTTTCTGACCCCCTCCCCTTGTCTCTCCAAGGATTGAAAACTCAATCACCTCATAATCACTGTGCTCTAGATGATTTCCAACCTTTACTTTCCCCCACAAGATCCTCCCTGTTCATAAAAAGCAAATCAAAGAGGCCATCTTTCCTGGTTGGCTCTCTCATCATCTCTTCCACACACTCCAGGAACCTCTGGGACTCTTCTCTCTGCTCTGTATTGCATTTCCAGCAAACATTGAGAAAATTGAAGTCCCCCATAAGTACAAGGGACAGAGATTTTGAAACCTCCCTCAACTGCTTATAAAAAATTTCACCTGCTTCTTTACCCTGCTTGGGTGGTCTGTCCCACCACAGAATTATTGCTGGCCTTGCTCCTGGTTCACACTCATAAGGCCTCAACCCTATCCTCACTTTATGCTTTCATATATCTCCCTAATATACAGTGTCTGTAGGGACTTTGAAGACAAAGTCAGAAAGCAAGACAATGTTAATCAGTGATAAAGGGGTAGACCTTAGGCCTTGGATAAGGCAGAAGAAGGAATGAATGGAATGCAAACAGGATGAGGCTCAAGGAGTAAACAAAACTAGGTAAACAGGTAAAATGATAATGTAAGCTATTGTGTAGACTACCTGTATTAACTGAATTGTATACCTTCCAAATACAGTAAAAATGAAATGATTGGTAGAAAGCATTTGTTGAATTATATCATATAGTATATAAAACCAGCTATTTTCTAAAATAATCTGCTTCTGGTTCACCCCGATCTGTTGTCCCCTCCTTGTCAATCTCGACAAGTGCCACTCTACCACCTCTTCTCCCTCGCCTCTCCCTTCTGAAAAGTTGATACCCATCAATTGCAGCACTCCAGCTCTGGCAGTCATCCCACTAGGTTTCTGTGATGGCTACCATATCCTAGTTTTCCTGTACTCAAAAGGAAGAGACTTTTAACAAGTTGGAAAAGAGAGCACAGACAATTAAATATATCTGAAATCATCACCAGAAAACCTCCAGCAGTGAGGCTGGTACATCAACCTCTTTCCAGTTGCAACCCCAGCACTCTTAAGTTCATGGTTAAAATGTGATTAATTCTTACTAATTCACACAGCAATGAGATACTGACAGGTCACTCTAGCTAAGAGTTTTGGGGAAAGGATTTTGCAAACATTCTAGTTGAGGGGGCAATAAGATTGAGGTCTTCTGACTAAAGCTTTTTTCGGAGGGGCAGCTTTACCTCCATCTTTCTATAGCTGCCCTGAAAAATGCTTTTTAGTTTTCAAAAGAAAAAAAATAATTCAAAACGATGTAGAGAACTGTGCCTCATGTGTAAGAGGAACTTCTATCTGTCTTTTAATTTAAGGCACAAAGCAGTCATAGAAGTAGTACTCAAGGGCAGACACACCTGGTGATTAAAGAAAAACTAAAAGTCACCTACAAAAAAAAAAAGAAGACTTCAGCTCAGTCTTTTTAAGAATAAATTAAAACCTAATAACTCATGAATAGAAAAAAAAAATTAACTTGAGTTTTGACTGTGTTTGAAAACAGTTTTCAGTGAAAATTTCCAAACTGATACTGATTTTCAGTTGTTCCAGCATTTAAAAAGAACATGTATCACACAACTAATTTGTTTTAGCTTCAAAATCTATAGGGGTCCTTCACAAATACACAACACCAAGGAAAGGAATATGGGATGATAAAAAAAGCTTTACCATTATCTTATGTGTAAAACCACAGAAGAGTTCTGAGCTTAAAATATTACATATGTAGAGCTTTGCAATGTGAAGAGTCAGGCTAAGGAATGTGGTGAATGTATTTGCAATCTCTTCATGTCACTTTGTAGTTCTTTATTTTTGCAATATGGAACACAGAAGACATATGCTGAACTACAAATAGTGTTTCTAGTATAAATAGTTTCTAGAGACAGTCCATTCCAATAATGCAGACTTCTATGTCTGCTAACATAAGAAACTACAGAAGTAGTCAGCCAGCCACAGATCTAATTGCCATAGGTGAAAATAATTGCTATTTAAAAAGTGACACAGACATTTCCACATTCTAGACTGTATTTCCATTATCTTCTTGCAATTTACAAATCAGGTACTAATATCACTGTTAGAATTGGTGTGATAAACTCTCTTCAGCAGGGCAAGACCAGTAGGTTACCTGAATTTCATTCACAGTTTACATAACTAGAGTTCAGGAAAGGAGAACGTAATAGTTCGTTCTCTGCTATGAAGAAAAATAAAACCAGGGATAATAAGTGTACAGAAATTATTTTAAACAACAATTCTTTGTTGGCCTATTAACATTTCTTGTTTTTTCATCAACAGTAAGAACATGACTTTTAAGAGAAACAAGACTTTCAAACAGTCATATAGCTTGCCTCTGTACTCTAAGATAGGATTAAACACACAAGTGTAGGTTCTTGGTTAACCTGTTTTTGAAAATATTAAATGTGTGTTTTCACACAGATACCTTAGGTTAATTATCCTTACAGTTTAAAAGATTTTCCTAGTGTCTAATGTCAGTAGTATTTGTTCCTATTTAACCAGATTACTAGATTTCTTACCCCTATTATAGGGGGTAATAGAAATAAAATAAAATAAAATAGAAATTTTCTTGAGGAGAAATAACAAATTGCCTTGATGAATATCTGATTTTTGTTGGTTGTTGTTTTTCATTTTTGGAAGAAAAACTAAAGATCCCGGAACATATTTTCATGCAGCCTTCAGATGCATGAGTAGGTTATACTAAAAATCACCTGCAGAACAAACTAAAAAGGAAAACTTCACCCTTTGTCTTTTCCAGAATGGATAAAAACTAATAGCTCACAAAGAGAGAGCAAGACTCTTGACTTGACTTGAGCATTAGTTGTGAGCATTTGTTTTTTCTGGAAGGATTCTCAAATTAAGGTTTCCAAACCAATTCTGAATTTCTGTGGCCTGGTATTTAAAAAGCACAAATATCAAAGACCTAATGTACAGTTCTAATAATAATGGATCCAATTCCACACTTTATGTAGATAATTTTGAAAGTTCACCAGTAAGCATAACTCTTCTACAACTATAAAGGAACAAAGAACATCTGGTTTTGGCCATAAATCTGTCATGTCATCAGTATATCCCACCATGAAGATATTACTAGGATATTACTCCAAAAGCCACAGTTCCATATATAAAAATATTGTGTCCTGTGGAACAGCTGGTGTGCAACCTCAAGTTTGTCAAAAATAAGACAGCATTTTGATGCATATTTACCCTTCTCATTTGGATGGATTATGTCCTTATACAGCTGTATGCTTCAGGACAGGAACTCCTGCAAGATTTATCCTGAGACATAAAAATCTATAAGAACTTGGCTGATTGCATATTAGGCTACACTTCTTCAACAGTTACCCCACTATCTTAATATGTTGTAATATTACACTTTTTTAGTTATCAGGTTATGGTCTTACACAGGTTATGTTAATATATATATTCTGCTTCCATGTTGAAAACATTAAGTTTTCCTTTTTAGTTTGTTATTTGGGTGACTTTTAATTAAATCTATCCATGAATTCTGAAGGTTATATGAAAATGAATTCCAGAATCTTTATATAATTTTATTCCAAAAATTAAATACATGTTTTAGTAATTCCTTTTTTCAAGGATGAACTGGTAGCACAGTGGGAAAAGTATTTCCTTCTGATGACTTTTTTCAAAATGACTCCTCCATTTCATTTGTTATTATTATATAGAAAAAAAAAAAAAAACTAAAATATTTTCTACAATTGTACATGAAGTTTTTGCTGCATGCCTTGTAGTGATATATTATAAACTCCAAGATCAAGAAATTGCCTTTGTAAGGACATAAAAACAAATTTTGGTAACATTAACTATGTAGTCTCCAAAAAATGGGAATAAATTTAGTCCTAGATGCAATACCATGTTTCCTCAAGCTTGTAGGTTTACTCAGTGTTTCAGGAAAAAAATTGCATAAACAAATTCAAGATCAATACTGACTGAAACATTACAAAGATGAATCCATAGCTAGTTTGTGACCTTGGTTAAATTACATTTCACTGCAAGGAAGTATTTCTTTAGTGTAAAACAGCTCATCAGAGGTAATATCATGGCATGACCACTGGAAGCTGAATCCATATTTGGCCTAGTCAGAATAGCTTGTGCCAAGCTATGGTAGATGCTACTCATATATCCCACAAATATTTTGCTTGTAATCTGCAGACTCTATGTACTTGTATCATCTATAAGATATCTGTGATAATTGTTATATTCAGTTCAATATTCAGGCTACATAGGTTTATCTTTAATGGCTGGGCACAGTGCAAAGGAGAATGAGGTAATGAACACTCAGCTTTGTAACAGTAGTGGCAGGAATCACTTTTACCAAAGGCAGCACAGCAAAGACAGGTACTCACGTAACTGTGAGTAGTAAGGAATAGTAACACTCAAGAACATGAATTAGGTGTTGGCTTGGTAGAGTTAGGTTAACAGTTGGACTTGATGATTTAAAAATCTTTTACAACATAAATGAGTCTATCATTCTATGTATATTTATGAAACCCCTCCCAACAACCAGGTGTCTATTCATATTCCAGCTTTTTTTCTCAGGTTATCATCAAGTAGTTACTAATTTATCAAAATTGAAACCAAAATTGAAAACCAGAATGCATCAAATTTAGGAGAAAAAATACCAGCATGTTCTTATGTTCAGAAATAAACCATGTAAAAATTTACAGAAATTTACAGTATGTTTTCAAATTAATGCATTTGTAAGATCATGAGTATTGGCTAGAATGTGAGTGACCACAGTAGAATGAATTTTTGTTTCTTATATTAATGAAAACAGGCAACCAATTGAAAACGCTTCAAATCCACTAATATATTTCTATAAAAAATTGAGTGGTGCAGCATTGGATTATAAATGCTTTAAAGAGTGAAAATATGTTCAATCTGACTGCTGTTAAAGGATTCTGTCATTATTATGGGACTTTTTTTAGTGTTTCAGTACTTTTATCATTGTCTTTGGTGTTTTCATACATCAACATGTTGATTAATTTGCAGAAGTGCAGATGTGGACTATAGATTGTGAAAAAGACGTACAGACACAATGTATTCCCACAGAAATTAACACTGAATTAATTATCTCTCTTCCCCTATGGCCATATTACTAAAATATGTAATTTTTGAAAGTGAGTGTGAGGGACATCAGGCCCATAACCCCAGAGAGATAAGTGTAACTCAGATGAAAGACATCACTTAAAATGAGTAAAACTGAGAATGAAATAGTCTATACAATAAAACATTGTTATGTTACTTATTAATATTTATTATATGTAAATAAAATACTTAAACAAAATCATCTAACCCACAATCAATACACTTAAAGAAAGGAGAATACAGAAATATCACTCAGATTTGCATTCATGCAAATAAAAAAGACAAATTTTTCTTTAATTTCTGTCTAAGTCAGTTGTTTTCTCTATGTCTAAAGTAGATATAGCTGATAGTCATCAAAGTATGTCCCATTATCATAAAAAACAATTCCTCACTATGGCACCAGCCACAAAGCCAGAACCTGATATTCATCTATTTCTTTCTGCACCCTTTCCTCTAACTGGTAAAATGGAGAAGAAAACTTGGGCACCAATTTTCTGACACCAAGAGCATCATAGTCTTCCTTCATTCTGCCTAAGTTACGGATTACAGTATGATACCTACCTGCATGGAAGTGGATAGATGTCTGTGTCACCCTCTCACCATTTTCTCAGACCATAGCTCCCACAAGGCAGAGTAGTTCTGATGGCTCCCTGTCAGGTTGGCAGATGGATGCCTCAGTGCCTTTTAGCAGAGAGACAGCATCTATGAGAAAATATCATCACTTTTTAAAGTATCTACTACACGCTGATGATGAAGTTTCCCAATGCATTGTCACGGATATCAATACATGTTAGAGCTTCATATCCATTTTTGTCATGGATGTTCAAGGGTGGAGGATGAAGAAGAATATTGCTTTTTTGGGTAAAGGTCCAAACTGCCTTTCTTAGTGCTGCCTCTGGGTGGCTAGAGGAACACAGATTTGAAACCACATCTGTCTCATCTTTGTTCCACTCACAGCCTTATGACTATAGCCTTATGACTGTAATGAACAGTCTATGTAATAAAAACATAGCCTCGTGACTGTAATTAAAGAAAGAAAGAAAGAAAGAAAGAAAATAAATAAATGAGTGCATTAATCGAATAATAAATTAATAAATTATTGTGCTAATATTTATTATTAGTAATCCAGTTATTGATTTTAATAAAACATAAATAACAATAACAAAACAAAATAATAATACATTAATTGCTGCATTACTATAAAATGTTGGTAGAATCTAGGAAATCAGAGTAGTTACAACATAAATGTGAAATACATATATGTGAATGTAAAGATGAGTTAAGAGTCTTAAGTCTCTTTCTAATCAAAAGAGAGTATCTTTAATTTTAAAACATTATCCTTTAGTAGAGAGGTTTGAGAAAGAATTGCATCAGAAGTTCCATGCCCATTGCACAGCATCACTATAGTGTTATGCACCGATTTTGTGAGTAAAAAGAAGCTAAGCTATAACACCAGTATGTCATAAAGAAAAGTCAGAAAAACATAAGGTCATGTTTAGGATATACATATATGCCTTATTGGGCCATTTTGTTCAAAATGTTTCTTACGGTAGCTAAATATGTCTCTTATAATGTTCCTCCACCAACAACTTCAGTGTCAGACACACAAAATACATTAAACTCTCTGACATACTAGAACTCATTTTTGTCCTTTGATTTCACTGAAGTTATGCATTAACACTTCCAGAAAACACTTCCAGAAATAGACTTCTTTTCTTGAAATTCAAGTTACATCATTTTTAAGTTATAAAATATCTGTAAAACATTAGAATTTGGTAAAAGAGTCTCTTGTTAAATTTCATATTACACTTTGATCTTTGTAGGATGAGGTTAAAACATTTGTTGCCAATTTTAGTGAGGAGGCGTGGATGACCATAACTGCTTGCCTTGTGTTAAGTCTAAAATTCAGTGATGTGATGTTGGCCAGAAAAAGAATAAAATTACAAGGACTTTGAATGTTCTGTTCTGTAAAAGAGTGTTAATTTCTCTATGAAACAGAATAATCTCAAAGCATTGTGGATTTAATTTTATTCCTTTGGTCTTTGTATACTATCAGGTAATTATAAAATTGTATCGTTTCTTCTAAATCTGTCTAGTAAGAACAGTGATTATATGCTTTCCATAGCTGACAGTTAACAAATGATCCACCTATTATTTCCGTAGAGTTGCCTAGAAACTTTTAAGTTTTCAAAGCCAGGGCAGACTGAAGAGAAGTTTTTTCTTGTGCTCAAGTATCTAGCTGTGGCTTTTTAGAATTTGATTCAAGTTTCTGATCTGTATCCCTACAGCTCTTTCTGGCAATACCTCTCTAACCAGGGGAAAGAGGATTTGGGTTTCAGTTCAGTGGGCAGAATTAGCAAGGACAAAATACATTCTGTCAAGATAGCACTTGAAAGTGGGATTCACTGCTGTTGGACATCCATGCAAGCCAGTCTTGATTTGTAGGATAGGCTAAAGAGCCCATCTTTTCGTTCTGCCTTTTGGCATCTTGAGATGCAGACTGCTCCTAGCAACACTGTCCTGGACACTGCCTTGTTTTGTTCCATATTTCAAAATGTGTTGCTGCCTTACAGGGGTACATATTGAACTTCACTTCTGTGCACAGAAAGGAGCAGGAAGAGAAGAAATACCTAGCAGAACTTAGTTATACAACTTGGTTAAGTTATTCTGCATTATTTATAGCACATAAAAGCAATCATTAAGCATTTGTCAGACATGGTTTGTGAACAGTCAGTACATAGAAACAGACTAAATTCTTCAGGTGTGAATAAAAATCACTGCCCTCTTTTTGACAGGTGTCCTATTGATAGCAGCTGATAAATGCACATTTGTAACTTGGTGAAGTACAAACAGTTGAATTCTGTTTGCATTGTTATGACAGTATTTTTCTAGTCTATCTGCATCTCAGAGAATGATGGTTAGAGTGGAAACATGATGGAAAAAGAAAAATGCAAAAAGGTTTTCTGGTTTGAAAATTACCAGACTTTCAAATATTGGCTGTGGTGCTTTTATGCTGAAAAGGCATTTTATTTTGCAGCTGGAGGTAGCTTTCCTAGCAGACCTCCTGTGTCAGTGTGTGGACTCTACAGGTAACTGGTGGACAGAGTCCATAAAGGGAAGGTACTTCCTCCTTCTCCTCATCATCTGCACTATCTTTGTCATCTCCTGCTGCAACATGTCTTGAGATAGGGAGCTCCTCTAGGAGACAGAGAGAGCTAGCTAAACCCACCCCCACCCCACCCCAAGTTGAGGGGGGTGTGAGCATTGGCTCTCAACTGCCTGCCACCAAAGGGTGGAACGCAAATGAAACGTATACTTGGCTGCATATCTGCTGTGGGGGTAGCCACAGCCCCCTTTTGCATGGGAGCTCAAACACAGAGAAGCTGAATAGACAAGCCAGTCTCTGTACCGGCAAACTGCCTTCTGTGGGGTGAACCTTCAGCCCTCCCNCAGAGAGAGCTAGCTAAACCCACCCCCACCCCACCCCAAGTTGAGGGGGGTGTGAGCATTGGCTCTCAACTGCCTGCCACCAAAGGGTGGAACGCAAATGAAACGTATACTTGGCTGCATATCTGCTGTGGGGGTAGCCACAGCCCCCTTTTGCATGGGAGCTCAAACACAGAGAAGCTGAATAGACAAGCCAGTCTCTGTACCGGCAAACTGCCTTCTGTGGGGTGAACCTTCAGCCCTCCCCTCTTTCCATGAGGGCTCAGATATAGAAAAACCACAACAGCTCATTCCTGTCCTTGGCAGTGGACCAAAATAAGGGCAATTCCTCCAAAGCTGCTCTACAGTAATCACATTTGAAGATGCCAGACAGAGGTGAGCTCTTAGCCCTCTACCTCCCTTGGTGCCTGACCACAGGGGAGAAGAAAGAAAGGCTCTGCTAAAGGCCTGTGGAAAGCCCTTGGACAAGACCCTATTCTCATAACAGGGACAGCTCCACATAAATATTGCCATGTTGGCTTTTCCCCCACCAGGCTGGCAAAGATCCTGTATACTCTGCCACTGAGAGAGACTGAGAGAAGCCTCTACTAAGAGAGAGAAAGAGAGATCACAAATACTGATCTCCTAGGCCTTTGGCAAACAAAGAGAGTCTGGAACCTTGTTGTATCCTCTACATGTAGCGCTGTTATAGCCTCAAAGAAGAACCCCAAGCGAACAGGAGCTAGAAGTATGCTAGAGATGTCACAGAGTGGTGATGTCTGCATAAGGATCAGGAAAAGGAACATTTCCACAAGCACCAGATGAGTATTTTGTGCTGTATTCCTGAGACATACACACACACACACTTTCTCTTCTGGAAGGTGGTGTGCAAGTGTGTGTGTGTGTGTGTGTGTGTTGATGTTATGAGTGTTGGTGTACACTCTCTTGCCCCAGACCTCTCATCTAAGGCCAAAACCTGATGTGTTAGCTGTCTCCCATTTCTCTCCGAGTGTGTCTAAAGGCATTGTGATACAGTTTCTGTTTTACCTTTTTGAATCTTTTACTTATTTGGGGATTTTTTCCTTTTCTTCTTGGGTTCAATAAACTGTTGTCTTTGTACCAAAGTTGCTTCATTGCCTTTTGAACTCTCTGTGAGAGCTGGTTGTTGTGCTAGAATTACAGGCACCAGCCCAAACCGATTTAGACCCTCTTGTTAAACCATTACAAAAGGGGAGATTGAAACAATCAGGTAAAGAGGGGATGCAATTAAGAAAAGCATGTAGAAGCAGTTAGGGAATGCCACAGAAAGGCATGAATGAAAGGTAAGGAAAATTTATTACAAGAAGAGGAAAGAGGACATAGATTATGTATGCAAAGGGTCTTGTTTTTTGTCTTGTGTTCATGAGCCCTAATTCTCTTGCCAGTTTTGATTGTCATCAGTAAAACTGCTTCCTCACAATTACCATATGTATCTGGAAGTTAGCCACAATTTTGTTTAACCACAGTACATGCTTTGGAAATTTCATTTAAATGTCGAAACTGTGTGTTCTAAATGAATTGGATTTTATTTAACTGTTTGCTTTTATCTAAATCTATTTGCAGCACTAAAATAGCTGCTGATTTTTCTAACTTTTAACCCTTTCCTCTCTATTTCTAGCTTTCTACAGTTTCAAAATGCTTTTTGTCATGTGCTCATGATAACAAAAGGTAGGGAGAAGTGGGTCTGAAATTTTGCAGAGTGCTGCAGAGTGCTCTTAATTCTGAGAGCTTAAATTGACCTTAATTCTGTTCTAAAAGTTTACTAATGGCATAGCATTGAACTGTCATGTGTAGAAGGACAATGGTCCATAAAACATTCCCTCTTGATCTTATAACATTGCCTTTTGGGTTTACCAGATGACTCAATGCATAGTATAGACCATTTTCTCAGCCTTCAGTCTTATACTATTTTTAGGTTTTTTAGAGCCTTATGGAAGAAGTAAGTGGATTGCTTACATTATGATTGATCTAACCAATAAATTCATATGTTTGCTAAAAAAAACCCCAAACTTCTTTAAACGATCTTTTCACACTAATATAATGTTTTAGAACTATGTCAAATAGTTTGAGACTAAAATGGGTTTCTTAGCCCATTTTCATCAGCCATTAAATCATCTGTATGCATCTCAGAGGAAGAACTTTCAATTCTTATCCATTAATAACTGGAAAAACAGCTGGTGCCAAAGCTACCCCATATGGCAGATGCTCATAGTGACAGAAGTGCTCATGATGATATAACAATGAATAAAAAATGAAAAGAATAATTGATTATATATAGTGTAGCAGTAAGGCTTTAATGGATCACCATTTATGTGGATCACAATGACAGTTCTGACCCAGCCGTTCAATATAAATGCAAGGTATCTCGTTTATGCTTGTCATTATGCATGACTCTAGTTTAGAGTAATACCAGTTGAACAGGAAGCTCTGACTAGCTTCTTGTCTTCAGAATAACATAACTTTGCCTATTACATAGTTTTGAATGACTTGGGAATACAGAGAAATATAATATATAGCCCCTATTTTGCGTCTTCATTTTTTATTAATTTCCCCCTAAGGATTTCTTGCTTCAATCTGTGTCTTGCCTTTTTTAGCATCTAACCCTCATTCCTGCTGGTTCCATTAGTTTTCATCAGCTATGCTTCTACTGTTTCCTGCCTTCCTGTGCATTGTCTTCAATTTTTTTGCTCTCTTTCTTTCAACATGGTATGAAATGCTTTGATGTTAAATATCTTTTAAACTACACAGATGCTTTAAAGTACATTGGTGCTTATCTGGTATTTCTTCTCTCATTCTCTCTAAACCACATCAGACTCTGACCAAAAACTGGTTAATGCCTCAACCACTGTAAATGGGGGAGAAACAGAATAGCTTTTCAGCTTCAGAAGCTAAGCTGACATACAGCTGAAGAGGTATGTGATCTGTGGTGGGGCAGAAGAAGATACGATAGCTCAGGGGCACAGGAGAGAGACTAACTTGACTCATCACCAGTTTTGTCCATGTACACCAAGAAAATTATGTTTTTATAATAATAATAATGCTGCACAAAAATAATAATGCTGCACTTCCCCTTCTCCTGCAGGCACTCACATAGTTGCCTATCTAGTTGCCACCTTCCCTCATGTCATGGGAAGAGTGAAGCATCAACCCTTGCAGTAGGGGATAAAAAGGGGATTTAAAATAATGGCAGGTGTGGGTTAAAACTCCAAGGAGCCAACTACTCTGAGGGAAAGAAAGTCAAAGGCAACAAGGCAGTGGAGACACTAAGGATCCTTAAGAGTGTAGAATCAGGAGAAAACAGACTGAACAAAATGTCACTGGATCCCACAGTGGTGATGTGGTACACTGTATTCTCTGTTTTTCCCTTTCTTTTCTGTAGTCTTTGAGCACATCTTATATTAACTGTAGTAAACTAGAATTTTTTGTGTGAACCTATGATTCAAATCTGCTTAACTAATCCCAAGTGAATCCATGAACCTGAGTCACTCCCTTTTCTTTCTCTGATTGATTCAGATGTGGCAAACCTTTATTATCTGCAGTTCTACCCTTACTGGCTATGTACTCTTTATTTGAATTTTTCTCAACTACAATTCTAGAGGTGATTTTTCTTATTTTCTTGACATTTTCCTGTGCCAATCCTGTGCCTCCCTCCTTCTGCCCCTTCTGTGTTTGTGCAGCTCTTTAATATGAATTAAATGAGTCTGTTACTGGTCTGTATAATTCTTTTCCTCTTCTTTTTCTGCCAAGGTCTTCACTGCTAATCTTTACTTCTTCTTTCTTATCTGACCCCATGCACAAGAACAACCACCACCTCTTTACTAACTGTCCTCTCTCTCCATTCACAGTCTTCCCTTTTGTCTTCAAAGCAAAAGCTCAAGCACTCTTCCCAGTGTTCCCACAATATTTACTTTTGCTCACCTCAGGCATAGCATTAGGTAAACAGATCTCCTATTCACTCCTCTTGTCTTGATGCTTTGGTAACACAATTTATTATCCAAATAATTACTTTCTTAGAAATATCACAAAAGTTATCACTTTCATGGTATAGGTGAATGTGAAAATCTTACATTCTTTGCAGACCTGGATTAATTATTCCAGTTTCCTGTTCATGCTACCTTTACCCAAACACCCTTCTTGGGTGCAGCTACAGAAGACGTTTTCTTGTCCACTATTTTCTAACGTTTTTATTTTCTTCTTTATCCAGCATGGTCTTTGGTTTCAAAGTTTAAACAGGAAGTCAGCTATCCTTCAGCTATTCCTTCTGGTAATTTCATCAGCAGTTGGTAGTTACATAGAAGCAAGTAGCACTGTATCTTCTTCCTGTGGTAGTTTTCTTGACATTTTCCTCTGTAGAATTATCTTCTAATGTACTACTTGCACATTACTTGCTGTTTCCTGTCCAGCTATCTCTGAAATCATGTTATCATGTCACGCCAAGTTTCTCTTCATGTGTCTCATATTATTTAGATATATACAACTGTAAGTTAGCTTCTTTTCATTTCTCAACATTATCATTATTTCCTTTAGAAACTCCATGTAAAAATGTGAAGCCACTTAGGTCAGAACTTCCCTCCAATATATAAAAGTAACAGTATTTCATTTACACAGATTTAAACTTCTATAATGGAACTTCAGAAAAGAAAAAATCTCTCCAAGGGTTTAATGAACGAGCCAAGATTGCATGACACTATAATGTTGGCACAGACTTAGTATAGTACCAGTTTCAGATGTTCCTGTTTTTAGATCTCAACCTTTTATTGAAGCAGATTTTTTTAAACTTCCTCTATGGGTATTTTTGGGTTTATTTTCAAGTACAATGATCTGCATATGTTTATGCTAATTCCTGTAACTGTGAGATTTTAAGCTCATAACTATAAGTAGCATTTTCAGTAAAAACTATTAGTGCTGTTTGATAGTATACTCTGGTTTAATAATGGAAAATCCATAGTTTTCTTCTGAATTTCCTTTCCTGGTTGTTAGTAATTATTTTTACTTTCGAGCTTAAATATCTTTACACTTTACACAAATTCAGTTCAGTTTCTTTTAGAATTTCTCATACATTTGTTTCCTTCCTTTTCTCCATTTTCATTCAAGTTACTTCATTCATTCCTATGGTGTTCTTCAATTCTATCGTCTAGGTATTCAGTATACTTCAAGGTAAAACATTTCTCATCTGTCGAGTTGTGAATAACACACTACTTACTTTAACATTTTGTCTAGCTGCCTATGTTTGTCTAAAAAGCTCACAACGGTAACATTCTTGTTGTTCTCTTAAAACAACTGTCACTTAAAATCATCAATATCCTTCGCTTTTAAGTGTCAGAGCTCTATTACTTGGCTCGTTTTACTAGAAATAGATTAACAACAGATCTACTGATATTTGTACCATTATGATGTGATAGCATATTTAAATATTTTATATTATACGTACATTGGAACACCCTTACCTCAAACAGTCTTCAGTAACTTCTATTTTAGAATGCAGAGATAAATAAATCTGCATATATTCTTTTTCTCTTGACCTTATTTCTCCACCTTTAACTTTTTACTCTCTAATATAAACAGCACTGGACCACAAAGAAGAAAGTTGAAAAGCTGATGAATTCTCTCAGCTGTGTGCAGCAGCTTTCCAGGATGCAGCAGAAAATCCTCACACTCTTCCATGCCCCTCAATCCCTTTGACAGCTCACCATAAATGAGTGATAATGCCAGTAGCTTCCTAAAATTAAAAGTGGTGTGGGTACCTTTAATCTCCTAATATTATTATGAGACATGAATGTCTAGACTTTCTTAAATCTGAAGCAATGGTTTGAAGCTTCATTGTTTGTACAATCTGGTTGCTTTTTCCTCTATGCTCATATGAGGTAACCTAGCCCTTTATCTTGTTGTTTATCCTCTTTTTCTTTTGTGCATTAAAATGTAAATGAATATCAGACACATATTTTAGTACAAGATAGTTCCTGCATTCACCTGGCATAATTCAGGATTATTTTGTACAGCAGCTCTACATTCCTTCTGTAAAGATTCAGTAAGTTTTAAGTGTACATAATTATGTACATAAAAAATGTACATAGAACAGCAAAGTTTCTGTTTCCACAGGCTATACTTGTGTATGGTTTGGTACATTTATTTTGTCATAGTGATACCTACCTCCCTGGTTTATTTAGTTTTACTACTTTTGGTACCAGTGTCTTGGGTTATGGAATCAAGAAGTTTGTATTCTATTTTCATCTGTTGAAAGCAGTTGAGAAGCTGTATGGTTTTGGTTTTTTGTAACTTCAGGGAGTGGGGGAGTGAATACTGACCCAATTGTTAAAACCAGGTGGGGCGATACTCTTAAGTATGGATCGTTAAAACTTATCTCATCCCATTGTGAGAAGCTTCACCCAGTGGGGGGAAGTGGGGGGGAAGCTGATCGTGCCCGTGCCGAGCGGCACGAACTGGGACTCAGAAAAAGGAGTGGGGCTCGCTCTCTGGAGGGAGGCTCGTTCTCGACTGGGTCTTGGTCTCGACTGGAGTCTTGCACTGGGGCTTGCTTGCTCTCTACTGGAGTTCTCCTGTCCCCGGACCCTGCGATACCCAGCTGAAGCCGGCTTTCACGTGCCCTTTCGGTGCCGCTGGCTCTCTCCACCGCTGCCCTGCTGCTTCCACGGTATCCAGCTTTTCTCTGAGACCTTCTGCCTGCCGCTACCTCTGTCTGCGCCCGCACCGAGGGTCTCTCTCTCTCCACAACAGCCGGCTCCGGAAAAACTGAACTGGGACAGGTTTTTGCTCTGTCGGGATCCCTAGGACTTTTCTTTTGACTGGTTGTTTGGGTGTACTGTTGGGTTTTCTTAGTGTTCTTAATAAAGAATTGTTGTTCCTTTTCCCAAATCTTTCGCCTGAAGGCCTTTAAATTGAAAGAATTTGGTACCTGTCTTCCTAAATCGAGACAACCAGTAATCATGTATAGGCAGACAATTTGCTCCTTGAGGGCATAGACCACTTTCAAGATCAGAAACCTCTGTCCTGTCTGGACTGCTTTCTGTGCCCAGCTTGTAGAGTTGCACAGTTTAGCAAGATTTTTTTCATGACAAATGCTGAGAATAGAGACTGACTAGAAGTCCGTGTTTCCTGTAGAGCAGGTTGATGTTCTGTGTAGAGCACCAGGGAGGTATAGTGTATTTCTTGCTAAGTAGGCCTTTTGTGGATTTTTTTTTCCTTAAGTGTGAAATCTACAGGTATTCACTTATTCGAACTTCATCTTTTATGGCATTCCTCCACTGTTTAATCTCTAAGGCTGTGTGAATGTGCTTTCCCCATTTATATTTCTTTGCTATGAATCCTTACAGGTCACCAAATTCTGAGAGTTGCTATGCATAGCATCTAAAGTAAATTATACATTTGTTTATGGTTTGATACTGTAAAACAAATTAATTATGACAAAGGCACGAAGGTAAGTGTTGTACAGTGTTACCACAAAGTAAGTGACCATGCAAGTGTTTGTTAGTTGGTTCAGGCAGAATTACAAGACTGTTTATATCTAGAAAATAATGTTTATAGTGTTGATAGGATGTCTGGTTTATCTCTGATGAAAACCTGATTATGTACAGAATTTCTTTTTGGCTACTTCACTTAGTATTGGACTAGTCTACTGTTTCTGAAAAACATTCAAAATTATTACTATTTCTAGCACAGATTTACAAGAATATAAATCACCCTACTATTTTGAACTAGGACATATGTATACAAAAACAGTTGTCCACACTTCCTACATTTTTGGGGCCAGACACTGTTGCATACCTGCATAAACAGTTGTCACTGAACTATATTTATTGTCCTTTCATTCCATGTTTATCTTCTACATCTCCTTCAAAACTACAGTTATACTGTAGTTTTAAAACTACACAAAAAGCACAGCTGATCTTTCTGTCAGCCACCATATTCCTTTGTTATTCATTAAACTTAGGAAAATACCTATATTTTTCCGTGTCATGTGTTGCATGACTGTAGGTTCAGTGCAGTAGGAACCTTGAATTCCAACATGTTGTCAAGAGCAAGTCTAAGTGGAGGATTAGGCTGTTAATGTCAGAAATAAACATAAATAAAATTAATGCACAGATTAAGCAAAGTAAAAAATATAATTCTTCAAACAAGATTACATGACTTGCAGATCTCCTGCAGTAATTATATATTTGGTCTCTCCAGTTGTACACATCAAACTTTTTTTCCTCCTGCTCTTCCCAAGTTATATGGTTTTGCTTTTCACAGGGATCTAGATATATCTTAGGAGTAAGATAGAAGTTGAAATATTGTATATCTTCTGTATTTGAAAATGCTAATCCATATTTCCTTAAGATCTGTCCTAGGAATGAGATTAGATACTGTAAGTATCAAAAGGCAGTATCTAATATACATCCTTAATGTTCACTCTAATTTTTAAGCTATGTAGGTTTAAGAAAATTGCAATTAGGGACACCCAGCATGCAGGATTTTAAGTTTATGACAGAAATTAGCAAATGAAAAAGTGCTGAACAGTCCTGGTGTATGTTTATTTTATATAGAGAGCTCTGCTGAAATTTTCTGTGCAGGTACACTTATTTGATCTCTGTTCAGGGAAGCTAGCAGAATGAATATTAGGAAAACTAATTATTAGGTATTGTGGGATATTTCCCACTTCGCTACTGAAATCTAGAGTTCTTGAAAGATACTCAAGACTAATTGCAGTATGCTTTCCTAATGATACTGTAAGGGGCAAGGCTGAATAAAGTGTTCTACTGGAAGTACACGTAGCACAAACTTAAAGCCCCACTGGAGGCAAATTAAAGGGAATCATGATTTTTAAAACCATATAGCCTACATAAGTAGCTTATGGTCACTACCACGGTCCAGCTCTTGGACACCTACAAAGTCACCATGTCAGACTTGTATTTGTTCCACATTTCCAAACAAAATATTTGCACTACTTTTAAGTTTATGATGTCTTATTTCTCCTTTCTGAGTGACAGAAGTACACAAGAACTTGCGTAGAAATGAAAGATGTACATAAGAAAGAGCTTGAAAAGTATATGACAAAATGCGAAAGTGAAGTTAGAAGCTTAATTTGGGCAAATTCAGCTTAGAAATAGAGAGTAAGAGAGACAAATTTGCATAATTTTGAAGCCATGTCATGTTCCAGAGAACACAGCAATCAGAAAGAAGATACAGTTACAATGCAACTCTGGGCTATACTCATGAATTTCCAGAAAAATACATTAATTCTGGAGTGAAAAAATAAACTACTTTTTTATTTGGTCAAATATTTTAAAAACCTCTAAGTAACAAAAAATTTTCCTCTATATTACTGTAACATAACAAATATATTTTGGAAATATTTTTGAGAGTTTAAGTGAGTTAGAGAGTTAGCAAAAAAGTGGCTGATACACACATTAACTGAAGTAAGTTCAGACTACTTTTATCGTTATCTAACCATTTCATTATATAACACAAAATCATAGAATCAAAGAATCATTACAGATCAGAAAGGACCTCAAAAGGTCATCTTGTTCAATCCCCCTGACACAGCAGGATCACCTAAAACAAGTCACAAGGGAACAGATCCAGGCAAGTCTTGAATATCTCCAGAGAAGGAGACTCCACAAACCACCTGGACAGCCTGTTCCAATGCTCTATTACCCTCACTGTGAAGAAGTTCCTTACGATATTTATATGGAACATCCTATGTTCCACCTTGCACCCATTGCTTCTTGCCCTATCACCAGATGACCTTGAGAAGAGCCTGGCTCCATCCTCCTGACACCCACCCTACACATGTTTATCAACATTAATGAGGTCACCCCTCATCCTCCTCTTCTCCAAGCTAAAAAGACCCAGCTCCCTCAGGATTTCCTCATAAGGGAGTTGTCCTAATTCCTTCATCATCTTCGTTGCTTCATGAGGGCACCCTCCAGCAGCACTGTGTCCTTCTAGAAGTGAGGGACCCAGAACTGGACACAATACTCCAGATGCGGTCTCACTAGTGCAGAGTAGAGAACAACCTCCCTCGATCTGCTAACAACCCTCCTTCTGACACATTCCCAGAATGCTATTGGTCCTCTTGGCCACAAGAGCACATAGCTGGTTCATAGCTATCTTGCTGTCCGCTAGGACTCCCAAGGTAACTTTCCCTTACACTGCTGTCCAAAAGGTCAGTCCCCAACCTATCCTGGTACCTGGGGTTATTCTTGCCCACATGCAAGACTCTGCAGTTACCCTTATTGTACTGCATTACATTTCTCTCTGAGCAGCTCTGTCCAGGTATTGCCAAATGGCAGCACAGGCTGCTGGGTGTCAGCGACACCACCCAGCTTTGTGTTATCAGCAAACTTGCTGACAGTGCACCCTAATCCCTCATACAAGCCATTAAGGAATAGATTGACTAGGACTGGTCCCCTTGGGGGACCGCAGTAGATACAGGCCTCCAACTAGACTCTGTCCCATTGGCCACTACTCTCTGGTTTCTATCCTGCAGCCAGTTCACAGTCCACCTCACTACCCAGTCATCCAGTCCACATTGCCCCATTTTGGCCACGAGGATGCGATGTGAGACTATGTCAAATGCCTTACACTCTGTTATCATCTATCCACCTGGTTATGCCCTCATAAAAGACTATCATGTTGGTCAAGCATCACTTCCTTGGTGAAGCCATACTGACTGTCCCTAATGTCCCTCTTGTCCCTGATGTGTCTAGAGACAGCATCCCAGACAAACTGTTACATCACGTTTCCTGGAATAGAGGTGTGGCTGACCTGTCTATAGTTACCTGGGTCCTCCTTCTTACCCTTCTTGAAGACTGGAGTGACATTTGCTAACCTCCAGTCTCTAGGCACCTCTCCTGATCCCCATGACTTAGAAAAATGACTGACAGTGGCTTACCAATGACTTCCGCCATCTCCCTTAGCAACTGCATGTGCATCCCATAAGACCCCATTGATTTATGTACATTCA
>VZRI01004093.1:9400-58530 GCA_013397515.1 Upupa epops
ACCAGTTTTTAATCTGGTGGAGGGTGCCCCCATCCAAGCCACGGGCTCCAAGCTTTTCCAGGAGAATGCGATGGGAGACTGTGTTGAAGGCTGTGCTGAATTCTAGGACACATCCACAGCCTTAATTGAACTATTAAAGCAAAAAAACCAGTGTCTTCTCAGTTTAATTTATGAACAGATCTGACTAATTCTAAAGCAGATTTTGGACTGTTACTTTTTTTTTCCCTGGGAAGAAAGCTATGGCACTTCCTGCTTTGTATTTCTTGATTTGGGCTAAGAAGACAATTTTATTAATGACCTATGACCAAACTTGAGGCATCATTTCAATATAAAGGAAAAGATTTTTGTTTATGAAAATTTAAAAAAAACCCCAAAAAACATACATGGTCTGAAAATAAATGCAATAAACACTCATATGCAGTATAAACAAATCATCAGATAACATAGCCCAGGAGTAACAGGAGTGTAGATTTTGGGTTAAAATCTCAGTCTATAAAATCTCTGTAGGTATGCTTTTTGTTTAATACACAAGTCACTGCAATTCTACTTGTCTCTAAAATTCTTGACATAAATCAGTCAAAGCCTTACAGTTAGAATGAGTTAGTTAAAAAAAGAAGAAAATTATTATTTTGCAGTCAACTTGGATTAGAGACACTAATTCTGCTTTGTAGGGATTGTCTAGACCAGACTAGCTCCTTTTGGCACAGGGCCCATGAAACTTTTCAGCATCATGTAACACACTTTAGACCAGAAGACCTCAAAGTCACACGTGACTGGAATGAATAAGGATGATCAAGAGCATCACCAGCATTGTAATACCTTGCAGTAGAAGATTATTTAGTAGATAAATTCCTAGATAATTCCAGTACACATTAACCTTCTCAAAGCTCTGGTTGCTTAGTAGGGAAGATTTGTGTTTAGCAGTTAAAGCTGAGGAATGAGTTCCATAGGTTCTGGTTTTTATTATCTCTCTTCCAGTTTATCTTCTTGCATACCATTGCATCCACAGCTTCCCACATCTGTGAAGTAAATGAAGCTACAGAGGCTTCAGCTTAAACTTGCAGGAGTCTGTAAACAGCCTTGCTTTGTTGCAGACGTGCTATCCAACAGCTGTGAATTCCTCAGATCTGCTGTGTTCATCAATTTACCAAAACTGGGATTATTTTATTTTATCTAGTTATTATGCAATAATTGTATTAGGCCACGGTATGCAGTAATCAATTTCCTTGAACTCAGAAAATTAAAGTGAGTCTATAACCTTTGGAAGGACAGGCAACACAGGAAGTGTACAGGAAAGTCACGAGGTTATGCATGGAGAAAATTAGAGCATCACAGAATTACAGATCAATCAGATGAGAGAACAGAGGATCTGTGATATTTCTTCTGTAGTGGTATAAGACATACTCAAGAAGAGTATCAGAAGATGGCATTGTGAGATGTGTTTATTTTACAATTCAGGTAAATGACTGAAGATACTTTGCACTAGGTTTGAATTACCTGAGCAAACGATTACAGCTGTATAGATGCAGCAACAATGTGGGTTTCATTCAATGAACAGCTACCCACAAGCTAGACATGCCATAGCTTACAGCTTGCAGACCCAAATCTTGTAGACTCTTACCTTTCAGATAGAAAAATATGTGTGTAGGCATCATCTTTCCAAGAACAAAATTAAACAAAAGCCAGTTGTTTCAGTTGCACAAAAAAGGTATTAAACTATTCTCAAATGCAGATGGGGAGTCCATGTCAATCTGTTATGATTTAGAATAAAATCTAGAATTAAGAAATTCTATCACTTAAGTAGAATTGTTTCAAGCTATATATATAAAAGAAGAAAAGCTCTGATGTTCTTCTATCCAGGTTGCTGAAGAGTATTTTCTGCACCTTACATGACCTAGTTTTAAAACCACAGGCCTTTAAGATGTCAGAGTTAGGAAATTTATCTCTCAGTATTTTAAGCTATTGAGGCAATGCAAAAGATTATTTTTATCTCTATTTGCACTAACTTGTCCCCAAAATAAGTGTACAGAATAGACAAAGTAATGTGAAAACATACTTTCTAAAAGCTGTTGCTCCTAAACTTTATATATAGGTTGCTGTACAGTATTTCTACACTGTAGTTAGTCTGTGGTGTATAATTCAGATTCTGTATTCCTATGACAATACTGCTTTTGAACACATATTATCACAGCAGAATCTGATCTTGAAAGAAGGAACTTGAATTACCAAGTATGGACTGATAGCAGCACTCCACATGCATAGCAGAGTCAGTTTAAAGTGAAGTTTTAACCTCTGTGCAGTGTAAGAAAATAAAATGTCTCACATTTTGTAGGCAGAGGCATTGTCACCAAGGTGACAATGGTCTGCCGTAAAAGAAATATTTTTCATTATGTTTAGAAGTGTAAAGTTAAAATGCAAAGAGGAAGTGAAAGCATATGAAGCAGGAATGAATTGAAGGTAAACTTCATAAAACCTCTCTTCATCTTAGGTAAAAGAAAACTTCTAACAGCATTAGTAATCAAACTGCCTTCCTGCTAATGCTGTTTTATTTTTCATTACATCAGATTAAATACTGTCTGAAAATATTGCATAAAAATACAGACCTCTAGTAGTTCAGAAAAAAAGACGTCACTTTAAGTTGTAAAAGCTGCAAGAATGACAATAAATTGCTCTGTGCCACTTCAGATTCTTACAAGTAGTCTGAATGAAGACTTCTAATCACTTGAAGATACTGAATTTCATACAATCTCCACGTCATAGGAATAACAGTTGGCGTTTTGGAATTTACCTCAGTGGAACCATATCCCCTAAGTGTCTAGGGCAGAATTAGAAAATGATACTGCAGAATTTCATCAGTTGTGAGGCTTACATACAATTACCTACTGTTCCTGTTTATTTTTAAATCTGTTTGCTAATTTTCTGTGTAACAGAAGAACTGTTTGGGGCATGACTCATGTAACAATAGATTTCAAGTGGAAAACTTTACTGCTTCTCTCTTTTATCCTGTCTGACAAAAACATTTTCATTTTGCTGTGAATTAATTGAAAAATATACTTGAAAAATTNAACAGTCATCCATATATCATGTTTATGGAATACAGTTAAAGATAAGATTTTATATAAACCTGATGAAGGAAGTAGAACACCTCCCTTATGAGGAAAGCCTGAGGGAGCTGGGTCTCTTTAGCTTGGAGGAGACTGAGGGGTGATCTCATTAATGTCTATAAATATGTGAGAGGTNGACAGAAACATTTTCATTTTGCAGTGAATTAATTGAAAAATATACTTGAAAATAACATTTTCCTCTCTGTTTCCAAACCCTTGATTTTACTGTAATGATTGCAGTTCAAAGTGTATTACAATGCTACTTATACAGATTGGTAAGATAAGAGCATGGAAATATGAAAGGCTGAGATTTGAAAAAAAATGTCATTTTCTTTTACTCTCCTGTTAAATATAAACCAATATATATATTTATTATATATATATATAAACAGTCATCCATATATCATGTTTATGGAATACAGTTAAAGATAAGATTTTATATAAACCTGATGAAGGAAGTAGAACACCTCNAAATATCAGAAGGAACTTCTTCACAGTGAGGGTAACGGAGAATTGGAACAGGCTGCTCAGGAGGGTTGCCGAGTCTCCTTCTCTGGAGATGTTCAAGACATGCCTGGACCTGTTCCTGTGTGACTTAGTCTACGTGATCCTGCTGTGGCAGGGGGATTGTACTAGATGATTTTTCAAGGTCCCTTCCAATCCCTAATTATTCTATGATTCTGCAAATATCAATATCGGATAGAGAATTTCTGAAAATGAACAGATTTCTGCAAGTTTATTAAGTAACTGGTAGATATATTGGATGGGATATAGAAAAGGAAAGCTAGGAAATTATTGAAAACATATGTGTGCAGATGACATATCAGTCTTCCCCCTCCTCTCCACTCCTCTGTCTCCCATTCTCTCTTTCTCTCTCCCTTTATTGATTTTCCTGTCAAATACCTCCTTATGCTTGTCCAGCAAAAGCTTTTTCCTCTTGTCTGCATCTTGTAACTGTCTCCTCTTTCTTCATTTAGTCATCAGTAGTTACCAAAGCACATTATCCATTATATACAGGAACGTTTCTGTTTCTAACTCTGCATTGCTTGGAGCCATCTCAACATACAGGCATGTGTATGTTTAGCTTTAAGTACTCAGACTTACTGAGCAAAACATGAATGCAGATCAATTAAGAATGAGCATAAATAACTGCAGCATCTGAGCCCAAACATTTCTGACATTTAAATACATAAACCATCATCTGTTTCATGTGGCTGTGCACATCCTTCTGCTTCAATATTAAAACCTTCCAAAATAATCATATAGGTGTTAATTATGTGTTTAGATACATATTGAACTGGCAGTCAAACTTGTGTCATGCTAGGTTAACGATATCAGACTCATTTAGTGATGATATGCAGTATTCTCCAAGGCCAAGATAGGTATACAATTTTGTAAATGACTGTTGTAATCTTATGTCAGTTTTTGCTTTAAAGAGTTCATATCCAATGCTTGTAGTCTCTTTTCTATATGAATTCTATATGACAAACTTCTCTCCTAGCAATTAGGGACTATTCACAGGGTCTTCATGGGAAAGTCTAACTGGTTCACTTTTTGTAAACAATTTATGATAAATACTTGTGTCTTTTTAATTTATCAATCAGCAAACGTAAGTCCAACATAGTAATTGCAGTGCTCCAAATATCCTGTATATACTAGCACAACTACCTCCTGAGATGTACTCAGCAAAATGTTAGGAAGAGCTTCTTTTACCTCTGAAACTTGATAGACAATTCAGACATATTGTACTTTTATCACTAAAAATTATATCACCTGAAATGATGAAATCATCAGTGCAGCTGTTTAACGGGTTTAAACTCTACATATTTAAAGCTTCTAAGTGGTTTTCAATTGCAGACATCAAACACTTCAGAATCCAGGGTGAACATTTTCATATCACTGGTTAGCAATATTTAAGTTAAACATTCTGTAATATCTTTTTCTTACATTTTTCTTTCTTATTTCTAATGTCTTAGTGCTAAAGCAAAATAACATTTTTGATATCTCCTTACAAATGTCAAAACATCTGGGCACACTGGAATTTTAAACAGTGAATATTTTCTCATTTCTATTTCATGAAGCATTGCTACAGAGTTAATCTCCAGGAAGGATTGAAATCCTCTTAGTCAGTGAACAAGTACTTTGGTGAAGTATGGATTTTCAATCTAGCGTAAGAATTTTGAGTTGTTTACACACTGAGGATTTCAGCTGCAACTTGAGAGTGGCTTTGAAGAACCCTAATTTTGATGCCAAAGACAACTCAAAAGCATTCTGGGTAAGTACCTCTTATATCAACAGGGTAAATGAGTTAATGTAGTCTAACCTTCTTTTTAATGTCCTTAAAGAACATTGCAGAAAGTGGGAAAACAACTTAAGAGTAAGCACAACCCATATATTATGTGCATTTTCCTGTTATCTATGATTTAAAGTAGCATTTTTATAGATCTTTAGTTGTTTTTACCTATTTTGTCTAAAGACCTTTGTTGAAAAGAATGTTAGATAGATTCTCTGCTTAATATACCATTACATTATTATTAAACAAACAGCTGGACATGCTTAGCAATTTATCTTCAGATAACATTACCAAGGAGTTAACCTTTTTCATCTTCCAAACAAAAAATTCATAACTTTCAAACAGGCTAGGTCACAGATCTGAATCTGCTACTATTCTTGTTTAAACACATGCAGTTCCCTTGACTTCACTGTGGGACTACCTCAATACCAACAGTTTTTACAGTTACAGAACAGAAAACAGAAATGTGATTCAAGGCTAACTCATGTTATTCATCTTGAATTAAACAGTCACAAGGAAAATGCTGCACTAGACATCCAAGCAGAGTTATTTAAACCAAGACAGTTTCCTTCTAGTATGACCTAGAGTTTAGATAAAACGACTGCATTCCTTTCACAACCCTGAAATCCCATCTGCTGACTACACCAGTAGTTTGTGTCCTTTCTAGCAACTCAGTGCACCAGTCAGCCAAACAGCCAGTACAGGAATGACAGCAAGAGCATTCCCCTACTACCTCACAACACCTGCAGATGTTAAAGCAGGAAGACTGGGCTGCCAGCTCTCTGCAATCTAGGGGCTTTAATCCACTTCTCATCCACACACTAGCCCCAAGCTCAGGCACCTTGCATGAGCTGATAGCAGTCCAGACCACAGCCAAAACAAAACAAACAAACAAACAAAAAAAAAACCCAACAAAGAAAGAAGAAACATTGAAAGGAAGAGTGGTTTCAGCCTAATTGCTAGAAAATTAAAGGTAGGACTAAGAGTTGGAAAGACAGAACGTCAAAAAGCAACCAAGATACCTTATGACCTCATTTAGACAGGCTAGAAATAGTTTTGGGATACTGATAAACATACATGTAAGAAAGGAAGTCAGCCATTCAGATTATGTATTACATACTCACAGAGTCAGAAATTGGCCCTAAATAATAGATCTTAAAATATATGTGAAGTTACTGGGCAGAAGGAAAACAGATGAGAGACTTCCATGACCAATTGTGCTTTCCTGACAAGTCACTGTAGGAGTCTCAAGATTGTGTAACCGTAGCAAGGCCTAAAAATATAGGTTTATAGAGTTAAATTTGCAGTTTTAGGTGTCACTTGTGTTGTTAAAAAGCAAATAAAACATCTTTTAAAATATTTTGGAAGTTGCCCAAAAATCAAGTTTTTTTCTGATTATTTTTCTAAAAGGGAAAAAAAATGTGCTGCTAGTTTGACACTAGTCTTTTATGTTGAATGATTCAGTATCTGCAGTCTATACTAATTAGAAATTAACAAATAATTCTTAGCAATGTAGACATCAGAGCTATGGTTTAAATCACATTTTACAAGCTAGTATCATGTATAAGAGTTTGTGACACGGGCAGAAATTGTGTAGTGAGTGAGAGCCAGGTATTGAAGGAAAATAAGGCACCAATTTCTGGTTTATCTTCCTCTGCATGCTTAATTTTCACCCCTTAGAAAAATGAGTAGGTTTATTAAAGTCTCTAACACAGAATCTGAGATCAGTGGCATGCCCTGATGTTTGTTTTGA
Source organism: Upupa epops (assembly GCA_013397515.1). Taxonomy (NCBI): domain Eukaryota; kingdom Metazoa; phylum Chordata; class Aves; order Bucerotiformes; family Upupidae; genus Upupa; species Upupa epops. Next base: position 16,551 of record VZRI01004093.1, read on the forward strand.
ATTCTTTTTTGACGGCCTTGCCTTGTCTATAACATGCATCATTAGTCTATAAAATTGGACTAATGCTTTTATTCTTTCTTCCCTCAAATCTGACTTTTTCTTTAAAGTAAAAAAAAAATTAAGCAAGTTCAGTAACTAATTAATTTTAAAATTAGTTTTGTGCCTGAATTAACTTGCAGAAAAGGTAAAGTTACATCACTCTAGTGAAGTCTCAATTCCTGCATACTGAACAAAACCACATAGCATCTTTTTTCACCTGAAACAACCCTAGATGGCATATATGACCATATGCAGGAGACATGTAGGATGAAAAGGACTTCTTTGTCTTGATCCTCTCATCTTGTCTGCTTTCTCAGAGGTCATTTTTACACTCTGTCTAGATACACTCATTTCAGAAAAAGCAAAACATACATGTAGTCTGTAGAAGGACATGATTTCACACTCTTGTCTCTAAATATTTCACAAAGAATCATGGGTCAATAAATGGAGGTACAAAATTAGTCTGAAATGAAGCCACTCATGGGAAGAACAACACAAAGTTGCCCGTAATCTAGAACATATTTTCTTACCTGATGCCCGGCATCTTGCTAGTTCCCAAAGTGTTAATTTTTCTATGTCCTGAAAGAGATGGGGGAAAAAAGGAATGTCCAATGTTTCTTAATATCACTCTACATTAATATTCAGGTATACGGAGAAAAAAAGGATAGATAGACTGAGTAGGCAGGAAACAATCCTCGCACCTTGATGCGAACAGTTAGATTGAAAAGGCAGTCCCCCAAACAGCAGCTAAGTAAATATGATAGCTTTCTTGTCTGACAACCATGCAGAATTGGCTTAATGTTACTCAAAGGAGACAGTTCAAAGCACTCACCTCAGGGCAACAAGGTGTTAAAAACTCTAATTTGAGAAACAGTATAAAGAAAGGAAAAGCTTGGGTTTAGCAAGCACTAGACATAGATGAAAAGAGGCTGAGCACTTTGATAAAACTGATGAGAGCAGTGGTACAATGAGAGGCAGAGAAGAGTCAGAGGCCCTGTTCATGAGATGATGCACTAGACCACAAGTTCTAAAATAAGATATACAAAATATACAACAAAACAACTTGACAGACGGCAAGCAAATCACAAAATATTCGGGCATAGATATAGCAATTCACAAAGTTAGTAAGACTTTCACTTAATGGAAAATCAGCAAGCACAACTCAGCCTCACAGCATGGAAGTAAGATTTGTCTGGATGCAGAGAAAAGTTCCCAGTCCAAAAGACATAATGTAAAACAAGGCTAGAGCTTAACACTTAAGATAGAAATGCAATAATAGTGCTAATCATTACAGTTTTGTTTCATTGTTTAATTTTGTTTTCTTTACATTTCTGTAAGCATCATGTTGGAACAATTACAGTCTTCCCAGGAAGATTAAACCTTTGTTTTTACCTTTTAAGCTTTAATCATTCTTTAAAAAAGAATTGTAATTAGTGTTATAACAGGAAATATTACACAATATGTATCAATATATTCATATCATAAAAATTATATCTTTTTTAATCACCTGCCAAGATAATCGTCACCTTAGAAAATGTATATTTAATAAACAAAGTAGATTACCTTGTGCCTAACTCTGCCTCAACTAATTTTCCCTTGGCCCTGCTTTCAACTTTATTTTTAATTATGATTCATTAAATTAAAACAAGGAGTTTACAATTATCTCATGCAATTGTAGGACTCCCATGTTGTTCAATGGGCGCTGAGCACATCTGTCACAGTAAAGAAACTGGCTCAATATGTTTAATAAAATCATCTATTCTGCCTGCTGCTTCCAGGCAGATTCCTGTTTATAACCCTAGCATCATTTACAATTGATAATGCACATATGTTAAAAATGAAAACTCCCTTTTCTCCTCTCATGTCCCTGCACTCTTTGTTAGTAATATATTTATAATTAAAATGTTCTCCCCCTGCTTTATCCTTGCCAGTAGCAGATTCTCAACACTGATCCCACTCTTACGAGGCGTAACAAATATGTCTAAAGTTAAAGTCATCTTCTCCAGCTGTATAAACCTTTTGCCATCCGGTTTTGATCTTCAGTTCCTAGAAATATTTTGGCAGAAGATATGACTCCTCCTCGGTGCATCTTTCAGTCTAACTGCCACACCTTTGAGCTGATTTTAACAAGCTGTTTTAAAGCATGAGCAAAACAAAGTTCCTCTGCGCAGGTAGCTTGAGCTTTCAGATGAGCGCAGTGTTCAAGAGCAAGGTAATCAGAGTTACCCTGTATTTGCCACATTGCAATTTACTCTCATGAGCTCATGGCTGTTAAGCTGAACAATATTTTTTCCTTGACAGATTCCTCTTTTCAGGCTATTTCTGATATGTAAAATGTTAGTGCTATTCTTTCCTGCAGTCAGGAGTGGTAGTGTGAACATTGCTAAATAGAAGCCTTGAATTTCTGACTATTACTAAGTTATATATTGAAAAGTAGAGAAAGATGGCTACTATTCTAAAAATACAAATAATGTAACTGTTTATAATGCAATCAAAGCTATTTGGCTTTATCAAGTGACTAATCAAATGCAAATGGAAGTGGTTCTTTGGCCTTCATTCTGGAGAAAATGATAAATCATTAATTCATGGCCTCATCAGGTGCACAAAAGTAAAACTCTTTTTGTGGGACCTTCGATGTGTGTGAGAAGGAGCGATGCTAATCAATGGAACTCAGAGACCAATAAAAAAACATTACATTTAATACTGCCAAGAAAAATATGACTATACGAATGCAGACAAATCCAGTATTCCTTTTTCATCTCATCCCAGAAATGCTGAACATTTTATTTTTCTTAACAAAGAGTTAATAAAAGGGGAAGAGAGAGGGGACTCTGATACATTAGAAAGCTCTAATATAACTCACTTGTGGTAGGCTCAAGTGCATTTGCAAAAAAATCCTTTGTCTCAAGACTGCAGATGTTCAGTCACAATAAAAGCTCCTGTCTCTGCAGTGAATGCTCTACTATAGATCACAGAGATGCTTAGACTAGTGCGAAGCAAGCCATCACAGGTGCCACAATGGATCTGGTCTTTCAGACTAGGACACCTCCTTAGGCCTGCTCAGCTCCAGGAAGGATAAGGCCTTGCAAAATGTCTGTTTTTCGTCTTAGAGCTGCTTTTAAACAATTTTTTGAGTGAGTTATAGAATTATAGAACCATAGAAACATTCAAATTAGAGTGGAACTTACAAGATCATTGAGTTCCACTATATGCCATTTTGCAAATAGCATTTTGGCCACTGAGCTTCTATTCCATTGGAGGAGAGGGTGGTAAGGTTTGATCACAAGTCATAGGAAACTTGAAGTCAAAGTGGGACTGGAAGATAAAGACCCACATTAAAAATGAGAGAACTGGCCTGGGCCTTGATAATGCAGATATAATGAGGGATTGGAAAAGTCATAAGTGTATTCTGCCCATAGAAAAGAATCCTATACATTTCTCTGACCATAGAATTTGTCCTATTATATGAGTACAGCATGTGTCAAAGAGTTCCTGCTGGCAGTCACTTACAATATAGCTGTTCAGAGCTGAAAGCTGTACCCATTAAAATGAATTTTTAGTGTATGTGTTTGTAAAAAAATAAATAAATACTGATGATCTGAAGGCACAAAAAAAAAATACTTCTGAAAGTATTCAATTCTATTAAAAAATTAACGATAATTCATTTTGTTTAAACAGAAAGTGACTTTTGTCTTCTTTTTAGTGACCATATTAGGCATTCCAATAATGCTTAGTGCAGACAGCTATTTAGAACTAAAGATGAGAAGTCATGTTTTCTATGCAATCAATGCAATCTCCAAAGAAAGACTTCTCATAATAATTGCAACAATTGATTCAAGTTCCAGGAACCTAAAGTTCTGGCATATTATTATTTAAAAACAACATTAACTTTGTTGCAATTAGAAATGGGTATAATCAAGTCCAAGTTAGACATTTTCCGTGACTTCCCTAAAGTCTTTGGATTCCTTTGGTTTTCAATTGTTCCCTTTCATATTCTTGTCTTGGACTTTACATGGGATGGTATGGGAAGGTAGCAATGCACCTTCTTAAGGAAAATGCATTATCTTAAAATGTTATGGGAAATACATATGGATCATATGTGGTAGTATGGATCATACTGTGTTAGTTGTCATATTATCTTTCTCAAAGTCAGTCTGTTGATTAAGACTAAAACCATCAATTATTAGTTAGCATCACTTTGGCAATCTAATTGTAGTAAGTTCCAGACAAGCAGTATCTACCTTGAAATAACAATACAAACACACACTAAAGGACATTTTAAGCATCAGCAAAGACCATTTAATTTTAAAAGTCCTGGAGGTGTGTCTATACCCTCAGTATTTCCGTTCTGCCTCTTAGGAGTCCCTTACCATTGCAAGAAGGGAACACCTGCAGGAAATGAAAAATCAAGGACAAAAATAACTACTGATGCTTTTCACTAAACTGTTGCTTGCTACTGGAGGAATCTAATGGATGTGATCATTTAATTCCTACAACACATGCTCTTTAGGTTCAACATCGATATCTGCAAGGTTATTCATCTTCTACTGCAAAGTGCTCTGATTTTGATTCTTTTTATTGGAAAATGTTTTAGAGCTTTAGGTAAAGGGCTGTTGTCTAAAGTCCCAATTTCCTGAGTACCATACTAATCTACTTTTTGTAAAACTGACACCTAACATCTGGCTTTTGCATAAGCAGAAAGTATTATTTCAGTGAAATAATTCTTTACTTGGTGGAAAACAAAAACAAAAAACCAAAAAAAATCGAGGGGAGATTATACAGGGTAAGGAAGAACAGTTGCAAGGTACAAGTAGATACAAAAAAACATTCAAACATTCCAAACAGTTTGGTCACTTGCTCTGAAACAATAATAAATACTTAAAAGTTACACTGATAAGGATATTTAACACAATAGCAAACAGGTGACAAATTACTTTTCATTGGTGGTTACTGTTTCATAAACAGCTCACACTTCCTAATTCTCTGAAAGATTCTTACTAAACAGTACACATCACTGTTGGTGAATTTTGGGGCAAAGAAATAATAAACTCTTATCATTCAAGCTTCAATTTAGTAAATAAACACTTTATAGAGCAATTTGGAGCATCCACAGATATTGATTTCAGCTCAAGTGTAAGCACTGATCTGAGTTAGCATTTATCAGAAAAGAAAAAGAACAGGGAAGGAGAAAGAAAAATAACTGCACAAGGAAATTAAAAAGTGTATGAAGGGGTTTTTTTATGTACTTCATAAGAAGTAGGTATGAATGTGAGAACACCTCATTCACTTGCTTCTTCAGTAATATTTCATGATCAGGTGCAAGATTAGAAGTGCATGCTATAAAAATGGAAGTTAGTAATAGGATGGTATTCCACTGAAGATAACATGTTTTCTCAGCTCACTGAAGTTTGTACTGGACATCACTGAGTCCAGAATTAATAATAAATTAAGAGAAAATAATTAGATTTATTTTGGGTTTCCACAATAGGTACTGACATTTCATGAAGGACAAGAGGCCAAATCTAAAATATAATGAAGGGCCTGTCATGCATCTTGAGCAGAACTGAGGTGCCAAGTATCCAAAATTCAGATCCAGGCAATGTCCTCTACTGCCTGTTGCCTGTGTTTGGCCTGTGTTGTGCTGAGACCCATAGGGCCTGCTTGTTGTGTCAGTCTAAGCAAACCACAACAGGGCATTTTTCCAGCCCAGGTGAGTACCTTTGAAACAGTCCTAACACATACATCTCCCACTAAAGCAGGTTTCATTGCATAACCATTGCTTTCTCTTGATCACAGCATAAAATACAGTTGTATTGGGGTGTCTAACCTGTTATGTAGAGCAAAGAAAACTACGTCTCCAAAGTGAGACATCAGACCCCACTTACCCTTCTGCAGCAAGTGATTTCAAACTTTGACAAATGGTCTGCAAGACAACATCCTACCAGGGACCTCTGGGAGGCAGAGAAGGATTCAGCATGCTGTCTGCATCTCCAGGGCATCTCATGTATTCAGTAGGAATCATCACAGCCATGGCTGATTCACATACTATTTGGGAGGTGAGTATTCATACTTGTATATTCTATTCATGCACTTGCTGTATTTGAGGATGAGAAGAGAAGAGCCTGAGTAGTGAAGGCTTTAGGAGGGATTAGAAAAACATCTTAGTGAACAGAGTTTAAAAGACTTTAAAAAAAAAAAAGGATTGTGGGTTTCTTCCACCCCTGTAAACAGTACTTGCACACTAGCTCTAAAGAAATGATTCTCATTAGTCACAACAAAACATAAAGAATGAAACAAAGGAAAAATATACCATAAAGCACAGGAGTGATTTAAACCAGTAACACCAAATATGCACTGAGACAGTATAATCCTACCATTAATAAAAATGTTTCAAGCGGCTGTTGTTGCCACTAAAGAAAAAGTCCAATTTTCATTCTGCTTACGATTCCTCTATGAATTCCTAATGATGTAAAGACTTTTCACATATAAAGCAGGTTCAAATACTTTTACCCAGCCACAGTTAGATTACAACCTCTGAGTGCATCTAAAAAGTCTTAACCCAAACCCCTTTGTTCCAGTTAGCTTTATACTGATTTAACATGTTTCTGTTTGAAACCTGAAAGGGAATAGTTTCTCTACACGGAGCAGTGTAGAGAATTTAAAGAGCATTTACTCTTATCCAGAGAGTGTACACCTGGAATATATCACTCACTCTTGCCATTTCTTTTGCTGTGCTGCACTGCAGGGTTGAAAAGCTGACACTCAGATAACACAAGCCACAGAAATCGGTGTAGATATAAATATGAGGACAGCTTTTAATTCAACTTTGAAAAGGAAGCATTAAAACTCCAAGACAACATCAATTAAAAGTTGTCTTTAATGTAGGCATTTAAATGCCATTTAAAGACATTTCAATAACACATATAGGGGTTTTTTTTCCCCTTAACAACACTTTGATAAATTCTTTGAATAATTGTCTTAATATTTTTATAAGATGCAAGGCACAATGTGAAGAATGGAAGAGGAATTATCATTTCAGATGAGGAGTGTTGAAAGACCTAGGACTGAATACAGTTGGCAGCCTTGGAGTTTGTCTTCTTATTACTACCATCTGTGTCAATGTCAGTATCCATTATGAAATGAAAAAAGCAGGAGTGCTTTCTTGTGTACGTGACCCCATTGACGTGCAGAACCTCAATATCCACAGCAGACTGGAAGTGTGCTCATTCCTCACTAAACATAGTGAGAGATTCCAATGGCCAGATAGCAGTTCTGTTTATCAGCTTGTAAACAAAATTCAGTGATAAAATTGTGCTTTTCTTCTTTTCCATTAGTCTGTCCTCTGGAACTTTTTTTCCTACCAACTGTCATGATGCTGATGAAAAACAATCTCTTTGCCTTTTTGAACCCAATGTCTCTTACAATAGCAATCGTTTATAGAACCTGAGAGAGCAGCAGAGTACTGTTTTAAGGGGTTTGGGGGTTTGTTTATTTTAAAATAAAAAACAATCATGCTAGCTGAATGTAAGAAAATAGAAACTGTTGCACCTAATAGGTAAAACAGTTGGCTTAGAAAGAGTCTTGGAAGCAGCTTGAATTATTTCAGGGAAGTTAGTAACTGAGACAGCCAAAAATTTGATATCCAAAAGAATACTGCTGATACTAGATTTTTAAATTCCCTTTCTTGGTAAGAAGATTATGTAATTTTAATACTTGCTGGGATGAGTAACTGGCATTTTATGTTGATTCAGACAGACTAATTAAGGGCATGCCAGCCTATTTTCCTAAAGACATTCCTAGGAATGTAGCAAGTGGACAGACAGCAATAAGGATGTGACCATATGGTACATAATAAGAAAATTGTGGTAGCAAAGACACTAGTAGTAAACCCTAGTAAAGACAGTTTTATTGAACTCTCCAATTCAGACATGTTCATATATATATGTACATATTTTATTTTAACATAACCATTTGATGAATAAATAGTGAAAAGAATCTCTGTCTATATGTGTTTACAGAAATACAGATGAACTACAGTTCCACTGACACTGCAGGGGTTTAGGTACAGCTCTTTACAGGTGGCCATAACCAGAACATGACTTCCAAAACAATGTGCTAGGTCTACTTGAGAAAACTTGTAAGTCTTTATAGGATCAATGTTTTCCTCTGCTATTTTAACAGGGACATTAAGGAATAATAACTACTACTGAAGAACATAAAGAGCACCTAATTTTGGTTTTGCAAATGTTGCATCCATCTAATCTATTTCTACCTCAAGAAACATGAAAGAAAATAATATGAAATACTTATCAAAATACCTGTTTTAGAAAAGAGAAGCCAGTCTTTTGAACCAAACCTCAGTTTCATCATTCAAAAACACGTGTATTTGGTTTGGCTGGGATGTAGTTGATGTTCCCCATGAAATGTTTGTGGTGGTAGCTGGAGATATGTTAATAACACACAGTGCTCACACAGCACCAAGGCTGTGGGGTTTTCTTACTTCCCTAACATTCTTCCCCACTGTAGGCTGTGGGATAGGCTGAGCCGGGTAACCCGAAGTGACCAAAGGGATATTCCAAACCATATGTCAGTCCAGACATAAAAGCAGGGGAGAAGAATGAAGAGGATAGGGAATTCATAGATGGTGTTTTGTCCTCTTGATCAAGTGCTGTGTGCATCAGGCCCTGCTTCCTAGAACAGTGGCTAAACATCTGCTAATGAGAAGTGGAGAATAATCTTTATTGTTTGTCTTTGCTTTCTTGAGTGGCTTCTGCTTTATTACACTGTTGTTTTTACCCACTAGTATCTTATGTTTTTCTCTCCCCTTACCCATCCAAGAAGGGAGAATGATAAAGTGGCTTTGGTGGGCACCTGGCCCCCAGCCAAGTCCAAACCATAACAATCATTTTTGTGCCAAAACCCTGGAAGGACAACAACAGTTCAAGGATTGCTATAACTGGAGCTATTTATTGGCAAGGGCCTGTGTGCTCAAGGAGTTTGCTGCTGCTTATATCTTGCTTGCTCTGTTTGAAACACACAACACAAATAATGGTTACATGCTGTGCCTTTGTGTGGCTAGTCTTGCTGTGCTTGGGGAGTTATCTCTGGGGAATGATGGTGAGGGAATACACCCCCCTTTTCCTACCCAGTGTCTATGCTGAAAGTTTTATTATGCTAGCTCCCAAAGGTCTGGTTGACCCTTTTGTGAGCTCTCTAATATTACTAATTAATGGAATCTGGTTTTATCTGGGTATAAAACAAGACAATCTCTGCGGGAGAAGATATTGATATGTGCCCTGAGGCAGCTGGTAGCTGGGTAGATTGGGCAGATTCCTAGAACAATTATCACTTCCTGTACTCTGGGATTTTACCCATGAACAGTGGACAGGAAGGTCAACAGTTCAATATCATTGATTAGGAAGGAAAGAAGAAGAGGAAGAGAGTGATCAACAAGCTGGTCCTTCAACTAATACATTGGAAGAAGTGAGAGAAGTTAAACAGTATGTGGAAACTTCTTGGTCCCTGCCCTTATCAGCACTTCACGATATGAACAAAGATTACAGCCATCAGCCAGACAAGGGATTGCTGCCTGGCTGGTTCAGTGCTGGGATAACAGGACTGACAGTCAGTAACTGGAAGATGGAAAAGCCTGAGAACTGGGATTCCTTGCCAGAAACTGGGAAATTGAGAAAAGAATTGGAAATGAATCCACAATTTGCAGTCTCCTGAGACAGCTCCTCTCAAGCGTGAAGGCAAAGACATCCAGTTAAGGAAAACCTTGTGAACTTCTTAGGAGTGTAGACTACTGTAGATGAAGACATCCAATATCTGAGAGAATTAGCAGTGTTAGCAGTAACCCACAGTAATTTGAACAATGATAGGGACTCTAAAAATTCAGAGGATGACTTGTGAACACGGGCCATGTGAAGGAACTTGAGTCAAACTTCTCCAGCATCACAGTCTACCAGCTTGGCAACTATGTACCTAGACTCAGATTTTACACTAACTGTGAAGAGGGCAACTTTTCAGCTCCAAAATTCTGGAGATAATCCTGTGTATCCCCATCCCTGTGGCTAGTGCCACACAGGAGTTCCCCACAGGATAAGTCCTCTCCTGCTCCAGTCAGAGGGAAAGGGATCCCCAGGCTCATGACATGTGGAGAGCTTACTCCTATGTGACCAGGACGAACATGAGCTGGGTTGATCAACCCACCTTTGAGTTCAAAGCTCATGTGAATGAATTGAAAGGGAAAAGAATAGTTAAGAAGCAGTTACCCAAGTCAGTGTAATTGCTGTGAAGTCAGGGAGGCAACCAGCAATCTCCCAGAAAAAGAACATCCTCTAATACTGATGAGGGTACTTCTGGTGTGACACTAAGAAGGTCAGAGTATGAATATTTTGACCAGGATCAGGAACAGAGGCTCCCTGCCTTCAGCCAGGAGGAGGAAAGGAATGACCTCATGTACTGGACCATGTGGATTCAATTGCCTGGCACATGGAAGTATAAGGCATTGGTAGACACTGGTGCACAATGTATGCTGAGATCATCAGGATATAGAGGAACCAGACATGGATCTCAGGAGTGACAGGAAGTTGCTAAGAATGTGAGCTTAACAGGGGACAAGTGGGAAAAGCACCCCATTGTGACCAGCCCAGCAGCACTTTGTATTCTTGGCATAAATTACTTCAGACGAGGAGATGTCAAGGACCTCAAAGTCTACTGATTGGCTTTTGATGTAGCTTGAAATTGCATGTTATGTATTAAAAGGTTGCATATGAATGTAAGAACAGGAAAACTGGATAACAGGTTAATCCTATTTGAAATAACAGAATTCCTGATTTGGCAGTTAACTTTGTACAGACCTAATGTTTTTACACACAAATTGGTGATACTATCACAACAACTTATTAGATAAGAACAAGAAAAATAAGCCAACGTAAGTGTCTAAATTTTTTGAGGGGAATCAGTTCTATTCAGCAATGTGCATTCATCTGATTCCTGGAATTTGCCTTTTATTACAGAGATTATTGGCTGCTACTGAGTGTTTCTTTTGAAATAGTCCTTGCTATTCAGCACATCTAAAATGCAGGTATCTATTTTAAGTGTCTCTGGATTTTCAAAAGCCATTGAATGGCCGAGAGAGATGTATAATATATATTCAGACATACTGTCCAATATCCAGTGATTATACCTATTTTGTGTTTGGGTTCATGTTCTCACAATGTCTGATAATTTTTTTTCCTATCCAAAATTCTGAATTCCTGTTTTCTAGGATTGCATGACATTTGTAACAGTATTTGGCCATCATAACTCTAGTCAAAAGAGCATTCTTAGAACAGGTGCTAGCCTCTCTTTAGTAACTAAACAAGTCCTGTTAAGGAACTAGAGTTCTCTCCAGAGGTCATTATTTTCATTTTTGGAATTTCTTCATGGTAACTCTTGGCTCATTATTGTGTGTCAGAAGGCTACAATAAATCTCAGCCTTTGCTTCACTTACAGACAAAGAAGTAAGTAATGTGTCCTTTTTGGAGTAATGAATGTTCAGATTGTGCTGAAGTTCAACAGAGTACTCATGTTTTCATGCTTTTTCATTATGTTTGAAAAATAGGGAAAAAGTGCCCAGACATGTACATTTCATTAATAGGCGTGGGGACCTCTATGAGGAAAAATGAAAGAACAGAAGCATTTCCAGTTCTGTAAATCAGCATGAGAGAAGCAGATGGAACCATGTCCTACCTCTGATAAAACTATTATCTCCATAATCAGGGCATTTCAGGACAGCTGCATAGCTGAATATTATTTTTCTGGAATATCTGATGAGGTGTTTACAAGGAAAAAATAGAAGAAACTTGCATTGCTCTGCTTGTCCCAGGCACTTGTACAGGTCCAATAGCATATGTTTGGCAAAAACTTGTCCAAGTAATATCACGTACAAGTGATATTAAGGGAAACTCTGATCTCGTCTATTGGTCAAACGCTTAATAGATATCCAAAAGAAAAGCTAGAGTAATGATAGTAGACTTTGTTAATGGGATTCTTTGTGAACCCTACTGAAACAAGGAACAGCCACAAGAGTTGATATGCATCCCTGGAAAGCATTAGACACATGAAATGTGGAAACTCTGAAGACCAAGTCAGAAGGCAGGGCAGCATTGGTCAGTGGTGAGGGGATAAACCTGAGACACTGACTGCAGGCAGGGTGGGACTGGGGGAGTGGACAGAGTTGGTTGAATAGATAAGACAAAATGCTAATGTAACCTATAGTATCAACCACCTGTATCAACTGAATTGTGTAACTTTCAGCTGTGGTGAAAACAAAAATGATTGGTGGAAGGCTTTTGTGAAGAATATACTATAGTATATAAACCTAGCTATTTTGTAGAATAAACAGCTTCTGATTCACCCTGATCAGTCGTCCCCACCTCGCTCAATCCCGACAATGAAACTGTAAATAACTAGCTTTTCCTGCTAAAAAGTATAGCTTGAAATGAAGCTTAGTTCCCTTTTGAAGAAGATAAGCAGGTAGGTAACTATGCTTGCGTGAAACCTGAAATTGTGGATTACTCTATTTGCTGTGATGACTGTGGTTAGTGTGGGTCTTGCAGTGCATGACCTCTGCTTTCTCAGTCACCCTGTAAAACCTGATCTCAAGAAACAAGCAGTGCACAGCTCCCTCTTCTTACCTCTATATATTGTTCTATTTGCTCCTGGTTTGTTTATGTCAGGATTGTTCATCAGCAGATGATTTGCAAGAAATCCAGTTATCTTTAGGTGAAATTATTTTACACAGTGTATCACTCTCAAATAACATTTGGTAGCAATGAAAACAATGTATTCCGGTATACCTGTCTGAAAATGATAACCTTCCTTTTCAGATGAATTCCCCAAAATACTGTTCTTGAGCTAGGGCATACGCTTACTATGTACAGAAATGATTTCACTATTTAAAAATATCAATAGCTAAAAACCTAAGGACAATTTCTATGGTCACAATTTGCATATCAAAGAATTGTCTAAGCCTTTAAAGTCTGCTTTGCTTTCCTGATGAAAATAGTTCCTCACATAACCCACAACTATCTTCCTGTTGCCCCATCTGGGGACGGCTGCTGACACCTTGCACATACAGGAAGGAAAAATCATATGCGTATGTGACCCCTGGAGAAAAGTAAGGAGAAAAACCGTGATTAAACACCTCTGAAAGCTCTTGAAGCTGACATAAACATATTTTTTTCCAACAGTGCTGCTTTGTTGGAAACATTAGGCTAAAAGCAGATAAAAAGACATAAGCATGAAAATACAGTATGCAACAGCATCAAATAGGACTGATTGGCTGATTGAATGTTTTGGTAATATCTGAAAGTTCCCCAGTTGGACAGTCTGTCTAATAAAATACGGGTAGCCTGGATAAACACGTCTCAGTCCAGCTTTACCCCCATATTTGCAGGTTGCAATCTGTTTTTAAGGTATGGCTAAGTGAAACAACACACATCAAGTGCTGTTCTAAAGATTCAGTTTTTCAAATGGCCTAAAGGAGGGCTTTTGCAGCTGAATGTAAATTCAAGCAGGTCTGAGCCTATACCAAACTACAGTGTAGAAAAGTATGCCAGGATGTCAGTTTTGTTTGCCCATCTCACATTTTGTACCATGCGGAATGTGGTAAGTTACAACAAACTTCAACTTGTTTAAAAAAGAATAAGCATTTTATACCAGGACTGGCACTCTTTACTTCCCTGTAATATGGCACAAATACCAACTACACAACTAAACATCAGTACAGGAAGTTCACAGATTTGGTCTTTTATTTGTGTCTTTCCCTTCTACAAGTGCCCACTAGGATGACAAAGTAGTTTTAAGAAAAACAGCATGTGTGTGTTACGGAATGCACTTAAACATGGCAACATGTATTTTTTTGTAGTGCCTGCTGGGGTCCTTTGATGGTTCTTAAGGTAATGAAATTGACTGCAGTAATACAGTCATAAGTTTTGTGCTGCACAAATAATTTCCCTACACAGTCCATGTTTCAAAATAATATTTAAGGTATGTAAATGTTTTGTAGTGTGCTATTTTTGTAGTGGGCTTCTGTCTCCAAAGTGAACACTGTTCTAAGGGGTTTTATTTATTTGTGCTATACTATAGCAGACTAAACAGACTATGTAAGCAAGTACCTCAAAGCTTTGAAAGTAAGTTTTCCAATCTTTCCAAAATTAATGAGTAGTTCTTAATAAATCACTCCAAGCAGTCAGTTGTATGATGGTAAAATGGCTTCTAGTCTGACTATGATTACTTTAATCTCCTTTATCTTTCAGTGATTAACAGGAAAACACAGAGCCAAGTCTGTTTCATAGTCCTGGTAGAGTCTTCATTTTGACAAATTTCTTCTTTAGAGAAGGTATGTATGGCCTCAGTGCTGGTTTTATATGAACAGAGTCACATCCTTTCCTCCCAAGCCTGGCTAGAATTCTCTAAAGCATAAAGTTACATCTTCTGAGATCTAATTGTAGACTAAGGGTCTTTAATAATTCACTCTTCTTGTCAGGCTAGCAAGCAACTGTGTACCAAACATGTCAATAGCTTGTGGATTCAACTCTAGATCCAAGACCAGGAAAAAGAAGATCTGTACCTACTGCAATTTGCATCTCCCCAGTCTCTGGCACATGTGCACATACCAGGTACTAAGAAGCCATCTTGCTATAAATACTGTGACCTATTACAACTGTTTCATGTAGGGTTTTCCACTGATAGATATAAAAAGCATAAACCAGGGATTTAGATGTATTCATTTTTATTTAGGCATAAAGACTTACCTTGTGCTAAGGAACTGAGCTTACATTATTTCTGCTTGAACTGACGTGGATTTGAAAGGTTATCAGAGAACTTCTGTTTTAAAAAAAAAACCAAAAAGTGTTCACACACAGTGCTGGATCCTTCCAAACAGGGTTGACATAAAGAAAGGAAATTTATCTCAAAAAGGATAGAGAGAAACTAGGAGGGGGAAGAGGGTTTTTTGTTTGTGTCAGTGTGCACTTGCTTGGCTTTAAACAGCTTAACTTTGATCCAACCTTCAAAACCCAGGCATTTGCTTTTACAGCATCTCTATTCCTCATCATTAATTCTAGATTGAAATCAGGGCACACTGCCAATGAGTGGAGGAATGCTCAGCACAAAGTTTCACTGCTTGGACTTGGAAGATCAAACCTTCATCTCTCAGTCTTTGGCCTACTGAAAAAGTCTACCAAATTCCAACTGACATAATCAGTAAAACAAACACACTGGCAGATAACAGGAGGAGGCTTTCTCTTGTACAAATGAAACAGCACATCAGGCAGTGTACTAGAAATTAATGAGACAGAAAAGGCAATGCACATTGATACTTCTCAGGCTTTCTCATTCAAAGGAAGCAGCTGCTGTCCTGACATAGGATTGAGGAATGGTTTACGAAATATAAGTAGATTTGCCTTTGCAGTCATTTTATACTGCTTGAAACTTCATCACTGTGCATTTGGAAACTGAACTTCTGTGTTCAAATATATATTTAGAAACTGGGAAATCTTATACATTTCCTGGCAGCAACATCACCCTTTCTTTTGCTCATGAACATATTCCACCAAATCCAGACATCATGACTGTAAAACCTGGTGTGATCCTTTAATATCAATGCCAGGAAAGATGATCATGTCAGAGAATTCCTCTGTTAGCTTGTTTGTTTTTGCTAGAGTGCTGTATACTCAGCCCAGTCTTAGAGTCCCCACCTAAATGAATAAGAAAAACCAAAATCCCTTCATCTCTGTGGATAATTCCTCCTGTGTTGTGGTTGCAGAATGCCAATTATCAATACACAGGGATTTATTTAGCCGAACATTTTAAAAAAGTATTGCTTTCTATTTCCTTTTAAATCTTAGCAATGCTTTGATGGATTTTTCCTATTTCATGCCACTAGTATTGCTTTAATGGTTGCAGCAGAACAGTCTGCAAGCCAATGAAATAAAATGAAGGCTTAAAGCCTGCTTGAAGATATTTCTTGGTGAAAATGCTAATTCCTGGATCACAATGTGTGTCTTTTAACTTCCATGCTTAAAGTCAAATAAAATCAGGAAACAAATAAGTAGACTTTCAGATATTGCAACTAGCCTGAGAGATGCACTCAGGATTTTATTTGTTCAGCAGTATGGCCTCAGCCATTTTGAGAAGACTCTGCTCTGTACCTTGCCAGCTCTCAGTTTTTCAGCCCTTAGGCACTCTAGATTATCCTTTTGTGATCCAGCTTTTACACAAATAACTTTTAGCCACTGCATGTGGCAGCAGGACAGCAATCCAAAGCTTGGCTGACTGATACCGGTGTTGCAGCAACAAAATACGGATAAGAAAGTTATGTTTTATAGGGCTTATAAAAATTGGATTATAAAATCCAAAATAGGCATTCACTTAAGTGGGGTAATTTCCCTATATGCTTTATAGCAGAAAAGAAAAAAACCCATGTGTGTGTATAAAAAGTTTAAATAAATAAACACACAAAAAAAAAGACACATTATATCATGATAGGTGTCTTGGATGAATAATTTCTTTTCTAATTTTTACTCAATTAGTTGAGAGAATAAAGCCACGGTTAATAACCCTAATTAAAAATCATATATTGTATGCAGGCAACAGTAATTTAAATATTGTAATCTTTACAGATTATTCAGACTGCAATACAAAGTCCCATATCTGCTTTAAAGATGTAACTCTTTCTTGACATTGATTTAATCAGCTACTATTTTGCATCTATTACTTAGCAACTAATTTAACATATAGGGTAGAAGTGGCATTCAGGAGACTTTTATCAGTCTACCACAAATCAGTCTGCTCATTCCAATCTACAGAAGGTTACTGTACTAGGCACTGAAGCAAACACTGACAAACTGTTCTGCCATACACCATACTGAAATAAGTAACAGGAAGTCCCACAATAACCCTTCAATTTTTATTTTGGTGATTCCAAGTGATTTAGAGGGAAATTGACATATGCTTATTCTCAGTATTATGGTTCTCTATTCATTGTCAGAATGAAAAGTTTTCTAAGCATACTAAACTCTTACTGAAGAGTTAAGAAATCTTAACCAAGATGAAGCCATTAAACTTCTCTTTAAAACATTTTTGTTTCCTAAGCCAAGAGCCCTGGCTCAACACTATCATTATAAATTTCAAGTTCCAAAATTAGTAAGTGTTAAAGGTGAAAGAGGATGGAAACACAACACACCCATGATTCATTATTCATTGAGTAAGATCTAATATTGGATGAGAAAACTAGCTGATTCAATGGCTTCTACAAAATGCATAGAAAGGGAAATTTGCATTAGATGCACAGTAAGCATAGCTCCCACTCAACAGGCAAAGATGCTCCCTCTTGCTCTAGCTGCTGATTTCAGCTGATGATGGTCCTCTATCAGGTCTCTGCTGGGAGACTAGGATACATACTACAAGTGCAGGCACTACCAAGCTGACACTGCATTCACAGTAACAGTAAGACTTCTCTAAGCAAACATTTTCTTCCTGACACTGAAATATTTTCATACTGTTTCACACATGACAGCAGTTCTTTAGTAGTAGAAGAGAAGCATTCAAGCAAAAGGGAAATTCCATTTTTCCTTTATATATAACAATGTATGCTGGAAAAAGCTGGTGGATGTGATGTAGGCCTTTTCCTAATCCAGAAATTAGATTTCTTCGTCTGAAGACCTCTTCTTCTATAGTAAAGAGGTTTCATGAAAACACAAGGGAAATCTGTTAATTTCATGCTTTTCTTACTTGCAGCTTGGCTTCATTCTGTTCCTTTTATCATGAATAGTAATTCCCACTCATATACAACCATCTTCAGCCAGAGTTTCTACATTACTATTGTAGGTCTTGAGTGTTGCTTAGTATCAGTTTACCCAGCTTAAGTTTTGCTGAAGTTCAATAGTTGCCATCAAAAGACTTTTTGTTTACATTTCAGGTAATGAGGAACTAATTTTTCCTCTTTATACTTGAGGAGAATTTTAAAGTCCTGTGTTGAGAACAAGCGAAGCCTTTGTGTTGTTCAGAAGATCTGAGGTCTGCTTAAAAAAAAAAACAACCCAGCGTCCAAAATCTTCACAATTCCAAGTCATACCTGCACTGTCAGAACAGAGAACAAGAGGCAGCCCATAAAAAGAGCCATTGTATGGGAAGCAACAGTATACAGTTATGCATTTATGGATTTCTGACTTTTTTCAGTTTGTCTCAAAAAATTATGTTAAAGGATCCAAGCTACACTTTTTTTCTCATTCAAGTGCATCCTTCACTTGATTTCCAGCACCATACAGACTTTTTAATAGACACTTCATGCTTCCCCTTCACCCCCTCAATTACTTGAATCAGGATGCTTTTTAAGCTACTAGACTGACTTCTTTATCACTTTCATAACTCTTTCTCAGCATAAAAACCAATGAATAGAGATACATATTTAGAAAGCTTCTGTTTTTTTGTCTTTCCAAAGATGCTTTGGGATGCGTTTCAAAAGTAAAAAAAACAGAAGAAATATATAACTGCTGTTTTGCTTTTATCCAAGCAGTTTTTTTCATAAAGCAAATGCAGGAGAAAAATTGCTATGAGAAAAAATTACCTTCACATGTATGAAATGGCAATCTTCATTAACACAGCTATTTAAATTGATTTGTTTTGTAATTGATTTTCAATATCTTTACAAACTTTTTGTAAATTACGGGTAAATACTGCTTAATTACACTACAGCTGCTATCTGTATTTATTTGAAACCACCTATTTCCACAAAGAACAAGCAAATCATATTCAGCTAAAGTAAATAAAAGTGCAAATGGACAGTAGGAAATAGCTTTGTTTTCATTGGAGCAGGAATAAGCTGTAGTGTGTTTGTTCCTGAATAAAGCAAACATGGCTATTGATTGAGCCCAGCTCACTCAGATGATTTAAATTAAGCAGCAGGTTTTCAGACCTTGATGTTCACATCTCATGTATAGAAACACAGACAGATACTATTCCAAAAGCTTGTGTGCAATGCTACTTATATTACATGCAGGTACGCATTCATAGCACCTTCTCTGCTTGCAAGAAGAGAGCTCTGAAATAGCTTCAGTACTTCATTTTAAAGTCATGAATGTAAGTTACTAATCCTGGGGTTCTTTTGTATACAAGAGGGCAAACGGGGACAAGAAAGCTACAAGATCAGGATAGGAGACAGAAGCAAGAGGCTGGGAGAAGAGGCCAATAAAAGCAGGAAACTGAACGAGGGGTTGCTCAGAAGCAGAAGAATTTGTAACCCTAAAGCACATTTTCTTTAGAGTTGAAATAAAATGCAGGACTCTTGAAGCTCTGCATGCCTTTACTATCAGTATACATTTCTGAAACTCAGTGAGACAAGGGCTGGTTCATTTCCCTTTAAGGTCTGTGCTTGCCTCTGTGTTGAAGAGTAAAGACAAAAAGCAGTTTCCTACTTTAGATCTATAGCAGCTAAATAATTACAAAATCTCTATTAGTGTGCATGCCTTAAGAAACTTATCAAAAGTTGTAGAACAAACCTAACTTTCGTATTTTGCTTTATTTTGTAATGCAGTTTGTTTAAATAAATAGTATTTTTCTGGCCTGTATCAGAAATAGTACAGTCAGCAGGGGTAGGGACCTGTACTCGGCAATGGTGAGGCCTCACCTCAAGTACTGTGGTCAGTTTTGGGCACCTCACTACATGAAAGACATTAAGGTTTTGGAGCAGGTCCAGAGAAGGACTGTTGAAGGGTCTGGACAACAAGCCTTATGAAGAGTCCCTAAGGTTGCTGGGGCTAGTTAGTCTGAAGAAAAAGAGGCTGAGGGGAGACCTTATTATCTACAACTACCTGAAAGGAAGTTATGAAGAAATGGGTGTTGGTTTCTTCTCACAAGTAAGGAGTGATAGGACAAGAGGAAATGGCTTCAAATTTTGCCAGGGAAAATTCAGTCTGGAGGTTGGAAAATTTTCTTTGCAAGAGGAAGTTTAGGTTAGACATTAGGAAAAATTTAACACAGCATCAGGCATATAGGCTGCCCAGGCACATGATTGAAACACTATCCCTGGATACATTTGAGAGTCATGTAGATAGGTTGTTTAGGGACATCATTTAGTAGGGAGCTCTGAACAGTTGCATTGATGGTTGGACCTGACAGTCTTGGAGATCTTTTCCAGCCTAACAATTCTATGATTCTGAGCTTCAAGGTTTTCTTTTTAGTGTTAGATATATAACGAAGTGTACTATAAAATGGTATATTCCATTTACGTATTCTTGCAGGCACTCCATGAGCTGTTGTTCAAAATGGTCCCTGTTTCAAAAAGCCTACAGGATCTAGATCCCTTACAGCAGTGTCTATAAGGTTTTAAAACATTAAGGGTAAAATTTATGTTTTCTATTATATAATTTGCTTTTTTCTACTTTTGTTTTCACATTCATAGTCTGTAAATCATAAAGAACACTTGCTACTTTTCCCTGATTCTGCCAAAGTTACTGTGGGTGGGTTTGACACTTAATGTTCAATCATATTTAAAGGAAAAAGCATGCAATCACTTTTCTTAGGACAGAAAGAACTTTTCAGAGAGTTTCCCTTCTCAGGAATATAGGAGCTATTTTCATGCTAGAAATGGTTGACTTACCCACTTCATGTTCCATGTATCAACTGGAAACAATTATCTTTTGAAGAGGAAGTTTTCAATTTTAGTATGAGTGAGCACCATCTGTAATTTAGTCCCTTCAGGCTGCCTTAACTAAAAAGTTCAGTAAGTTAAAGCCAGGAAAAGGGAAGAGGAGAAGAGGAAAAAAAAAGAAACTTCAAATATTTCAAGCCAAAATGAGTCTTTTAGTCTTTTGTTTGCACAGATGATTATTCTCTTGAGATGCTTGTAAGTAATGTTTTTTTTTTCTTTACCATTTTCTGACTTTGAAGAGTCAATGCTACACCACTGTGACAATGTAGTCCAGAAATTGTCATTTTGACTTTCAGGAGAGATGATCAATTAACCTTCACACTATTTATAAATAGAGTGCAAATATAGAGACTGAATAACAACCTGGCTTCACTTCCACTTTAGAAACATTAAAAAAATATAATAGATTTTAGTTCATAAAGAATAGTGTTCTAGAAATTCCATTTAAAAAAATCCATTTAAAAATCATCCTTTACATAAGAAAAAAAGGCAGGAATATTCACAGATCCATATGTAAAAAGACCGTATTTTTGATCCTCATGCAAAGCATTTGAGTCAAAAACAAATTGCAAAACATGCCAGTTCTATTAGGAATATCCCAAAATAAGTTATTACCTGAATCTTATCCTAACTAAAGCATATAAATATATTGCAGGTCTGCAAAGAAGGTCTGGAGATACTAAGAAAACACTTTCCAACATGGTTTTTCAATCCTACAGTTGGGGACAGGACTGGAACTACTGGTTTTATACATACAGTAAGTTTTTAATGTATTTAATCGTCTCTGAAGCAACCACAGTTAAAATTTTCTTTAAATAGATGTGAAAAAATGTCTCCAAATATAATGTGTACCTTAGCTAAGAAACTATGTAAAGATGGGTAACATCAAGGGTTTGATTTTACATGCAAGCATTCTGTATGTATCTCAGTTACCTTTCATTGCTGTTTGTGGTGGTGTTCCTGATGAATCAATCACAATATCTCACTTTCCAAAGTTTTGTGTCTCAGCCACATAGAAAAAAGATTGCCCAGCCTTCACAAATTCATGGATGGGAAGTATGAAACACGGAGGGACAAACACCACAGTGATGTAACCAAAGGGCTGCACAGGTACTGTATCACAGCCTTGCCATGTGACACAGAAATAAGTGGTGCTTAGAAGGGCTGCATCTGAGAAACCCGTACATAAGAACTCATTAGATTAAGAACAGTTCCTTTCTTTGCAGTTCAGCGGTTGCCCTTGACCCACAACTGTAGCTTTGGGAAAGAAACCTACATGGGTCTCAAAGGAAGATAAGAGCATGATATGTAGAACTTTCATGTTTGCTTTGATCTGAGGGAGCTGGGTCTCTTTAGATTGGAGAAGAGGAGGCTGAGGGGTGACCTCATTAATGTCTATAAATATGTGAGGGGTGGGTGCCAGGAGGATGGAGCCAGGCTCTTCTCAAGGTCATATAGTGACAGGACAAGGGGCAATGGGTGCCAGCTGGAACAGAGGAGGTTCCATATAAATATCAGAAGGAACTTGTTCACAGTGAGGGCAACGGAGCGTTGCAACAGGCTGCCCAGGGGGGTTGTGGAGTCTCCTTCTCTGGAGACATTCAAGACCCGCCTGGTTGTGTTCCTGTGCAATTTGGTCTAGGTGATCCTGCTGTGACAGAAGGATTGGACTAGATGATCTTTTGAAGTCCCTTCTGATCCTTAATGATTCTATGATTGCACACCATTTTGTGGCCTGCTATTTTTCTTCTTTTTTATTACACTTGTACTTAATGGTGTTCATCTTACAACAACAGTGATTCCTAAGGGCAGAGAACATACATACACATCAAGACACAATTTGGTCTTTTGCTGAGGCATTATGAATGCCGATGTTTCCCCTAATAACTTAAATTGAGGATGCTTTCAAAGCATCAGTAAATGTGACTGAATAGGTTCAGAACTGAGTGCATAATTGAGTAAGGTCCATCCATAGCTTTGGCAAGAGATAGTGGTGCTTCAGTCATTATCTGAAAATAAAAATCCAGATTGATAACAATGCCAAAGAGAACCCAAATGAGAACACAGCTTATGACAAAATAATACAAAATAATACAAAATAATACAAGAGGTGCCTTGATATAGAACTGTACAAGCCCCATGACACTCTGCAAGTGGCATTTAGAAGGGAAATGTTGCAAGAGAGGAGTCAGTCAGCCTTGTCAGTGCCAAAGAAATTTTTGGCACTGACAAATTTTATCTTGATTTTCAGGTGGGCTGGTTCCAAATAAATGTTTCTTAAGGGAACTAAGGAAAAGCTGAGCATTTCTATTAGGCTGTCTTAAACTAAAGATGTAAAGATTAATATGGAAGAATTGAAAGCAAACAGTTTTCAGAGGCACAGTTCACATTTTCATATATTTTGAGTATAGTAGCTTACTTTTCATTAAAATTATGCAAGAGAGGTGTGAAAATAATGTTTAAATTATATCCTACTGGTTTTCAGTGAGAGGTGGTTTCTAAACTGCCAAGTCATCTGTGAAAGAGTATAACATTACAGTTTGGATAACACCTTACAGGCCTTACAATGAGCTCTCTCAAAACTTCTTACATTGATGTAGATACTTCTCTGGAGCACATGAAAGGTGAAAATGAAAAGGCAGCAAAAGAATTTACATATCTAAAAAAATCAAACTTTAAAACTATTAAGAGACACCTCTCTTATAAATCTGTACATCTACATCTTGAAGTTCAGCAATCCCAAGCATATATACAGGCTGGGTGATGAGTGGATTAAGACCAGTCCTGCAGAGAAGTACTTTGGGGATGATGATCGATGAAATACTGAATAAAATTCTCACAAACTAGAATGCCAATCTTATCTATGTCTGCATCAAGAGAAGTGTGAGTGTCTCGCTCTCTGCTCTTCTTTGGTGAGACCCTACTTGGAGTAGTGTCCAGTTCTGAGGCCTCCAACATAAGAACATGAACTTGTTAGAATGAGTTTTGAGGAGGGCTACTAAGATTGTCAGAGAATTATGAGGACAGACTAAAACGGTTGGTTTTGTTCAGCCTTGTGAAAGGGCAGCTCTGAGGAGACCTTATTGTGGCCTTTTTGTTCTTAAAAGGAGCCTGTAGGAAAGATGGGGAGAGTCTTTATCAGCTTCTGTAGTGACAGGGCAACGGGTAATATCCTTAAACTGAAATAGCTTTAGATTAGACATTAGGAAGGCATTCCTAACTGTGAGGTTGGTGAGACATTGGAGCAGGTTGCCCTGAATGTCATTTTCCAGGAAGCATTCAAGTCCAGGTTCAGTGGTGCTTTGGGCAACCTGATCTAGTTGGAGGTGACCCTGCACATGTCAGAGGTGTTGGAACCAGGTGATTTTTAAGGCCTCTTCTAACCATTCTATAATTCTATGGAAACAAGCTGGTAATGTCTGCAGTGGGTTGGTCTTAGCTGGCTGCTGGTTGGATGGAAGAGCCCAGAGAGGGGTGGTAAATGGTGTCGCATCTAGTTGGCAACCTGTTACTAGTGGTGTCCCCAAGGGTCAATGTTAGGTCCGGTCCTGCTCAACATCTTCATTGATGATATTGATGATGGGTTGGAATCCATCATGAGCAAATTGGCGGGTGGCACCAAGCTTGGAGCCCATGTCCATTTCTTGGAGGGGAGGAGGGCCCTGCAGAGGGACTTGGACAGACTGGAGAGGTGAGCAGACTCCACTAGGATGAGTTTTAACAAGTCTAAGTGTCAGGTTGTGCATTTTGGTTATAACAACCCCAAGCAGAACTATAGGCTGGGAATGGAGATCTTGGAGAGTACTCAGGTAGAAAGAGACTTGGGGGCAGTGGTGAACAATAAACTTAGCATGAGTCAGCAATGTGCCCAGGCGGCCAAGAGGGCTAATAGTATCCTGGCCTGTATCAGGAATGGTGTGGCCAGCAGGGAGAGGGAGGTTATCCTCCCCCTGTATTCAGCACTGGTTAGACCGCACCTGGAGTATTGTGTTCAATTCTGGGCCTCTCAGATAAAAAGGATGTCGAGGTGCTGGAACAAGTCCAGAGAAGAGCAACTAGAATGGTAAAGGGCCTGGAAGGTAAGCCCTAAGAGGAGAGGCTGATGGAGCTGGGTCTGTTTAGCCTGGAAAAGAGGAGGCTCAGGGGTGACCTTATCGCTGTCTATAACTACCTAGAAGGTGTTTGTGCTCAGGTGGGGGTCAGTCTTTTCTCCCTGGACACTGGAGACAGGACAAGGGGTCACAGTTTTAAGCTCCATCAGAGAAGGTTTAGACTTGACCTTAGGAAAAGGTTTTTCACTGAACGAGTGATCCAATTTTGGAACGGGCTGCCCATGGAAGTGGTCAAGTCGCCATCTCTGGAGGTGTTCAAGGTTAGGCCGGATGAAGTTCTGAGTGGCATGATCTAGATGTTAGATGTTAGGTTACTTGGTTGGTTTTAGGGTGGACTGGATGATCTTTAAGGTCTTTTCCAACCCCATCATTAGTGTGATACTGTGATATACCTACTGCTGACAAGGAAAGATAGCTCACATCTTCAAGTAACTGGGATAAAGCTTTTGTTGTATGAAAGCAGTGTTTGAACTGAACATTATATTTTACTCCTTTCATCACAAGCATCTGAGAACAGACTGCCATTTGGTTTTAAGTTACATAAGATGTTTTCATCATTCACTGCTATTAGTTATCACTTTTGTGCACAATTGTGTTCTAGGCCACAAAACCTTCAGACAATACAGACTCTCCAAGAACAATACTATTTCCTTGATGTCACAGCACTGGGAAGAGGAAAGTATCCAAGAACCACTGAAGCTATCCTGTACAATCAAGATGGTTTGCTACCAATAGCTTATATTTGCTCTATGCAACTAACTCACTCTAGATTAAATTTTAATTTATTTTATTCCCAAAAGTGACCAGATTCGGTATTTCAGCTTCAAAAGGCAACAACAGGAGAAGGACTCAAACACTCTTTCCTCTCTAAACAACTTATTACCTTTTTCCCATTCTAAATGACACTTTTTGATCTGAGAGCTGAGCGTAAGATTAAATTCATGTAGTCACTTGAGGAAGAATGAGGCTGGGCTCCAAACTTTATCAAAGGTCAGTCCATCCAGGAATAATAGTTAATATGTATTAACTATTAACTGAAATCAATTTTACTGGAAATTTATTTGGAGACTTCCTCATTGTTTTATCTAAGTTGGCATTTTACCTTAATCTTAGTATCAAACACTACTAAGACTCTCTTTGCATCTAGTCCTTTTTCTTTCATGGAAAATCAAATGCAAAAAAAACCTATGCTTACTTGATTTGTAAAAGGTGGTGATGGATTGATATGACACTATTAGTGGGTAGAGATTAGCTATCTTAACTGTGGAATGACAAGTAGATAATAAGAGAGGTCACACAGGAGGTAAAAGGCATAAATACATATGGATAAAATAAATAAAAATGTTCAGGAAAGTATATGTTCTTTTTCTTTGTTGGGCTACTCAGATTCATTGGTGAGCGTATTGGCAAAATGACTTGATTTTGTTATAATCAGATTAAATTATCACTGTGTGCTATGTAAAGAAAGCTTTAGAGTGTATTAAAACAATCTGAACTGTTGGAAGATATAAATAGAAGTATGCCACTTTGCCTTTAAAATAAAGTTTTACTTCATTGTCTAAAAGAAAATATAATAGGTAAAGTGAAAAGGATTTTCTTTGTAGTTACTTGAAACTGATGGCTAAATAGTACTATTAGATTTTAAGTAATATTTCAAAGAAAAAGATATGGCTGTGGAGACAAGCGTGAAGGAGAAGAGAAACAGTGCTGGCACATGAGGATAAAATAGCTGTCTGAACTGAGTCACTGTATGTTAATACCATTGCTTTTGTGTATCAACATGAGGCAAAACAAGAACCACTGAATATGTAATATGTAAAGAGAAAAATAAACCCACTCTTAGCACATACTTTCACTACTGCTTGCTAGTCACGCAGCACGGAAGGCATGCTAAGTCTTCAGAAGATGAATAACATGTCTGCATAAACATGTACATGTTTAGAATCATAGAATCATTTTGGTTGGAAAAGACATTTAAGATACAGTCCAACCATTAACTGAACTGTACCAAGCCCACTGCTACACCATGGCCCTAAGCTCCATATCTACACAACTTAAAAACATATCTAGGGAAGGTGATTCAACCATCTTTCCAGTCATCCTGTTCCAATGCCTGATGAACCTTTCAATTAAATCTTTCCTAATGTCTAACCTAACTTCATCTGGCACAACTTGAGTCCATTTCCTCATGTTCTATCAATCATTACTTAATAAGAGACTAACATCCACCTCTCTACAACCTCCTTTAAAGTTTGTACAGAGGTTGTCCTTTAAGGGTTGTACAGAGGAATAAGGTGTCCCCTCAGCCTCCTCATCTTCAGACTAATATATATATATATTTTGTATTGTATATATACATACATATACAAATATCTGGAATTCCTTGTCCTTTACCTTTAAAATACTTCAAGAATGGCTTTCTGTTGTATTTTTTTGCATATGATAAATGCTTGAAAACGTGGGTCTAACTTGCTCCCTCCTAAGAAACAGTTTTTAGTATAAGCTTGCCTCCTCAAGAGTTCATAGACTTGTACAGATCCAAGAGGCATGATGAGCTCTTCCAGTCCAGCTTTCGCCAGCTGGGCAGGAACAAGGTTTCTCTCAGTTTGTTCTAATCTATCACCTGGTCACCAGCTCTAATCCAGGCTGTTCAAATCTATCTGTCTGGTGCAGACAGTGTGGATTAGTGTCCATTTAAGAAGAAATAGAAGAGACCAAGCTTCTGAATTTTAACTTGCAAATCACAGCTGGATTTTTCAGCACAAGCCCATCCTCATCCATAGTGCAAATGATGTATTTTGCATTTTTGATTGCAACATTAACCATGGCAGGAATCAAACATCATCAAAGGAATGGAGGGGATAGAAATTACTTGAATTGGTGCAGTGAGAGTTATCCAGAGTAACAACCTCAGGAGGAGAGAACTATGCAATTACCAGAGACCAGAAATGCTCATGACACCTCCTCTGTCTGAGCAGTAGACTTCCTGGTCCTAGCTTGACTGAGGTAACATGAATGTACAGATTTCTTGTAGAGAAGCTATCATCTGGCACAAGAGCAGAGTACTTCAGCTGTCGTCTTGCTTCATCCACAAACTTGATATGTTGATATAAATTACCTAATCAGTACAGCAGGCAACAAAATCATAAATCTTGCCTTGCAGAGCAAACTACATACCTGAGGAAATCTTTGTGACCTATTTTTCTGCCCTAAGGAATCTCCTGTTCAGTGAAAACATGTATTTTGAACAGATGTTTGCACGTTGCTATCCCTTCCCCATCCTGTTTCTTGAACATTGTGATAGACTGTAATTTTTTTTTCTTATCACTTATGATTTTATGAGGGAAGAGCCCTTTATAAGAAGTAGCATAATACACTTTTGGAACTGCAAACCCATGTTTGCCTGCAATTTCCAGGTCTGAACAAGTATGTTGCTGTGGAATTCAAAAGTGTCTGGTGTTTATTAGCAATTCATATGTGGCTTTTTACAGAGTTTTGGTTGGTTTGGGTTTGGTTTGTTTTTTTTTTCACAAGCAAAAGGTTACTTTTTTGCTCTGCAGATAAATTTATTTCTGAACTATTACATTGAACTATTAGATAGACCTTATGGTGTCATCTTTTAATCCATTAAAAAAAGCAGCAAGTCATTACCATGGCATCATGCATGCACATCACCTACTGTAATGAATAAGATTTAAAAGAACTAAATATTTTCCTCTTCTGTCTTGAGTTTGAATGACAGCCACAGAAAAGACTTCCATACGGTCACAAGCACACACACTTCCAAAAAAAGTAGTCTTGAAATTGCAGAAAAGCTATGACTTCATTTCTCCTATTACATTTCCTCACTGTGACCATTAAATTATTCTAAGTTTTCAAGGTGCTATGACAACATACGACAGATACTTCTAACACAATTTTCAGTAAAATAACCACCTCCCAACTGGTGATATTTATAAGTGGGTGTAAAGAACACTGGCATAGTTACTGCACAAATTTCTGAACCTTGGTTAAAGCTATGCTTTTATTCACATTAATGAACTCTTTCAGCCCAGTAGTTACTATTCACCTAATATTTTTTAATGCAGTGGAAAGCAAACTACAATTCTATCATCATCCATTAACAAAACTACCTTATTCACTTGTAATGCTTTTTAATATGTCGATGAAAAAGAAAATGTTACCATTTGCCAGAAAATCCCACAAAATTATTTTGTCATAAACAATTCTTCAACATTTAAAAAATCCCATCATTTTTTAAGCTATGAACATTCTTAAAGTATCGCTGAGTTATGTCTAATTTCCCAGTTAAGATCCAATCTTGCACCACCTCGTTTGCCTGCACCCAGGCCAAGTGATGTCAGTAGGAAAGAGACTGAAAGCAAGAATGGAACTTTATGAATTCTAATCTGGTGCTTAAACTGTTACATATAGTTTTCAAAATTGCATACACTATTTTTCCACTTCAGTGAAATAAGATTTCAGTCACAATGGATAAAACAAAAATGCTGTGCCTTCTATACGCCACAGTTTTTTTGAGGCTGACATAAGAAGTATATCTAGTTTTAAATTTAATTTCTAATTTGAGCCTCTCTTCCTGAGCAATTTCACTTTATTATGTGCTTTAATACAGTATGTTTAATTTTGGAGAAACTATTGATCAGAACTACTTATGTTGCTTTATGTTTTATTGTAATATGAGTCTCATTTTTAATGCTGGCATAATTAGATAAAATATAAGCCACACAAAGTGCAGTTTACAACACTTACTATCTTTGAGAACTTGTTGATGACATCTTTGAATCACATATTCTGTGGATGCTGCCTCCTTTGCCATAATTATAGACAGTTACTCCAGATTCTAATGATAATACACTGCAAGTGAAGGGGATTGAGAAAAACCTAACCTGTTTGAAACAGCTTTGCTTTGACTCATAGAAGCAGACCCAGTGCATTTCCTACACCCACTCACTGCTGATAACTGATTTGTACCCTATTGTCATCCAGTTAAAGAATTTTCCTTAACAAATTATTTCTAATAGCTTATAGATTTACCCCTACACATTTTGTTTTTTAGAATTATTATGCACAAGAGTAACTCATAATTAATTTAAGCAAAGTCATATAAATAGAAGTTTCTGTATCTGCAATTGCAGCTGTAAGGATAATTGCTGAACCACACTATCAAGGATCTCAATGTGGAAATAGAGACAATATTTTTTTTATTCTTTCCTGCCTACCAAAGCAGTACATAATGTTTATGGATAACAGGAAGAATTAATCTTTCTTAGTGAATTTATCAACTTCTGAGAGTTTAACTATGCTATGGCAGTTGCATATTTCTACCACTGAACACAACTACATTCTTGTAAGAATATATTTTCAAGTCTGATTTTTTATGAGTTCTACATTACAGAATAAGTTTAAACAAAGCGAGCTTGAGCTAAGTTTTGCTTGACTAGAAGATACCAAATTAGTCAGATGAGAAAAGGCTAGAAGCAGTAAGTGTGTGTGTGAAGGCATGTACTGCCTCATACTACCATGCTAGTAGTCCAGCTGAGAGTAAGAAAAAAAGCTGTTGGTAAACTGTATGAATAAAACTAAATACTCATAGAATAGTGATATAACCATTTACATCTGTGACTGTAGTAGAACTAATACTGGCCATAAATCACACATATATTAATAAGGAAATCTTTTTACTGATCTTTCTAACTGATAGATTTAGTAGAAGTGAACTGATGAGGTGAATTAAGTGCCTATTAAAGCCAAAAATCAATGACAGAATATCCATTTGAATTTCTAGTCCTTTCTGTATAATAAAGAACTGCTGTTCTTGCTGAAGTTCCAAAAAGTAGGTTGCTAACATTTTAAACAATGTTAAGACATAGCTGCAATTCAAAGTGGGATTGACGGCAGGTGTCAGAAAGAATGGCTTTTAATAATATTCTTTGCTCAAAGGTGAAACAAAGAGGGAGAATTAGATGCTGATAGAACAGTTCATGGTATGCTAGAAGTTTCTGTTGTGTAGCTTCCTTCAGAATCTCAGAATAAATTAATGAATTCTAACTGTAAGTCTCTTATGTATAAGTAGCATTGAAGAGCTTTCATATATATAGATTCTAACTATACAAATGTAGACCAAGCACTTCTAGTTAATAGATTCTCTGTCCTCCACATAGTGGTGGTGGTGTTAAAAAATAGAGTCAAAGTAGATTAAGTGACTCTTATGTGGTACATGACATCTGTGCTGGTAGCAGTAACTAATGTTTGCAGGAGCCAGTTTCAGACATGGATCAAGAGTTCTTTTGATCTCATATTACCTGTTGTGGACAGTTTCTCCATAAAAGAGCACAAGACCAGGCTTTAGGCTGGCAGTGGACGTCAGCAAGAGGGTGACATGAGGTCCACACCATTATTTCTTATATCTCAACACCTCCACCCATTAACACCTCACTGACTGCCTACATAACATGCATGCCATGGCTCCATCAGAGGTCTTGGTATAAAGGTGTTCCCACCACCAACACTCAACTTTTGTGGTATAGAGATTGCCCCTTGCTGGAGCTGATGTTGTTGGGGATGTGGATGCAGCTGCCAGCTCAGGACTGAGTTATTATGAATATTATCCTGGTAAGAAGTGGTTTACTGTCCAATAACATAAAAAATGGTGAATTCATTAACTTCTTACTTGATAAAGCCCTACAAAAACTAGTTCAATTTTTGATAATTAGTTTGCTGTTCTCACACATTCTCTCTCTTTAAGTGAGCCGATAAGGATCACAAGAACCATATCTAGTTCTCAGGTATACTGCAGTAAGTCTGATTAACAGTAGAACGTACAAATTAGTTATGTCATACCAGTCTATATAATTATGTCATAATACCAGTCATATATATTATTATAAAATCATTATGCAAGTTAAATATTTCATCTAATTTCATTTCATGATATTTCTCTGAAAAGAAAAAAAGCAACAACAAAACATCATGTACTCTGGGGGGTCTTATTTTGGGTAACAAAAATAACAAAGATTTTTCTTCAAAGGATAATGAAACCTTGCATTAACAAATCCAGTTCCATCTGATGTACCTGATGCTCCACCTAATGCCACATGATTGGGAAGTTACTTTTCTTAAGCTGGGTGGCAAAAGAATGGGTTATTCATTTAACTGATTAATGTAAACCTCATCACAAATGAGTTAAGGAGTTTACTCTCTCCCACCTGAAAAGCAAAACCTCCCAAGAGCTAAAACTTTTCAATTTCATCAGTATATCTATATCTGTGTCTATTTCCTTGCACATATATATTTGCCTTATTTTGTGTCAATTAAGATTCAAAGATCAAAGGGCTGGTCTGTGTTCATTTTATTAGTCCTTTGTAGAAACAACAGTCAATAGGAACTAGTTTATTACTAAGGACTATTAGTCTTTTACGTCAAAACAATTAATAAAGAATTTCTTGGTAACTGCTCATAAGAAAATATAAAATGGTGTATGAGACTTTAGATAAAAGAAAGACTTGCACTTTATATACAAAGTTTTGATATCTAAATTGATACTCAAATGTAATAACAAGTTGTTTATGATTCAGGGAGATAAGCTGTCTAGAGAGTTTTCAGCATGACTTAAGGGTGGCACTCCCTGAGATAGGAAATTATGTGTGTGTCATATTTTCCTGGCTACGTATTTTTCAAAACTAGAGGAAAATCTACTTTAGCCTCTATATTCAAAATGCTGTGTTTATAAGTAAAATCTATCCAGTTTCACTTCTCTCTCTTTAAAAAGTACTCAAATTCTGCCATCTTTACTTACGATGAAGTGCAGCTTACTTCATTAATTGTGCCAGTTTCCATAGAGTCAAATACAATACAAGTAAAACAGATTATATTGCCTGTCCTCAGCTGCACTTACTTCTGTAACTTTTTTCCTCTTTTTAAATGCAAAGTGTGAACACAAAACAATTGCTGAATGAGCTATTTTCTATCCTAACAAAATATAACTAGTGACAGTCAAGTTTTATGGTATAAAAGGAAAATAAATAAAAGAAGCATGCAGTACTTGGAATAGAAGAAACTATAGAGAGACAGAAAATAAATTATCCTTTAAGGATCTACCAAGTAGACTGCTACACTATAAGTATTTCATAATATTTCAGAGGAGAAGGGAAATTCAATCTTCCAGTCATTTTACTGGCACCTTTTATTTCCAATGAAATTTTAATAACAAATTTAGTTCCTTCAATATAGTACAGTCAATTCCACAGACACATGTCACTCCTATTTTAACTTCATTGTCCTCTAACAAGATTTCTTAATGTATCTACTTACGGGAAACTGAGAGCAACACTAGCTCAAATCATAAATTTAAGTTACTGTCTCATCATCAATTTCAATGCAGTGACAATCATTGACATCCCTGGTACTTTTGTCCATGTTATTCATTATTCCATTCCATGTGGTTGGGGAAAGGGGATGTTTCCCTATTGACTAATGCTTTTACTAATGCTTTTAGTATCCTCTCTTATACCTATTTTTTCAAGGTTTCAAAAAGTTTTCAGATTTATCTGCCAGGTATTGAAATCGAGATGAAATTATAACCAGCCATTGTTCCAAGTCTAGCTCCATTTCAATATCTCCTTAGGAAAAGATAAACAAACCAGCTGAAAATGGAGCTGAAGTGACTAAGGTGAATGAACAGAAGCAAGAGCGCTATCTCTGGATACTCACTGTAAAAATATTTAGATATAAACTAGCGAATACTTCTTACTTCTCCCTACCTGATTAAAATGCAGTCAGGACTTTCTGAAATCGCGATTTGATGCTGTGATAAAAGTTATATTCACACACATTATAAAGTAGGAGTTCAAAATACAGAAATGTTACCAATACATTTACACTTTGAGACATTTTAGGGCTTCATTCTGTTTTCACTTTGGTTATGTGATCTTATTTTTTCACTGCCATAACTAGCAATTCTACAGTCCATTTTAATTTCCAGTGTCACATTTATATAGATGAGTAGTCAGATATCAAATAATTAATTATTAAGAAATATTCACTCCAAATAACTATTTTTTTTTGCTGATTTCTCTTATGCAAAATGGAGCTAAGTTAAGGAAAACTACATTACTTTAACATACATATACGTATGTTAAAAGCTATTTAGTAAATGTTCATATTGACGTGATTAAGTTCAAACATGGAAGACTATGTTTTCAAATGTACTTTTTGCCTCTGAACAGCAAGATTCCAGTACCTCCTGTATTAATTTGTTAATTAGAACAATGCCTATAGACAAATTAAAATCATGATAGACCTAACAAAATTTTTCAAATATTGTCCTAGGGATAAAAGATACTCCAATATTCTGTGTCATGCATGAATGAACAGTTTGGCATTGCAACTTATATTTACTAAGTTAAAACCACGCTGTGAGAATATTAAACATCAAGAAAATATGTAATTGGTGTTTCATCATCTTGTCCATGAATGAACTTGGTGGTGACCGTAACTGCTGTATTCATTAAATAATATTCCTTGATAATATGTGCTTATAGGCATAGATATCTGTGTGTCTTATACCAACTTAAAGTTTGCTTTTAAAAAAGACAGCTGTAGCCTTTTGCACAGCCAACCCCCTGTGTATTTACCTATTGCTTTCTACTTGCTGTGGATTAGTTTCATAACAGACAATTATTTCTTAGTAGTTTTGCTTAGAATTCCAAAGAGATGCTATGGTTCCTATTTTGAACTTTTTACACTGGAGTAGGAGAGTCAAAGGTAAATAAAGAAGCATTCTAAAATAAACTTATCAGCTAGGTGATCTCTGTCTCACAGCTTCCTTTTTTTTTAATATAGGCTTACTTCTGAGAATTCACTATCTGCTTCTGGTCTTGGGCCAAATTTCTGTCAGCCTGAATGCTATTGAGAAAGGCTGCTGAAGGCAAGAGAGATATTAAATATAGAATTTTGATTATATGGACAATTCCACTTAAGGCAGTTCAAAACATTTGTAGCCATGGGGTGGAATGCTGTTGTAGATTAAAGGTTGATTAAGTCATATGAAAACCAGTGTATAAATAAATAGCAAGTCTTCAAAATGGAAAGACTTTAAAATGGAGGTGTTCCAAGCTCCAGCACAGGCACAAATGTTATTTGATATGTCAAAATAGATTTAAAGGCTGTGATTGGCAAAGAAGGCCAGCGATGTCCTGGGGTGCATTAAGAAAAGTGTGGCAAATAGGTCAAGGGAGGTTATTCTCCACTTCTATTCTGCTCTGGTTAGGCTACATCTGGAAAATTCATCCAGTTCTGGGCTCCCCAATTCCACTAGGACAAAGAGATACTGGAGGTCCACTTTATCAGCCACTCTACCAGCACAGAGTCACTAAAATGATCATGGGGCTGAAGCACCTTCCTTTTGAGGAGAGTTGGAGTGAACTGGGTTTCTCAGCCTTGAGAGGAGGAGATTAAGGGGAAATCTGATCAATGCTGACAAATATCTGAAGAGCAAATGTCAAGAGAAAGGGTCTATACTCTTTTCTGTGTTGCTTAGTGATTGGACAAGGTACAATGAGCACAAACTGGAACACATGAAGTTTAATTTAAACACAAGATAAACTTTTTTCCAAAATAAAGGGAACAGCACTGGAACAGACTACCTAGAGAGGTTGTGGTGTCTTGTTCAATGGAGAAATTCAAAACCCACCTAGAGTCAAAGAATCATCAAGGATTAGAAGGGACCTTGAAAGATCATCCAGTCCAATCCCCCTGCCACAGCAGGACCCTGGCATCGCCTGTGCAGCTCTCTGCTGGGCTGGCAGAGCTGCCTCAGCAGGGATCTTGCAGCATTAACTACCAAGTCGAGGAGGCACCGGAAAAGCCTGGCTGGGAGTGACTGGAGCAGGCTGGGCTTAGGATACAGGAGGAATCAGGTTGGATGGTCTAGAGCAAGTATTACTTGGACATCAAAGAGCAGGGCACCACGGCCCTGCAAAGGTTGGGCACCTCTGCACTAAAACCCTTTCAACTCCTAATCTACTTGGGCGGGCTGAAGCTGCCATGCATAGACTCTGCCCGGAGGCAGCAAAGGGATGGCCTCCCTACAACCAGGGAGGCCAAGAGGCAGGGGGGGGATTGCAGGAGGCAGTACGAGGGCAGGAGAGGGCACTCGGAGAGAGAGAGAAAGAGAGAACCGGCTTTTCAGGAGCTGCAGTCAGAACCAGCTGAACTGAAACACAGGAAGGGGGCAGAGGGGCGAGCAGCTGCCCCTGGCCAGGC
The DNA here is from genome assembly GCA_013397515.1 of Upupa epops. NCBI lineage: Eukaryota > Metazoa > Chordata > Aves > Bucerotiformes > Upupidae > Upupa > Upupa epops. Next base: position 52,686 of record VZRI01004093.1, read on the forward strand.
TCTGTAAGCTGTGCTCCTCTCGGTCACAGCCTGCAGATCTGCTGTGTGAGGAACTGCCCTCGAGCAGGGCAAGGGAAGGGATGGCCTCACTCAGCCCCTCCACCTGTAGGTGGGTAGAACAAGTCCAGGAGAGGCTTTTGCTGCCTCTCAGCTCCAGAAGCCCCCCTGGCTGCCCTGCAGTGGAGATGGCTCCTTTGCTTATGACTATTTCTACCACAAGTCCTCCCTTCCCTACCCCAAACTCAGGCAGTAAAAGCCCACCCTCACCCACCCCCCGAGATGCNCTACAGGCTTGGGGATGAGTGGCTTGAAAGCTGTCCAGCAGAAAAGGAGCTGGGGGTGCTGGTAGACAACCACTTTAATATGAGCCAGCAGCGTGCTCAGGTGGCCAAGAAGATCAACAGAATCCTGGCCTGGATCAGGAAACCTGGTCAGCAGAAGGGAAGTTCTCATGGCCTTGTACTCTGCCCTTGTGAGGCCTCATCTTTAGTACTGTGTTCAGTTCTGGGAAAGACATTGAGATGCTGGAGCATGTCCAGAGGAGAGCTACTAAACTATTGAGGGTTTAGAGAACAAGTTGTGTGAGGAGAGGCTGAGAGAGCTGGGCAGGTTTAGTTTGGAGAAGAGGAGGCTGAGGGGGGACCTCATTGTCCTCTACAACTACCTGAAGGGAGGTTGTGGAGGGCTGGGTGTTGGCCTCTCTGCCAGGGTGACTGATGACAGGACCAGGGGAAAAGGTCTGAAGTTGAGGCAGGGGAGATTCAGATTGGATCCTAGGAAGAATTCCTTTACAGAAAGAGTGGGGAGGCACTGGAATGGCCTTCCCAGGGAGGTGGCTGAGTCACCATCCCTGCAGGTATTTAAGAAGCGTGTAGACATGGTGCTTTGTGACAGGATAGAGTGGCAGGCATGGAGGAGGTTATTTTGTGTTTTTCCATGGATCAGGTATTTAGGTATTTGTGGGTGTGGGTATGGCTGGACTAGATGTGGTGCTTAGGGACATAAATTAGTGCTGAACTGGACTTGGTGGGCTAATGATTGGACTTAATCTTCAAGTTTTCTTCCATCCAAAGTGATTCTATGATTCTGTGATTCTCTGATCCTGAGAAGACACTAGTTATGATACCTTTAACAGCACTGGAGGACAATACCAACTTAAAAATTAGCCAACAAACCCATCCTAAGTATCAGTTGTCAGTGTCACTAAGGCACTATCACAACAATTTCATAACAGATTACACTGTTAACACGCTATGACAAAAGACATTAGTTCAATGGAGATATAAGGATCAGAGGAAAAAAGCAGTTATTTACTAACTGACAACAATCTTCTAAAAAATTAGGCAAAATTAGTAGCAACATACTGGAAGGGATAGCAAACTTGATAAATATTCTGATGTCTCATTAGCCAATTAAACATATAGAGATTTATGATTTAATATGAGAAAAACAAATGGTTCCATTGTTTTAATATATTAGTAGTATTTCTGTAGAATTACTAACATTTGACAAAGCTAGACACCTGCTTAGTATTCTTGTCTCTGTAGCCAATAAACATATTTCATCACTATGGTTGCAGAAACAAATACCGACTAGCAAAATGTGGTTAACTGAAATAAAATTATTGAGAAATAGAATGACACACTGTCTGAATCAGATTAGCCACCAAAGTATTTGAACAAAAGTGGATTAAACTGGATGAACTGATGGAGTTCACTATTTTAACTGTTATAGGAAGATATATTTTTGCCTAAATCTGAATTGCAGGACCTGGGAGTAATTCCTACTTCCTTGATCAGGGAATATAATCCTGCCACATCCCTGCTGCCACATCAGAGCAAGACCCTGTTATGAATCATCCCCCTACTTCATTTCCATAGACAGAAAACCTAGACATGTGGGCATTAAGAGAACCACAGCTTTATGAAATTCATCTGTTCTTAATGCTTCTCCTCCATTTCTCTTCATTTTCTCTTAATGAATCCCTGAAGAGTTGCAGAAAATAACTTACATGTTCAACAATACACTCTATAATTAAAACTATTACTCTATAAGTAAAACTGCAGAAAGCCAGCTTGTTTCAACACTATACATTTGGACATAATGAAGAGTTGTTGAATCTGTTTTATTTTATTTGCATCTCCCCTATATATTTCAACTGATGGAAGAGGCACTGTGTAATAAATTTAATCTACTGACAATGAACTTTTGTTCCTTATGCACCAGTGGGCCACAGGTTAAAAGCTACTGGTACAGAATCTTGTTTTTGTATATTACAGTGTAATTTACAATTAACTTGAGGAGAATTCTGGACTTGCAGTTATTGACAAGAATTTCTCCACTGACTACAGTTTTCTAGAGAGTTATATGTTTACTTTTGGGGGCAAGTAATTCAGTAGAGTCAAGGAGGTTAAGTTTGAATAATATTTATATTTTAAGTCTGATCCAAAGCACACTGATTGTCAGAGGGAGAATTTGCCTGCATATTCCTCTACTAGCAAAGGATAACTTTTATAAGAAGCAATCATTTTATTGACTCAAATTATAAATGAGGTCATAAAGGTATTTCCTTTCCCTTCTCTGCAAATCTTGCTCTTGTATTGCACAGCACTAAATATTTAGAACAAGGCAGACAGCTCACAGAGTTATGCTGCTATGCACTGTAAATTTCAAGGGCATAACTCAATCTTATATGGGTTGTTATTATGTCTTCGTATCATCCTTCTGTAAATATTTAGGTATGCAATACTATCAGAGGCAATAGATCAGTTTACATGGATCATTGAGTTGTTCTTGCTTGTGCATTCTTACTCTATGTTCTTATTTACAATTATTAGGTTATTTTATTTATCTCAGAGAGATCCAACTATTACAAGATAATAATAAACCAGATATGTTTAATGGGAGTAATTTAGAGGAGGATTTAAAAGAAATGTTATATACTATTTTTTAGAACAGGAGATCTCTTCACTCTGCACATATTTATATTCCAATAACAAAAGCTTAAAAATAGAGTGCATCATTACTGATAAAATGCATCCCTTGAGGATCCTTTTTAAATGCCATAATTTGAAACTGAACAAACTATTATTTCTAAAATAACCTGAATACTTTCTAGTATTTGCTCACTACACATCAGAATGAGTTTTATACATGGTTAATGGTAAACGATTGTCAGCAACAGGTCTAAAGATGCAATCTTAATTTAAACGCTAGCCAAGATACAAAAATATCCATGTTTATTTCCATGTCATAGAAGATGCAAAAGCAACATCAGGACATCGATAGGATTTCTCTCATAGTCATTGTGCAATTGCAGAATCACAGTATCATTGAGGCTGGAAAAGACATCTGAGATCATGAAGCCCAGCCTATGACCTAATATCACCATGATTAGCTAGACTATGACACTAAGTGCCATGTCCAATCTTTTCTTCAACACCTCCAGGGATGGGGACTCCACCACCACCCTGGGCAGTTCATTCCAATGTCACAGAATCACAGAATTATTGAGACTGAATGTTGTTTACATGTCTGTAGATATGTTTAGGATTGGAAAAAGCAAAGAACAAAAGCCTCAGCGAATTAGGGATATGAAACTAGACCTATTAATTATATAAGTAATTAAAATTTGTATGAAATGTTAAGCAATGTAACTCCTTACTGATTCCCATCTATATTATTTATGTTCTATTTTATACAGTATGACATTAAAACTTACAGGATTCATAGATTCATGGAATGGTTCAGGTTGAAAGGGACCTTAAAGATCATCTAGTTCCAACCCCTCTGCCATGAGAAAGGACACCCCACACTAGACTGGGTTGCTTAAGGCCCCATCCAATCTGGCCTTGAACACTTCCAGGGAGGGGGCAGCCACAACCTCCCTGGGCAACCTGTGCCAGTGTCTCACCACCCTTATTGTATTGTGAAGGACTTTCTTCTGACTTTCAGTCTAATACCTCCCCTCTTCCATCTGGTCCTACCACTACAAGCCCTTGTAAACAGCCTCTCCCCAGCTTTTCTGTAGCCCACCTCTCAAGCCTATCCAGGTCCCTCTGGGTGCCCTCCCTTTCCTCCAGCGTGCCCACCACACCACACAGCTCGGTGTCATCAGCAAACTTGCCAAGAGTGCACTCAATCATAGAATAATACAATCATAGATTCACTAGGGATTGGAAGGGACCTTGAAAGATATCTAGTTCAATCCCCCTGCTACAGCAGGATCACCTAGACCAAGTCAAACAGGAACATATCCAGGCAAGTCTTGAACGTCTCCAGAGAAGGAAACTCCACAAGCTCCCTGGGCAGCCTGTTCCAATGCTCCATTACCCTCACTGTGAGGAAGTTCTTTCTGACATTTATATGGAACCTCCTGTGCTCCAGATTGCACCCATTGCCCCAGTACCACTGTCCATATCACCAACAAAGATGTTAAACAGCACTGGTCCCAGTACTGACCCTTGAGGCACACCACTGGTCACTGCTCTACATTTGGACTTTGAGCCATTGATCACAACTCTCTGAGTGTGACCATCCAACCAATTCATTACCCAGAGAGTGGTCTGTTCATCCAGTCCATGATTTTCCAGTTTGATGAGCAGGATGTCGTGCTGGACAGTGTAAAATGCTTTACACAGGTCCAGGTAGAAGACGTCAGTTGCTCTTCCCTTGTCCACTGGTGCTGTAACGCCATCATAAAGGGCCATCAAATCAGTCAGTCAGGATTTGCCTCTGATGAAGCCATGATGGTTACCAATCACCTCTTCATTTTCCATAGGCCTCATCAGGGCTTTAGGAGGATCTGCTCCATGATCTTGTCAGGCACAGAGGTGAGGCTGACTTGCCTACATTTTGCAGAGTCTTCCTTTTTTCCTTTTTTAAAGATGGGGGTGATGTTTCCTCAATTCCAGTCAGCAGGAACTTCACTAGACTGACATGATCTTTCAAATATGATGGCTAGTGGCTTGGCAACTTCATTCACCAGTTCCCTCAGGACCTGTGGGTGGGTTTAATCAGGCTCCATGGACTTGTGCACATTATATTTCTTCACTGAAAGTGATTGGATCACCCTTCACCCAGTCTCTATCTTTGCCTACTGGGACTAGGGTGGAGTGTCCAGAGCCTTTGCTGCTGAAGACTGAGACAAAAAAGTCGTTAAGCATGGCAGCCTCCTCCATATCACCTGTGACTAGGTCTCCTTTTTCTCTCCAGAAAGGCCCTATGTCATCCCTAGCCTTTCTTTTGTTGCTGATATATGCAAAGAAGCTTTTCTTGTTTCCCTTCATCCCCCGGCCATCTAACTCTGCTCTTGCTTTTCTAATCTGCATCCTGGGTGAATGGACAAGTCCTCTGCACTCCACCCAGTCAGCCTGTCCCTGCTTCCATAGACTTTCCATAGACAAGTCCCTGCCTATAGACTTTCTTCTTGCATTCAAGTAAGTCCAGGAGCTCCTTGTTAATCCATGCTGGCCTCTTGCCATTCTTGCCCATCTTCTTCTTTCTTGGAATGCACTGGTCCTGGGCTTGGAGGAGTTGGCCCTTGGGCACCTTTTCTTTCCAGATCTTCATTCCATGATACTCTGCCAAGTAGATCCCTGAGGAGGATGAATTCAGCTCTCTTGAAGTCCAGGGTTGCAAGCTTGCTATACATCCTCTTAGGTACCCAAATAATCTTAAATTCAACCATTTCATGATCACTGCAGCCAAGACTGCCCTTGAGCTTCATTTCACTCACCAGTCCCTCCTTGTTGGTGAGGACAAGGTCCAGGACAACACTTTTTCTTATAGGTTCCTCTATCACTTGAATGAAAAAGTTATCCTCAACACACTCCAGGAACCTCCT
>VZRI01004094.1:2017-25522 GCA_013397515.1 Upupa epops
GGGATTGGACTAGATGATCTTTTGAGGTCCCTTCCGATCCCTAATGATTCTATGATTCTATAACTTTATGACTGTTTGTTAAATTATTTTGCTAGGGGTGCAACCTCTCTGTGCAGAACCCACCAGCAAGGAAGAAAAACCAAATTGAAACTTCACAGGGACGTTAGGTGTCTTTCTCCTTGGAGGAAGCACGAAGCCCGGTTGTGGATTGCTGGGAGAAAAATCAAGAGTGAGCCACGTTGCACAGCACAGACAGTGATGTATGAGGAAAAATGACTCTGTGCCAGAAAGGAGTTTTGATTTCTAAGGGCAGATACTGCAATAAGAAAAGTACAACAGAAAGGAGGAGAATAATAGTGCTGACAGTAATAACAGTAATAATGCTTAGAAGTCCTTAGAAGTAGAAACAAAACACCTTCTGCTCAGTGAGTAGCTGCAGTGTAGAGATTTTATTTCTTTATTGAATGATCAGAGATTTCTTCTATTTACTGCAAAGTACTCTACTTATATCTCTCCCTTGCTACACTTAAACTTTTCCTTGTCTGTAGTCTTTGGACAGCTTTTATCTGAAGAAGTAAAACAGAATAACCCTCTCCTGCTGAGAGGATCCCTATACTGCAGTGAAATCATTAACCATAATGCACAGTTACTCATTTCACACCTGGGTGTCTGAAATAGAGGATGAATTAAATCATGTTTCCACATCAACTTCTCTTGATATTTACATTTCAGTGCTGCAGAAATATGAAGATTGAATACATTTACCATCTCTGTTATCCACTGACTGAATGACATATATTTGCCTCAGAAAAAAATGAGCCTGGCTTACAGTTCCACTCTCTTAAATAGCTCTCCCACGGGCCCCTAGACAGTGCTTCAAATTCTAGCAATTCATCTCGCAGAACAATTGCTTACTTGGGTAAACTGTGGTAGATGACTGGTCTCTGTAGTATTCTGGCAAAAAGAGTATAAACAGGTTAAGAATTCCAGATAGCATTTATGGGAAAGTAAACCTTACTTGGGGCCTTTTCCATTGAAAAAGTTGTTGCACTTTTTAATATAGAAGATGTATTTGGCTATTGCTGTTTCTCCATAAAGCAGTAACCCATAAGCCACATGGTTTTTGGGGATTTTTTTAAATCAAAACCACTACTCACACCCTCATGTTAAGGACATTACGTTTTAGCAAAGCCTTTGATACTGTCTCAGTATCCTCAGTATTCAGGACCTCACTAATGTCTCTAAATATGTGAGGGGTGGGTGTCAGGAGGATGGAGCCAGGCTCTTCTCAAGGTCACCTGGTGATAGGACAAGGGGCAATGGGTGCCCGCTGGAACAGAAGAGGTTCCATATCAGTATCAGAAGGAACTTCTTCCCAGTGAAGGTACTGGAGCATTGGATCTGACTGCCCAGGTGGGTTGTGGAGTGTCCTTCTCTAGAGATGTTCCAGCCCCTCCTGGGTGTGTTCCTGTGCAACTTGGTCTAGGTGATCCTCCTGTGGCAGGAGGATTGGATTAGATGATCTTATGAGGTCCCTTCTGATCCCTAATGATTCTATGATCCTTCTGAAATGTGTAGTGTACAGCTAGACAGTCACTAGTGGTGTTTCCCAGGGCTCAATTTGAGTCCTGGTTCTCTTTGAGGTTTTCAGCCTATGATGGGTGATATGGATGCAGGAGCTACCATAGCAAGCCTGCTGTTGATCTTGTATTAAGAGGACACATTGATTCCTAAGTGGGTAAAGAGGCTTTACAGAGAGATCTTGATAGATTAGTGAACAGCATAGATGGGGTGATAGATAGATTAAAGCAGTCACCAACCATATGAAATTTAACAAGCACAAATGCCAGGTTCTGCATCTGGGGTGGTGTAATAGAGTGAATGTATTGCATGAAGGATGAAAGACTGGAGCACAGCTCTGCAGAAACATCTGTGGTTGAGAGTGAATGAAATGTGACCCAAAAACGTGCTAATGATGGTCAGAACAAGTGATTGTGCCACTATCCTCAGTACTGATGCAGCCTTAGATCAGGTACTGTCTCGTTTAGGGCTGCTAGATGTTAGAAATGTAATAATTGTATAGGTAATAATTATAGATACTATATATAATAAATACTAAAATATCTCCAAAGGTGGGCAACAAAGGTGGTAAAAGGCCTAAGGGGTGAGATTTGTTATGTGTGGGTGAGGATATTTGGTTTGTTCAGCTTTAAAATGAGGAGGCTGAGGCGATCTTCTTACTGTTTAGGACTTCTGCGTGAGGAGAAGTAGAGAGGGAGGTGCTGATCTCTTCACTCTAGTGTCCAGTGATAGAACAAGAAGGAATGGCTGAAAGCTGTGTCAGGGGAAGCTCAGGCTGGTTAGCAGGAAAAAGTTCTTCATTCTCAATTCTCTTCATTCTCTCTCAGATAGCTTAAGCACTGAAACAAACTGGGGAAGTGATCATTGCCTCAAGCTTGTTGGTGTTCAATAATTGTTTGGACAATGCTCTCAGGCATATGAATTAATTCCTAGGTTGCTCTGAGTGAGGTCAGGAATAGGACTTGCTAATCCTATGAGTCTACCTTACCTGGAAATCAAGAATCTACTGCACATGTATCTTCATTCTTCAAGTGTATAAACATCATTCAGATTTATTATTATCTCTGAAATGATTTGCAAGCCTCATTTATCTTTCTCCAGGCACCTATTCATCTTAGGATGTGCATAAGCACAAAGAATTCATCCACACTTCTATGTCTTGAAGAGAGATCAGAATTGTGAGGTGTTGCTTAATGTTTTAAAAGGATGGATTTTCTCAAATATTGACTATCTGCTCTTAGAATATCTACCCGTAGAATCTAATCTTGTGAAGAGTGTCTTTGTAGGTAGCCAAAAATATTCCCTCTTCTTTCCTTTAAATGTCAAAGAACATTCTGAAAAGCCTGACTGTATGAGATCAAATAGAATGGCAAAGAAAAAATATATAGGAAAAAATCGTAATCAGTGCTCCTTTTCATCAGTATTTTATCTTGTAATATGGGGATTTGTCTTCAACGCAGAAGATGCTTTTACATAAAACAGCCTTTTTCTGCCCAAAAACAATTTATGAATGTTTTTCTGATTGGTCCTACGCAAATCTTTCATTTTACACCAAGTACTCCCTGGTAGCCTTAATGAAATGAATTCTTCATGGGTATTAGAAGGGTACAGCAAGGACATGTACTGCTAGGGTTGTTATATGGCTGTATAAAATCAAGTCTCTGTCCCACTGCTCTTTTTATATTTAGAACGGATCTTTCAGGGTCCCTTCCGATCCCTAATGATTCTATGAAAGAAGGGGAACAAAGACTTAAAAGCGCAGTTGTGCTACTTGCATGTTGTGTTGTCCACCAGCCTGTGTTGTCTCTTGGTGTGTATTATACAGCTCTAGTGCCATCCTGCTCTATGATTTGGTCTCATGGTCTCCCTAGTGGGCTTGGGAAACTGATCTTCACCTGTTCAAGACATGCTGCACCTTACAACATCCGTTCTCATCTGTGTACCTCTGCAGATAGTGAATGTGTGGAAAACTTCACCAGCAGTCAGCTCAGACTAACAGGCTGGGAGGCCTGGTCAAGAATCCAGTAGCATGAGGTAACTGTGAATAAATTATTGTGGGACACTGTACCTAGAATTTTTTTATAGGGATTATTTTTTATCTAGGGAATAAAAGGACAGCAATAAAGATCAAAAAATCCTATAAAATCCTGGATTGGACCCTGCTGATGACATTATGCTAACATACACTGACTTTACATTCACATACAAAGTGTATTAAAATATTATGGCCAAGAGGGCCAACAGCATCCTGGGGGGTATCAGAAGGGGGGTGGTTAGCACAACAAGAGAGGTTCTTCTCACTCTCTACTCTGCACTAGTGAGACTGCACCTGGAGTAGTGTGTCCAGTTGTGGGCCCCTCAGTTTAAGAAGGACACAGAGCTGCTGGAGGGTGTCCAGCATAGAGCAACGAAGATGATGAAGGAAGGAGAACACCTCCCTCCTGAGGAAAGGCTGAGGGAGCTGGTTCTCTTGAGCTTGGAGAAGAGGAGGCTGAGGGGGGACCTCATTCATATCTATAAATATGTGAGGGGTGGGTGTCAGGAGTATAGAGCCAGGCTTTTCTCAAGGTCATCTGGTGATAGGACAAGGGGCAATGGGTGCCAGNTTCTATGATTATTGTGGGTTTAGGTGAGACAAATAATAGGTCATGTTGGGAAAAGATTAAAGAGATTACAGCACTTGTCTATTGAATTGTTCAGTTTAATAACTGTGGTTGTAATTTGAAAGCCTTAACTCTGAGGTGCAGGCACATGCGGAAGTCTCTTTTGTCTGTTTTTCTGTTGGGCACAACAATGACCCCTGAGGAAATCCTTGCAATCAGCTGAAAAGAACTTGAGTGTTCTGATTGCCAAGTGGCTGAGTAGGAGCCAGCAGTGTTCCAGGTGGCCAAGAAGGCATCCTGGCCTGGATTAGAAACTGTGTGGCCAGCAGGAGGGAGGTGATTGTCCCCCTAGACTCAGCACTAGTGAGGCCTCACCTTGAGTACTCTGTCCAGTTTTGAGAACCTCAGTACAAGAGAGACATTGAGGTGCTGGAGCCAGTGCAGAGGAGGGCAACAAAGCTGGTGAAGGATCTGGAGAACAGATCTGATGAGTGACTGAGGGAGCTGGGACTGTTTAGTTTGAAGAAGAGGAGGCTAAGGGGGACAACTACCTGAAAGGACATTGTAGAGAGGTTGATGCTGGTCTCTTCTCAGGTCATTAGTGACAGAATCAGAGGGAGGGGCTTCAAGCTGGAGCAGGGGAGGTTTAACTGGACATCATGAAAAGGTTCTTCACAGAAAGAGTGGTCAAACACTGGAACAGGATGCCCTGGGAGGTGGTTGAGTCCCCATCCCTGGATGTGTTCAAGAGTCACTTAGATGTGGTGTTAGGGGAAAGAGTTTTGGGGTGACCTTGTAGAGTAGGGTTAATGGCTGGACTCAATGATCCAAAGGGTCTTTTCCAGCCTGAATGATTCTGTGACTCTGTGACATTTGAGAACTTTCTACGATTTCTCAGTACAGTTCTTATGATACAAAAATAAAACATAAAATAATTCTAAATACAGGGTTTTCTAAGTGAGGAAAGAAAAGATGTTAACCTTCTTTTAGGAAGTTTGGTCATATGACTCAATCTACATACATTTCAATAGTAAGAGAAACACAAATGCCTCAGCAATCCAAGGGAGTAATTCCTTTGTTCTGCTGAACTGACTCTGTCAAGATGCCGAAGGCTGGATAGGTAAAATAAGATAATCAACACATAATCTTCCTTATTCTTCTGCTAGAAATTACACTAAACCCTGTTGTGTGGGTGCATCTCCACTTCATTTTTAAGAACATTTATTGCTAATAATTACCCCAAAGCTGTTCAGCTACCCCCACCTTTCAAAAATCACTCCAGTGCCTGTTTACTTTCTCAGACTTCCTCTCCATCACGGTCTCCCTGAGAGAAACCAAACACTGCATTCAACATTTATCCCTGTCACTCAGAGGAAGAACACATGGGGTAGAAAAGCCTGGATCCTGCATCGCAGCAACAATCAATTTTATAAGGTTGCCTCGGCACCCTGGCACACATTTGTGTTCACTGATCTGGTGCTGTAATTTTGCTTCTCCTTTGCCTGCCCACGGTAACACCAGCTGGAACTAACACAACCAGCTGCTGTGTGCAGCTCTGCTTTTGAATACACGATGCGCTGCGGAAATAAATGAAGCGACACTCAAAACTTTCTGGGGTATACAACCCAGACTGTGAACCCGCAGCCATACTGATAACCACAGCCGTAGTGATATGGTCACCTATTATTCAAGCTTTGCTGCCCCTCATCAGCCTCTGAACATTCGGTTTCCATGGCCATTGGAAAGGTTAAGAGCCGGGATGGATTCAGTGATTTAAAATACTTAGTAAGATCCAGGAACTCCGTTGGAACTGCTGCATTGCCTGGCTGCTACAAACCATCTACAAACTTCTCTTGTCTTTCGATGGTAATGCAAGAAGACTTAACTGTTTAAAAACAATGCCCTTGTGTTCTCCTGTCTGAAGGTTCAGGCTTTAAATCCCACAGCTATATCTCTGTATTTAAACCTGTATGAAGGTCTGGGCTTTATGGAATTGGGCAAATGTAGAATTCAGGCTGCGTGGATAAAGATAATTTAGCCTGGAAACTGGGCATGGGAAAGTTTTCACAGGACTGTATGCTGTTTCAGCAGGGAATGAATGGGGGAGATAATCACAGGATGGTGAGGGTTAGAAGGAATCCCTGGAGATCATCTAGTCCAACCCCCCTTCTAGAGCAGGATCTCCCAGGTCAGCCTGCACAGGATCATACTCAGGTGGCTTTGGAATTTCTCCAGAGAAGAGAGTAGTCAGGTAATACTGCAAGGTCGTTACCTAATTGCCTTCAGTGCATGGGCTGCTCTCTTCAGCACATCCTGAGACTTTTCTGAGACCTTTACCAAAGCTTTTGTCTTCTGATTATTGATAGGTAGTAACTTCTCTGCTATCTCTGCTCATGGGCTTGATCCAAAAGCAGCATCCCCAGTGCTGTACAGGAAAAGTGACTACAGAATGGGTTGTTTTGCATCTTACACCTAACACCAAACCCAGCCTTGTCTCCTGATTATTCTATGTTTACTACTTCATGCTAACTGCTTGATATTCTCTTTACCATTGTCAGTCTTCTTTATCATTCTGTCACCATCCAATTTTATATCTGTGGCACCTTCTTCTTCTGCCTTTTTTAAAGTCCTATGCTCTTTACCCTTATGACAGCTCCATGATGCTAATCCAGTGCTTTCCACTAAGGCTTGTGTTTAGAGAGCAAGCCACAGAGAACCCAACTAGAGAAACGTAGAGGACTCCTTCCCACATTTTTGTTGCTGCTGGAAGCTGTAGACAGTCCTCTCTCAGAGAAGCTCTGAGTAGTTCTTCTCGTCCTTAGGCAGGAAGGACTCTGAAGAAAAAGATTAATCAGGTTAACTCCTGGGGCTGTAGGCTGAAACTAATTTGAGGTAAACAAAATCTTCTTAAAATGGAACTGAGTAGTTCATAATAACTTTTCAGCTAGGACCTTGTAGGACAACAGGCATCTCTGTAAGGATTCCTTTGCTAGGTTGTCTGACTCTGCTGTCTCAATGCGGAGGTGCTGGCACTTCTTGAATTTTTTTAATGTGAGTAAAACATATTTTGCTTGTGATTCATTCTGAGAAATAGCCAAGTTGTTTAAGCCAAAAACCTGCTTTAATCTACTTTCAAGATCAATTAAAAATGTGTTCTCGGGAAAACACATGGCATGGAAAACGTCTGCCTCCAGGAATGAAAATTTAGCGGAGTTACATGGGAAAGAGGATGAAAAAATGGTATTTCTGAGCGTAACCATAACATCCTGTCTGCCGGTGGCATTACTGAACTCTGTCAGTGAGACACAGTTAGGTTTGGGACAAAAGACCCAATTGCCCTTTCTATCACCTGTAGTGAATTCATCTCTCTCTCTCATGTACGCAAGCAAGTTCAGTTAAATCTGGGAGCTCACGCTAACCCACTGCCCTCTGTGAAGTTTGCCTGTGTAAAACCTGTGTAAAGCCCATGGGTAAAATTTCATGCGGGGAGACCTGTAAATACCTAAGTTTCTCCACATGCTGATGGCCAGCCATTGCCACTGGTCAAACAGAGCATCTGGTTTTGCTGTGACTCATCTTGGCGGTCGCTAATCTATCTGACGTGTGCACGAGGACATCTCCCTACTGACTGACATAACAAAAGCTTCCTATTATATTAAAATCTGGAGCAAGGTTGGAATGCCTCAGCTATTTACAGACATGAGGGAATAAAAAGCCCCATGTTTTTGGAAAGGAATAGAAATATTTTGAATGTTTTTTAGAGGAAAAAATTTCTGCTTATCTGCAGCACCTTGAACTGAGTGGTTTTCTCTTATAAGTGTTCTCCTCAGGTGGCTTTCATGAAGTTTACTCTTTCCAGTAACTCAAAGGGGAAATTTCTGTGTGAGTTGGCAGGGGCTTGAATGGCCCTTTGCCATTTTCACTGACAGAAACTGCAGCCTCTTATTAAGCCATAGGCAGCAACAGCTACTACTATAAACTACCTTGCTACTCCAGGAGCTTGAGAGTGTGAGAGGAAGAACAGACTCATTTAACAGTATGTTATTATCTTCATAGAACCTACATACCTTCTTATGCTATTCAGTGAAAACTGAGGAGAAAGCAAGCACCTCTATGATTTTGTACTGGTGATATTAATTCCTTGTATTGCCCTAGGAAACCAGCTTCAGCTTCACTGTGTGCAGATGCACCTGAAGAGTAGTGGCAGTTGGTGTCTTCTCGCAAGGAACAAGTGATGGGACAAGAAAAAATCGCCTCAGTCTGCACCAGGGGAAGGTTATATTGGCCATGAGGAAAATCTTCCTGGAAGGGATCCTCAAGCCTTGGAAAAGGCTGCTCATGGAGGGGTTCAATCACCATCATTGGCTGTGTTTCACAGTCATGGAGATTTGGAGCTCAGGGGCAGAGTTTAGCAGTGGCCTTGGAACAGTTGGGTTCATGGATGGGCTGATGGTCTTTACCACCCTGAAAGGTTCTATGGTTACATGAAGTGCCATTTGCCATCTAGGCCAGGCTTAGGTTTACTGTCAACGACGCTGCTGGAGCAGAAACTGAATGCCAGTAGGATTTATTTATTTATATCTATGTATTAATTTATTTATTGATCATGTAACGGAGCGTTGGAACTGGCTGCTCAGGGGGGGNTGGATGGGCTGATGGTCTTTACCACCCTGAAAGGTTCTATGGTTACATGAAGTGCCATTTGCCATCTAGGCCAGGCTTAGGTTTACTGTCAACGACGCTGCTGGAGCAGAAACTGAATGCCAGTAGGATTTATTTATTTATATCTATGTATTAATTTATTTATTGATCATGTAACGGAGCGTTGGAACTGGCTGCTCAGGGGGGGTTGTGGGGTCTCCTTCTCTGGACATGTTCCAGACCTTCCTGGATGTGTTCCTGTGTGACTTGGTCTAGGTGATCCTGCTGCGGCAGGGGGATTGGACTGGATGATCTTTTGTGGTCCCTTCCTATCTCTAATGATTCTATGATTCTACGAAGAGAAACACTGACACACTTGTCAGAAATGGGTGGATTCATAAGAAAGGATTGCCCATCCAACACCATAATGCAGCATTTGTTCAAATATCAAGAAATGCAAAATATAATCATGACCGTCTTGCTTTAGGCTAATGGTGCAGCTAACCCTGTGCTGCACCTCAGACAGTAACTGACAGTAGAAATGTAGGCGTGAGTGGTGGAACAGGGAAAACAAGGTGTGACTGAAGGACTGTCTGAGCTGGAACTGGGCTTTCAAACATGACAATCCTTCCAGCACATATCCCCAGACACATGTCACATGTGTGTGACTCTCTTAGCAAGGGCACCGCTTGGTTTTAAATAGAATGTCCTTCAAAAGTAATAATCTATTAAAGTAATAAATTCATAAAAGCATCTTCCCAAACAAAAAGCACCAGGAAACCAAGAACTAAGAAGTAAAGTGCCACTGTAGTCCTCTAGGCTGCTGTATGAGACTTAAACCATAGGTATCCTCATAGTAATTCATATCACAGTCTCTGTTATACTTAGAAACTGGGCATCCACTTCTGCTGTACCTGCATTTTTATTAAACTCTGGATAACCTAGTTCAAGCACAAACAACTTCATTCAAAGTTAAGGAGGTTTTGAGCCGTAGCACTTTGTTTTCACAATTGTAACACAAACTATAGATACTCAGGTCTCTTTTTTTTTTCTGCTGGATTCAGCCCATTTTCTATTGCTCGGGCTATGTGATCTGTAGAGCAAATGAGAGGTGATTTCTTATCTACAAGAAAAAGCTGCCTGATAAATCACAGAGATGAATAATTTATATCACAGGAGCAGAGAAAACAGCATTTCACAGTTTTTCATGCAAAATGTCACATGAATTCCAAATGGACCAAACAATTCGTGTGAGTTTGAGACTAAATTCATTGCCAGAAGTGGAAACAGGAGGGAGGAGAAATCTCGGTATTGTTGTGATTGTAGTTTACTCAAGAAAAGGGATTAAGATCCAGCCATTCTTTTTTCCATATTGACTTAGAGAAACAAATTAGAGCTACAGGATCAGCGCAAAGCAATAATTATAATACACATTCAAGAGGCATCAGTACTGCAAATAAGGCTGGGTTTGCATTGGTTTGTTTTACCACACTCCATTTCAGTCTGGGTAGAGGAAAACAATGAGGTTATTATTGTCTTGTTTCTTAATCAGACATTAAAACTCCTGCAACTGAAGAAATGTCATCGAAAAGCATTGTTATTACTGCAGCCTTGTGTTGCCAATGTATTTGCATATAACCTCACAGAAGATGGCTTGAAGGCTCTTAGGAGGTGACTGAGCAGTTTAGTATGCAACGGATGGACACATGGTATCTGTCTGAAAGAAAAGAAGGAGAAAGAGTAGAAATCACATCCCTGGGAAAGAGGAGTCCACACGCTGTAAATGCAACTAGGAAGGTTCAAATACACAACCAGAGGGGCCTGCTGTGCTGTGGAGCATTGTGAATAGCTGTTCCTCCCTCCCCCCTTCCAAGTGAGGGTTAGTGCTTTGGGTTTCATGTTGTATTAACTCCACAAGTGCAGGGCATCCAGGCCAGCATGGTATGGAGTCTCTCAGCTTAACAAGCAGGCTCCAGCACGGTGATTTCATGGATTTATATTGAATGTTCCTCTCTCTGTCTCTTACATACTTTTAATAGAAGCACTGAACGGTTTGGGTTGGAATCATCTAGTCTAACTATCTTTCACTAGATCTAGTGATCTTTCATTAAATTGGGTTGCACAGAGCCCTGTCCAGACCGATGCTGAAGACTTCCAATGTAGGAGCACCCTCATCTTCTATGTGTAGGCTGTTCCAGTGTCTTATCATCCCCATAATAAAAAATGTCTGCGTCATGTCTGGTCCAACTCTATCCTTTTTTTCAGTGTAAAACTGTTCACCCTTTTTCATATCAACTGCAGACTGTGCTAAAAACTCTTTCTCCACCTTTCTAATAAGCTCACTTTTCACATTGGAAAGCCACCACATTATTCGACTAGCAATAGTTCTTGTTTGAATTCATAGAATTCATCCAAACTACGTGCCTAATCTTGAGGACTACACAGCTGAACTGCAGTAAGGACTTGAAAAAATGAAGCCAGCCACTCACTTCCATAGCTTTCAGCAGACGTAATTTCTCTGCATGATGTGGTATGTTCCTTTGCAAAGTGAGAATGCTGTCTGGTGTTTGATTAATTGCTGCTGTCTACTTGTAAATGATGGGCAAGTGTTGCCTACAAAACCTCAGGGATTTAGTAAAAACTGCCAGCGAGAATTCTGTTCCCATTGTTCTCATTCAGGTTCTGTTAGGAAGTATCTGAGTGGGACATCTCTGCTTTGAAGACACTCTGAGAGCGTTGGGGTTGTTCAGCTGGAAAAGACTAGCTCCAGGGGTCCTTGGTCAATACCAAAAGTGGGGACAGACATTTTAGCAGGGGCTGTTGAGACAGGATGAGTGGTGATGGGCTAAACTAAAAGAGAGAGATTCAGACTTGACCGAAGGAAGAAATATTTTATGCCAAAGGTGGCAAAACACTGGCCCAGTTTGCCCAGAATGGTGGTAGAATCCCCCTTCCAGGTCAGATTCAACATTAGGGCTCTGAGCAACCTGCTGTAGTTGAAGATGTCCTTGCTCACAGCAGAGAAGTTGAAGCAGATGATCTTTGAAGGTCCCTTCCAACCCCACAACATTGCATGATTTGGCTCCTGCACTTGCATAAGATACAGAAACCCCCAAATCATATTCCATTAAATGTAGGGAAGACTTACACAGATCAGCTTGAAATTGTTAACTTGTCATGACATTGTAAATGCCTAGTTCAACTTAGCAGCTTCTGAAAGAAATTAAAAGGATGTAGGAAAGCAGAAAGACGAAAACCTTTTCCTACTCTTCCTCAGTAGAGAGCGCTCTGAGACAGCAACTGCTGCCGCAACCCAGACCAGGCAAAAATTGCTCGGAAGCAGTACAGCGCCGCAGAAAATGACAGTTAGCTTCAACACGAGAGGAAAAGCAAGGTTAGGATTTGCATCATATTTTGTAAGAGTACAAATGCTTTTTTCCCCCCACAAGATAATCTTAGAGACATAATGTTGGTCTTTATGAATTCAGACACCTAAACGTCGTCTGTTCTCCGAGAGAAGAGACAAAAACTGTTCACAAAGAGGGGCTTAGAATAAATCCATTGCTTGTGATGGAGCTGTATGCCTGTCCATATCATGATGTTATCTCAAGATTAATAAGACTGAGTGAAATTAATTAAATTACAGTGGCAAAGGGAATTAAAGGAAAATGTGAAATGCATGGTGCACAGTAGTCAATACAGGCCGTATCTTGTGCTAGGTGGTGCTCCATGGTGCTTAATTGATTCTCTGGGACTTGAAGGAAAATTTAGAATCATAGAATCATGTAGGTTGAAAAGCCCTTCAAGATCATTGAGTCCAACTATTAACCCAACTGTCCGTTAACCCAGCTGTCGGTTAACCCAACAGTCCATTAACCCAAGGCCACCACTAAACCCTGTCCTTAAGCTTCAGATCTCTATGACTTTGAAATGCATCCAGGGATGGTAATTCAACCCCCTCCCTGGGCAGCCTGTTCTATTTCTCCTACAGTTTTCATATAATAAGACTATCAGTGCTTGTCAAATCAATGAGAAATGCTATTTCTCATGGACACAAATAACCAAACTCATTATTAGGCTTTGGCAACTGAACTGCATCCAGTCACCTTCAAGGAACAATTTGGTCTCGATGTTTTATAAACCTTTCCTGTTGCACGGTTTTTAAGTGTAAATACATCTCAAATTTATACTAAACCACAGTTTAACCCAAAAGAAAACTACCAAAGACCAGATAGTAAGTTCCCCCTTCCTAAGTAAGTCACTACTAACATATTCGTGCCTTCATATGATGGGATTTTTCTTACATTAAAAAGCTGAACTGACAGCACAAACCAAGCTGAGAGTCTTGGATGCCTCTTAGCACAGGTGTTGATGAACTACTAGAATAATAGAATGTGGAATTAAAGTTTGAGTAAGTGATAGTCGATCTGTGTCTAGGTTGACTACCATCCTCCTTAAGGGTGCACTACAAATAGCACATGCAAAAATCTTCCTTAGGAGAAATAGTTGATCAATAGTTAAATATAATGAAGTACAGAATCAACAGTTTCAGCCTTTCTTTCCCTCTCTCTCCCGTGTTGTTAAGCGTTTAATGCAATACGATTAGACAGATGTGCGAACAGGAGTATCCAAAAAAAAAAAACCCAAGGAACAAGATGAATCGCTCGCGCCGACTCTTGATGAAGTCAAGGAAAAAGCTTGCAGCACCTGGTGTGTTGCAGCGTCCAGGTCCCCCAAATAATCGAGAGTTTCAGACAAAAAAAACACAAGAAAAGAGGATAAATTTAAAAGGAGTTTAGGAAGAACTTTTTCCCTCCTGGTTACTTATTTCCCAGCTGCTTACTGCAAAGTACCTTCTTTGAGCTATCTTTTAATAGGCACTGTCAGATAAAGTAGGACAGTACAATCTATTAGCATACTGGTCCAACTTTTATGGCACTGACTGCATTCTGCTGTTAATTTTAAACACTCTGAGGCTTTAGCACTTTGAGGCTAACTCTCAGTCCCCAGTCTGTCTTGCCAGGAGAAGGGTGATCCATCTGCTCCGCGCACATCCCTGCCCAACATCTGCCTGATAGGGTTTATGACACAGGACAGAACCTCTCCGTGTTTGTGGGCTTTGCATTTGAACAGCACACAGGGCTTGTGTTTTTCAGCTAGGAGGGGAAAGCACAAAGTAGGTCTGTTTGTATGTTCTGAGTGCCCAGATCCAGGTCATCAGTGGTGGAATGAAGATACCAGCAGAGCTTGACCCCAGATTCCGTTCAAAGGTCTCTGGGGGTATTCTGGCAAAAGCAATGAGAGAGGCAGTCAGACTGTTTAATCTCTGTGAAACTGTGCTGCAGACAATGGAATTATCATCATAAAGTCCTCCACAGACATTCAAAGAGGATTTTTTCCATACTTGGTGCACAATGCGCCATTTGTTTAACTCGTATAAGGAAGGTTCTTGTGTGCACATTTCAAAAGCCTTTTACAATTGCCTGAGCTATAGGAAAATAATTTTAAAAGCTCTTCTTTATCATCAGTATGTGGTATTTTTACAGCATCCAAGAGGAAATGACCCCACTGGAGGGGTAGAGTGCCATCACCTGTGTAACACAATGGTGTTCTTGTGGTGCTCTTCATACAAGAGCAAATTCAAAGCTGGTTCCCTGAAGATGCAGTGACTACTTTCAGAAGTCTTAATAAGCATCTTTACTTAAATCAGCCCACAAACATAAGGAGCAGATGCCTCCTCAAGGACCTGCTCTTATCTGCATCCCTCAGGCTTAAATGACATCTGCTCTGCTCTTCTTCCAGTGACCCACACAAGGTGCCTGCCATAGGGATGGAAGATTGTTACCTTTCAGTCACTATTTCTCACATCTCTACAGAAATGGAAATCATCTGCACAAGGTTCGGTGACACAGTGTCATCAGCATGGCTCTTATAAATTTCCCTGCATTTGATCCAGGCTGACTCCCTGACCTTGTATTTTTCTCTCCCTCCTCTTCCTGCAGAGCGCCTGGTTCTTCTCTGTCCCTGCCTGTAATCTTGCCACGGCTGGTGCCAGAGCCTTCCCAACTGCTGCTGCTGCCATCTGGAACAGCCTTCCCATATCTCACTGCTTCATTGCCCCTCTGTCTCTGTTCAAATCGCTATCCTTCCCTCCTCATCTATTACTGCACCATTTTTCTCCTTCCCTCTGCTGTTACTTATTTTTTAACTCTGTGATGCCTGTTGGGCTGCAGCTCGCATAGGATGTGCTAAAACACGAAACAGCTTGGTGTTGATTCTGATCATTATAGAATCTGAAATAAAAGAAGAAAGAAGATTCATGTGAAATTTATAGAGGTTAAGCACTACGTAGAAAAACACAGTAGGAACGAATTCCATGACCATGATCACACTCTTTAAAGAGCTATCACTTGCTTGAAGGGCAGTTTATCACAGAAGCAGAGAACTCCAGCTTTTCTAAATATCCCTGATGTGCTAGAGTCAACCCACGGTTCATTTTGCCCAGTTGGGGTAATTCATCGCAGCACACAGTTCTCCCTTATATCACAGACCAATGCTTGCAGCAGCAGGCTTCTGAACACTGTCCTGATGTTTACACACCTTGGCTGCTGTCTCTTGCCGTGATTCAGTGTCCCTGCACCTGATCTTCATGGCAGAGAAACAGAGATATCAAATACATCATAGAATCTTTAGGGATCAGAAGAGACCTTGAAAGATCATCCAGTCCAATCAGCCTGTTCCAGTGCTCTGGTACCCTCACTGGGAAGAAGTTCCTCCTGATATTTATATGGAACCTCCTCTGTTCCAGCTTGCACCCACTGCCCCTTGTCCTATCATCAGATGACCTTGAGAAAAGCCTGGCTCCATCCTCCTGACACCCACCCGTCATATATTTATAGACATGAATGAGGTCCCCCCTCAGCCTCCTCTTCTCCAAGATCAAGAAACCCAGCTCCCTCAGCCTTTCCTCATAAGGGAGGTGCTCTACTTCCTTCATCATCTTTGTTACTCTACACTGGACATCCTCCAGCAGCTCTGTGTCCTTCTGGAGCTGAGGGGTCCAGAACTTGACACAATACTCCAGATGTGGTCTCACTAGTGCAGAGTAGAGGAGGAGAAGAACCTCTCTTGATCTGCTAACCATCCCCCTTCTGATGCACCCCAGGATGCTGTTGGCTCTCCACTACTCTCTGGCTTCTGTCCTGCAGCCTATTCACATCATCCATTGCACTTTGAATAGCACTAGAGCAATGCAGAGAACATTCTGCTGTAGATCTGTTCCGGCATTTCAGTGCAGGAGATGATGCTCTGAGGAAGTAGATTGTGATTATGCAGAAGCCACCAATCTAAAAACATAGCGGTTTGGGTCTTTTTTTTTCCACAAAGCCCATAGCTGTGTATGTTGAATCCATCTATTGATTATGTGGCTCCTCTGTGGTTCATTTCATCAAAAGCACCTGGCAAAGTGTATTCTATAATGATGCAGGGAGCTGTAAAATTTACTACTCAAGAGCCCTTAGTATTAACCACCTCAGAATTAGCCATCAGGAGAGGCTTGGGAAGAGTCTACTAACCTGTAGGTGGCAGAGAATACAAGAGGTCCTAGTAGGTTTACAGTGTCGGGAAGTGGGATGCCATGAAAATTACAGGCACCCCACAGTGTTCTCTGTATACAGCAGGACAGAGATAATTCACACAGTCAGAGAAGACCTCTAAGAGTCCAACATAACTTTGCAGTGTATCTAGTGGTTGATCTCTTCCAGGTTGCCTCGATGAGGTTCCCTGCCTCTCTGTGGCTCACAGACCTGAATGTTCAAACAAAACTTTAGATGAAATTCTAAAGGATTAGAGGGAAAGTCTCATGAAGAGAGGCTGAGGGAGCTGGGGTTGTTTAGGCTGGAGGAGGAGACTCAGGGGGGACTTTATCATACTCTACAACTACCTGAAGGGAAGCTGTAATCAGGTGGGGTTTGGGCTCTTCTCCCAGGCAACTAGAGATAGGATGAGACGGCAGGGCCTGAAGCTGTGCCAGAGGAGGTCTAGGTTAGAGCAATTGCTTACAGAAAGGGTGCTCAGACACTGGAATGGACTGCTCAGGGAGGTGGTGGAGTCCCCATCCCAGGAGGTGTTTAAAGACAGACTGGATGTGGCACTTAGTGCCCTGGTCTGGCTGATGGGGTGATGTTAGGTCATAGCATGGGCTGGATGAGCTCAGAAGTCTTTTCCAGCCTCCATGACTCTGTGATCTGGTTCATACTGTGGTCCCATCCAAACAGGAACTTTAATTCCTAGACTTCACACTGCAATGTAAGTTTACCTTCAGTACTCACAATAGGAAACTTCCTTTTTTCAAAGAATTCATATTTGCCACAAATATTTCATTTGCATTGATGGTGTAATGGTCTGGGGAGAGGGTCTAAATCGTTCTGTCACTCCTAGTGTCCCAGTCTGCACTCAGTTAGAGCAAACAGCATTTTCTCTGGTTTTAACAAATGAAGTACTTGAACAAAGTTCTGAGACTTAAAGAGCCAGTGCCCACGTTTGGGTTTTTCTTCTGATGTCAGGGCCTCTGTCATAACAACAAACATAAACCCACTATTTGCTCCTAAAATTTGCTCCTAAAATGACTGCAGGCCAGTGGCCATCCACACTTGTCTTTAGAAAATGCACATACGTGGATGCATGACCTGCACAAAGGAGGCTTCTCTTTACTTTCACACGTCACCATGTGTACCCTAAAACTAATGTCATTAAATTTGGGACAGGTTATACTTCAGGTGTCGCTCAGCTCAGCCGGCCACATGGGAGGGAAGAAATCCACTGATGTGGAAATAAAACTTAAACTTCTCCAGTAATTAAAAAGTAGAAGTCTATTTATCATCAGCACTGTGTGTTCATTCCATAATCTACTGGAGAATGAGGGAAAAGGGAATCAGTTTCTAGAAGAATGTTGTTGACACTGGAAGGGACTGGAGGGGAAGTCTGATGAGGACAGGCTGAGGGAGCTGGGGGTGTTTAGCCTGGAGAAGAGGAAGCTTACAGGGCACCTTATCCCTCTCTACAACTACCTGAAGGGAAGCTGTAGACAGGTGGGGGTCAGGCTCTTCTCCCAGGCAACCAATGCCAGGACAAGAGGGCAGGGCCTGAAGCTGCACTAGGGGAGGGTTAGGTTAGGAAGCTCTTTTTCACAGAAAGGGTGCTCAGCACCTGGAATGGGCTGCCCAGGGCAGTGGGGGAGTCCCCATCCCTGGAGGTGTTTAAGGACAGACTGGGTGTGACACTTAGTACCCTAGTCTAGCTGATGTCATGATGTTAGGTTATAGTCTGAGATGGATGACCTTAGAGGTCTTTCCAGTCTCAATAATTCTGCGATTCTGTGTAACAGCAAATGGCTATGGTGTAAGAAGTCTCTAATGCAGACGTCCAGTGTAAACAGGACCCTGAGTGAGTCACGGTGGCTCACTCAGGATTAAATCTTTAAGTATCCTGAGTTGTATGCAGGGCTGAGGCAGAGACGAGGCAGGGACACAATTTCTGCAATGCTGGGAGACATCTGGGAGGAAGCCAAGGAGAAAACTGCAGGTTGTTTGAATGAGCCATGCAGAGGACACCGAGAGCACTGAAAACAAGGGGGAAAAGAAAGCATCATTATTTATAGTAGTTCAGAATGGATAAGCCATAATGACACCTCACAGGTGATTTGGTAGTACATACTAATGTAGGTCGGACTGAATGTGATGATGATACATCTAATGTGTCATACTTAACAGCTGCGAGGAATGGAGTGTGTCTTCCTGCCATTCACTGTAGTCTCTTAATGATGTGTGTATGTTTATAGAGTCACCCTTGTTTCTTAAACCTACGTGCTCATCCCTTTTTCTTTCAGTATGTTCAAGATGTGAGACAACTGGCTGAGAATCGCTCAGCGCTGTGCCACAGTCACTAACTCACTGCAGCTCAGCGACATCTGCAAATCTGTGACACCAACACAGAGCTCTAGCCAAGCAATGAGCAGTAACAGGCTGTCAAAGACGTGTGCTGTTTGATACTGCCTTACTCAATCTCAGTGCCTAGGAAGGAGAAGGTTTTTTCAGAGAATCAAGCCTCGGTTTTTTTAAGACTGTGTGAGATAGATCAAAAAATCATGTAGCACTCTCTGCAGCTACTCTTGTTTTGGAATGTTCCTCGGTGAGTGTTCAGCTGCACCACTGTGTGCTTGCTCTTGCTCCCAGAGTCTACCCTTCGACTGGTTGCACTTGTGTTACTGAAAGGGCACAAAACGAATGCTTTTTGCTTTATCAGTAGCATAGGTTACAGATCTCTAGATTTCAGAGGAGTGGTTAGCTTAGAAGAGATAACTAGACCTACAGAGGTGGTAGTAACAGGACAGTAGAGTTTCAAGCCCTGTAAGGGGACGCGGACCATCGTGTAGACAGGTATTTGCTTGAAGATGAACTAGATGCATTTAAAAATATAAAATCAGTGAATTTCCATCAGAAGGATCTCTTTGCAGCCACCTTCACAGCTCAAGCTAGATGGGAAAGACCAGAGCACAACATTCTACAGCTCATTTGCTTGATGCTCCCAGTCCCAACTTAATGTCACTGTCAAGTTGCTAACTGTACAAAACATTACTCAAGAAATTCAACCCTGAATTTTCGAACGAAACTGTTTTGTGGTTTGGGGTTGGGGTTTTTTTGTTGTTTTGGAGTGGGTTTGTTGTTTGTTTTCTGAGTGTTTTGATTCAGGAGCCTGTCTGCCGAATGATGGGACGTAGCTACACAAACAAATCAGCACAAAGGAAGATAATGTGTGGATTTTCAGCTTGCCGGGTGCCACGTGATACCTATTAATTTGCATCATTTTATCCTGCGATACACAAACCAGTTTATCCCTTGCTGAATATGGGGATTTTGTAATTCATTGCTCAGAAAGATCACGCGACAACTGTTGTTGCAAGCGGCTCATTTTGTGAAAACATCCACCCACAATTTGTGCTAAAGGGTAGCTCTGCAGCACGCAGCGATTTCACTGATTCCTGACAACACTGTGCTCCCGTCACTTCAGCGAGTTGTACATTTCTCCAAATTTTAGCTTCTTCTATTTTAAAAGTCAATTGACCTGATTTTTTTTTTTCCTTGCCTGAAAACAAAATGTTTCTCATCTCTTAGTCAAATAACGGAGTTGTAGTCTATTTTTATTGTTCTTAGGCTGGAAGTCTAAGAAGTTTTCAGTTCAGATCTTTCACAACTAGGCAAGTAACAAACCCCTTTCAGTTCTTTGATGGCAGCAAAATCCTTCAGTCTAATTAAAGAGCTCTAGATACAATATGAAGAGTGAAATGGAGGATAACCTGAAACCTGATCTTCTTTCGTCACAGAGATGTAATTTACCAACATGAAACAGAGATTTAAAAGAAGAACAAAAGGTTTTCTCTATAAGAGTTAGGTATAAACGAGTCAGTTGTCTACATGGAGTTCAAACCATACAGACAAGTTGGCCTTATACAGTAATTGTGACCTTCAGCACCATCCATCTGCTGCAGTGTAAATTAGAAACCATCAACCAAAGGATCCAACTTTCCGCTGATGAGATCAGTTAGATATCTTCAGTTCTAAACATTTTCTTCTGCAGTCCTAGGTTCTGTCTAATTAATTGGCATCTTAGGCACGAGAGATGCTTCTGTCTCATCTTTGTTGCTGCGCCACGACAGCTCGTTACACAATGGAGGAATTGTTACACTGCGGTTAACGGAAGAAGGCCAATAAAACTGGATGGAAGCAGAAATGTAGGTGTTTAGCACACACAGAGATGCTTGGCAACATTTCCCAAACCAAAAAAAACAGTAGTGAGTGCTCATGTTTGAGGAATCTCAACTCAAAGTCTTGCATTTCTTTGGGTGCTGTGTTGAAGTCAGTTAGGATAGAAAACAGTTCCATACTGGTGGCATTTATGGCAGTAATGACACTGAACATTCCTAACTCTGTGCTGTGTTTTGTTTCTTCTCAGGAACAGTTCCTCACCACAGTGAATTGTAATCTATGGAGGGAGATTCAGACCATAGAATCATAAGGGATTGAAAGGGACCTTGAAAGATCTTCCAGTCTAATGCCCCTGCCACAGCAGGATCACCTAGACCAAGTTTCACAGGAACATATCCAGGTGGGTCTGGAATGTCTCCAGAGAAAGAGACTCCATGACCTCCCTGGACAGCCTGTTCCAATGCTCTGTTACAATCACTGGACAGTTTTTTCTGATATTGATATGGAACCTCCTCTGTTCCAGCTTGCACCCACTGCCCCTTGTCCTATCCCCAGATGACACTGAGAAGAGCCTGGCTCCATCCTCCTGACACCCACCCCTCACAAATTTATAGACATGAATGAGATCCCCCCTCAGCCTCCTCCAAGCTCAAGAGACCCAGCTCCCTCAGCGCTTCCTCATAAGGGAGGTGCTCTACTTCCTTCCTCATCTTTGTTGCTCTACACTGGACACCCTCCAGCAGCTCTGTGTCCCTCTGGAACTGAGGGGTCCGGAACTTGACACAATAGTCTAGATGTGGTCTCACTAGTGCAGAGAGGGAGAAGAAACTCTCTTATCTGCTAACCACCCCTGTTCTGATCCATCCCAGGATGCTGTTTGCCCTCTTGGCCACAAGAGCATGATGCAGCTAGAGCTACTGAAGCAGTCATGAGCAAAATATTGGGGTGTTTTGTCCCCTAGTAAGTCCTGCTGAAAAGGACCTTTGAATCAAAGTCACTCTTCCAGATCGGCTCACAAGAAGCTTAAAAAATTTAACAAAAGAAATCTAGGAAAGCAGTTTCCAACTTCAAAAATGATGTTGATATTCTCTAGCCCATTATTGTATCCTCAAACACTATGAGTTTAATGCTTTAAATAGCATTTCCTTACATCACTGCGGTGTCCTGAGATCCACTGAGGGCTCTGGACAGAAGAACTAAAATGAGAAATCCAGATGGCATAACTGATTTAACAGACCCTAAAGCCTTTCTTGCAGTGTTTAGTCCTTTAAATAAAGAAAACAAACAAACCCTCAGTTAAGCCTGCTTTTAAGAGCCTCATTCTCGGTAAGTAAAGAAACATTACTACTCCAGACAAGTGACAGTAATCAAAGCATCGCAAAGGAAACATCCAGACCTACTGTGGAACATACTGAAAACGAAAAGCCAAACATATTGGGAGACGCTGCTTTAGCAGAACAGATGCCCACTTGTCCCATAAATTGTTTTGATTTGTATGTTTGTTTGTTTTAAAAGAGAATCTAAATTTCTAAGAGAGGGCTGCATTTCAAATCCATCGCGTCATGAACAACACAGGGAACGTTCTCGTTGCACAGTGACAGAGTCTTGATAAAAGTCTGTACGTGAAGTTCACGATGCAGTAAAGATAATGTGCTGTTTAAAAGGGTGATTTTGATTACTGAGACTGTGCTCAGGAGTTCTGTCTTGTCAAACATTTGTTTGGGTGTAAGTAATTAGCTGCTCCACTAATTCCCAAGTCATGTATAGGGAATTTCTTTTTCTTAGATGTGTGAGTCCAGCCATTCGTTTACTGTGCACATAGAGAAACAGATTACTTGGTTTGGAACCTCAATTAAACAATTGCTACTGATTCAGTATGCGTTTGACTTGAGTAAAAGTACTTGATATTTTTTATTCTGCAGGGAAATGTTGGCAAGTAAAGACAGCAGAGCTTGAAGACTCGGTTGCAGTATCAGTGTAATTGCAATGTCAGTTGTTCTCAACAACATATGGCGCTGGTTTTTCTTTCAATAAAAAAGCCAATGAAACTTAATCCATTTCTGTGATTTAGTTATTGCATCAGAATATAAATCAGAATTAATGTGAACAACATTCTTAATATCACTGCTTATAAATCCAACGCGGCAATTTACAATTAAAACATTGCTTGGTAGGCTAGATCCGTGAACGCCTCTAGCTCAGTCGGTAATGTGGAGAAGAGAACTTAATCAGTGCTTTAATCATTTATTGGAATTACTCAATAATGAAAAGGGTATGAAGGGGGGGAAGGGGTGCTTTACCGACCTATATTAAGTAAAAGCAGAAATGTAATTGCAGTGACCCACTACCTTTTTATTTCTGACTAGGATAAATACATTCTCTTTCATTAGTTCTGTTTGCCAAAGCTTAGGAGCATGAGTTTTGTTCTCACTGCTTAATGTCATCGCTTGTGAAAGATGTGCAAAATGACACTTTCCGTACAGCCACTGCTAACTACCTAACTGACCATTAACACCATTTTATATCCCCTGTTCCACATGATCTACTTCATTGGCATTAACGTAAAATGTCACCATGAGTTAAATGTTATAGTTAGAGCCGTACCCAGTCCTTCATAGCTGGTTTGAAATGAAGGATCAAAGTCACACTTGGTAGCTATCTTGTCATTTATGGCTGTACACAGGCACATGAAGCTCTCACAGGCTATTGCTAACAAATGACTCCGTTTTGTTGCCAAATGCCTTTAATCCTAAGTTCCAGGCCTTTAAGATCTGCAAGCATTGTCAAAAAACAAAGGAATCACCAGAAAATAAATCACTGCAAAATGAATCACTGGAATACAGTGATTTCAGAACCTCAGGGAGATGGAAAGTTCAGGATCATGGTATTCTTCTCCCCCTCTACTCTGCACTAGTGAG
>VZRI01004094.1:25564-39817 GCA_013397515.1 Upupa epops
GTGATAGGACAAGGGGCAATGGATGCAAGCTGGAACAGAGGAGGTTCCATCTAAATATCAGCAGGAACTTCTTCACAGTGAGAGTGACGAGCTGGCTGCCCAGGAGGGTTGTGGAGTCTCCTTCTCTGGAGGCGTTCAAGACCTGCCTGGATGTGTACCTGTGTGACTTGGTCTAGGTGATCCTGCTGTGGCAGGGGGATTGGACTAGATGATCTTTCGAGGGCCCTTCCGATCCCTAATGATTCTATGATTCTATAACCTTATGACTAATTGTTAAATTATTTTGCTAGGGTGAAACCTCTCTGTGCAGAACCCAACAGCATGGAAGAAAAACCAAACTGAAACTTCACAGGGACATTAGGTGTCTTTAGCCTTGGAGAAAGCACTAAGCCCAGTTGTGGATTGCAGGGAGAAAAATCAATCCCTAATGATTCTATGATTCATTAATTTGTAGAAAAATTTTGCCTACAGAATTGAGATTCTTTCAAATATTTGGGGGATCAGTAGTCAATGCACAACACACCTCAGTAAACGCACTTGTATAAGCTGACGTGCTTCATATAGAAGTCTCATTTTAGAAGCTACTAACTAATGAAAACATTGTAGTACCACTGAATAAAAGTCTGTGAAAGAGACTTAAGTGAAAATATAGTAACTCCTTCACCATTTCAGACGACAATCTAATTAGACACTTCCATATGCAGTAGTATAAATTTAACCTGAACCTGCAAACTAGGCACATGCGACATCTGTGTTAATTACACTCTGACAATTATTCAGTTAGTAAACAGAAGAAGGCAAATTAGTTAAGGGAAAGCATGACAAGTATTGCATTTAGTGAAAGTCACTGCAAATAAAGTATTTTAAATCAGATGTTATGTGTTCAACATGTATTGTAAATATGTCATGTGAGATAGATAACGAAGTAATTTTAATGTCATAATTGGGTACTTAGATGATATAAAACATCTCATAAACTGGAAACAATATTTCTGGAAGGATTGTGACTCTAGCTGATTGCGCTGCTGATATAAATCACACAAGTCGTTTTAATTCCTGGTTGGTTAATGTATTTTAATCACAGCATAAAAAGTAAATCGAATAGATGGTAGAGTTCATGTATTTCTGTTAATATGAATTTCAAGCTCAATGCGAAACAAGGCTGAACCTATGAACTTCTGTCACCTAACTTCAGAAGCCTGGGCAACACTGTATATTTAATTTTAAACAAACAAACAAACGATCCCATCACCCAATCAATCAGCTATCCAACCCAGATGATAGAATACATATCTTGCATTTTAAGTCATGTCAAAACATAAAATAGAAATCAACATTTGCAGATCATTTTGTTGGAACTTTCCCAATGTATTGGAGAAACTACACATGTTAGCAGAGAGGACTTATGCCAGCAAAAGAAGAGGTTTTATCTGTTTGTGGTTTCAGAGTCTGACAAAAGTTTGTTTCCAAAAAAACCCAACTCTCGAGAAGGAAAAGTCTAGGCCCTAATAGCACCAGAACACATTTATAGTCATTACAGAGGCAGTGTAGTTACTACAGAGATCATAGAATCACAGAATCACTAGGGATCGGAAGGGACCTTGAAAGACCATCTAGTCCAATCCCCCTGCCACAGCAGGATCACCTAGACCAAGCCACAATGTGGAAGCCAGAGAAGGATGTGAAATCTTTGGAGAATTCAGCTGGCAATAGCTGGCTGGAAAAGACCTCTAAGACTATCAATCCCACTCTATGACCTAACATCACCACATCAGCTAAACCGTGGCACTAGGTGCTACACCCAGTCTAAAACTAGGGATTCCCTGCCAAATGTGAAGCCTTTCAAGAGTTCAGAAGTCCTGGAGTTCTTCAGCAGAAATGGTTGCAATTGTTCTTTTTAAAAACTGATCAAAATGCTGTTTTTGCATCATGTAAAATTTGCAGCAGTAGCTGAACCGCTTCAGCTCAAAAGGAAAAACAAACCATAAAACCAACCAGAAATCAGTCTGGAGCTGACGCCCACTCTTGAAAACTCCATCCAAAGCAACTAAAGTCTTTCAGAAGTGCCAGACTACTGCATCTTTACGTGGTGCTCAAAACAGTGCTGATAAAATACATTTGGTTATTGGGCTCCCTGCTGAACACAGTAGCAGCAGTAGCTGAGAACACGCTAGAGCTGCACTTCTGGGGAATCTCTGGCTTTCCCAAGCCTTTCTCCATGAAGCTGGGAGTGACATTTCCATTTTGCCAGTTCAGCCCTTTGTCATACACAGCGAAAGCCTCTGAATTACTCTAGCTGTAATGGCCATTACCAAGCCTGGAGTTCTGGACGAATCAATGATTGAACCTTAGGGACTTAAAAAAAATCTAAATTGAACAGTAAAGAAATCTAAATTGAAGAAAACAATACATTCTTGCAAAGCACTTAGTTAATACTTTCCACTGATGCCAACAACACGGGATAAAGATTACATTCACAGCCCTGAATTTACCTGAGCAGCTTGGAGAGCATTCAGAGAAGGTTAGGAAGGTGAGAAGAACAGCTTTCCCATCTACAAAAGCTTGACAGAAGGTGCTCTAACAGAAAGGAAAGAAAGGGATTTAGTTCATCCATTCCAAAGGCTACAGTTTCAAACTGGGTAGAGACGTGGGCTTGGCTTATGACGTGGACACTGCTTATGAACAGACAGAAGACAAGGCATGTACTTCAGAATGATGGGAAATCCAGATCGCTCCATCATGAGAGACATGGCTGGAGTAGTTCGCAGCTCTCCTCTGGACAGCACATGTGCCTCCTTCCTTTGAAAATCAGAGGAAGGAAGGAGCAGGTGCCTGCCAAGATCTTGCTTTGAGGCAGGAAGGGATGTCAGGAGGATTGGACTAGATGATCTTTCAAGGACCCTTCTGATCCCTAATGATTCTATGATGCACCTACTGACATGCTTGGAGGAGCTGTGGTGTGTAACAGCTTTGTTGGCTCTACTGGGACTGGGAAGAAAATAGTTGTGAACCAATATAGGACACATTTGGGAATGAATCTGTTTTGCACAGGCTCGGAACACGATGACAAATTTGGAGTTGTGTGCATTTCCAAGTGAAATCTAATTTTCTTTGAATGAGAGCACTCTTTGAGAAATGAGCCCTTATTTATGCAAATTGGTTTTAAATGAGAATATTTAACGAAAGGATTTGATCCCCATGTAATGAAGCTCTCATAAACGTGCACCTAGGCAGCACAGGCAACCTTACTGCCTATTCAGTCACTTACTCCAAGGATTTCTTATTTTTACTCTTTGAAAAAGAGTTTGGACTACATGTTTCTAATTAGAATGAAAAATAGATGAAGGATATTTCCAACTCAGCTATTCTTCAGCTATCCTTATAAATCTAAGAAGGGGTTACGAGACTGACAGGTGGCAGCATGGCCCAGTGGATGTTAAATCGCTTAGAAACATTCTGGGCTTTTCATGTTTTAAAAGAAATAAAAGGTTCCAACCTTTCTTTGTTTATATGTCACTCAGAAATCGCTGGTTGTAAAAGTTCTGACCTTATTCTGCACCTAATACTCCAAGGGAGATATTGCATAGGGCATATTTGAATAGATTTGGTTAAGAAAATAGAAAAATTAAATTTTGATCTCTTAATATTCAATTATGCTCAAACTATGCTGAAGGAAATTTCAAGGATGTTGTAAGTTCTTTTGGCATGCTAATGTAACAGATGCGAAAGCATGAATTAACAGCTACAATGGAGCGCTGCCGGCAGGTACTGATTTGTAAGCTGATCCGAACTCTTGAAGGTAATTGAGTAGTGACTTAGAAATGACTTCGTGCTGAAAAGTAGAAGGACCTTTATCTACATGGAATTCTGCCCTAAACTTTCTCAGCACTCTATTTTAGGTTGGAAACTGCTGCTGCCAAAAGAAGAGTTGTTTTCTACCAGTATTGCCAAGCTGCTCCCGACTGCACGGCTGCATGAGTGGTGACCCTGGTGACAGAAGGTGCAGAGATCGAAACGAGTGCCTGAAGATTGAGATACTTCCTTTGTTCACAGTTTAGACTGGCTCTCGCGTCTTCAGAGTTATTCTTAGTCTACATAATGTTTAGGGATTTTGCCATTGGTGCTACTGAACATCTTGGCATAAGAATTTTAAGCTACTCTACAGAATAAGTCACTATTTTGTCACAGAAACACAGAACACTTGAGGTTGGAAGGGTCTTCTGGTAGTCATCTTGTTCAGGTCCCCTCAGGTGGCTGCCCAGGATCATGTCCAGCTGGCTTTGTGATATCTTAGAGATTCCAGAAACAATTTGGGCTGCTCATGCTAGTGCTGCTCAGTCAATCTCACAGTGCAAAAGCGTTGTGTGCTGTTCAGAGGCAGCTTCCTCTGTTTCAGGTTGTGTCCCTTGCCTCTGGTCCTGTCACTGGGAAACAACTCAAAACATCTGGTTCTGATTTCTATGAACAGCATTTATGTCAGGTTTATATTGTTCTTGCTAAACCATCTCTGGTGACACAGAGCTGGAGCCTGAGACTAACTCAGCTGCTCTAGTCTCAGTGTGTCCCTAGGACATGACACTTCTCTCAGCTTTGCTGTTTTATCAATAGTACAGAGTTTTATCATAATACTTGCAATTCTGCAGTTGAAGACCCTTGAGAGTGTGGAAACTGAGACTAAAGAAGCCAGACATCCCTGTAAGATGGGTCCTGAGGAAGTCATCTGGAGAAACGTGCCAGCCCTGTAGCTCTATTCTCATGGGCCAAATGCTAAAAGGAGAAAGAGAGAGACAGTGTGCCTCAATTTGTTTACACCTGCTGCATTTTTCTGAACCAAAGAGTTATTTGCAGGAAGATAAATAATGTTCAGTCTGTTTGTTCCAAGTGATAAGAGTGAGGAGAGAGATTGATGGCTAAAAGCTACTGGAGAAGCCATTTCACACAGTCTCAGACATAAAATCCTTCAGCTCACTAGACCAATCTGCTTTTCAAAGGTGCTTATCTTTTTTTGACTCCTTCCTGTTCTGTTCAAGCCAACAATAAAATCTGTTTGATTTACCTGAGAGGATAGTTCAGCCTTCATGACGTCCTTCCTAAAATCTCTTATCCTCAGACTCACCTTCTTTGTAGAGATTGCAGTGCGAGGAAAGGAATAAGAATAACCTCATTTCAGTGACAGTAAAAGGTACTTTATTAATCCCAAATTCCTTTCACCGAATCCAGAATGTCATTCCTACCCTCCAGCCTGTGTTCCTGCAGAAAAATTTAGACTCTCATCATCAAAAATGAAATCCAGCAAACATATTCCACGACCCTTCTTTAGCACCTTTATCCATCAATGCTGACAATATCTTCTTCCTACTCACTGGTAACCACCCTTCTCTCCTCCCTCTGGTTCAGCTGTCTGTCTTGCTGCTGTTACACTTAACATGTGGTATCTTCTTCATTCATTTCCCACTGACCTCTTAGTCCATCACTTGTTACCTTGATTGCCTCTCTCTTTGCCTGTGTGCACAGCTTTCTGCATCTCACAAGTGCAATCTTTATCTGCTGCTGCAGCATCGGATGAAAGCAGGAACGAGGTAAGGAGCTCAGCTGTTGTAGACCTTCACTAAATCACCCCTGTGCTTAATTTGCCTTTCTTGAGATCTGAGAAGGGTAGGAACTGGAGCTGAAGAGCCACCTGGACTTCCATGGCAACCTCAACTAATTGTAACCGCTTTTGCTTTGTTTTGCACTGGATGTCAGAGGACTTTGCTAGAGGATTTTTTAAGAGGCAGAAGAGACAAAGTGCCAGATTATGGTTTTTTTAACCAGTACAATCCAGCGCAAAAAACTGCAGGAGAAACAATGATTTATGCCAAGCCCTAAACTCTTGAAAACATGGGTTTACAATGAAAACACTAACAGACGCTTAGTGGTAAAAAGGAGAGGAGTGGTTGCCATGGTATCAGATGGCAAGGAAGGTAGCTCACTTTTTAAACTCTGGCAGCGTACGTGCGGAACCAACAAGTGGACAGCGATGCTGGCAGCCATTTATCTCTTCAAGGCACTTTGAAGGGCTGCGTGGAGGCTACTGCTGCGACTCAGCTCTGCTGCACTGGAAACTGGGATTGCCAGGTGTTCAGCAACAATAGGGGAGCAGGATGGGGTTGGGAGATGAATGGATGGGGAACAACTGTCTGCATTTCTTGCAGTTTATGTATTTGGTCTTTAAAGGGATGTGGTCCTGCCCTCACCCCCACCCCTGATAACCAGTCCTAAAGAGAGCAGAAGGGTGGTTTACATTTCCTCGCAGCTGGACACAGTAGTGCACCCTCTACCCAGCACAATCACAAGAGTAACGAAGTCAGCAAGACAGCAGCTGAGCAAGGGGCTAGAAGTCTTCCTCCCATCAAAATCTCTTTATGAAGCATCTCTGAAGTAACTGTCTTTCACTAGAAAAAGGGAGAATCATTAAAATGATCATTTAATGGTATTTTGAGAGCAAGCTACATCCAGAATAGCTGAAAGATATTTCAATGGGATGCGGGAAACACAGGCTCTAGCTCCTCTCTGGAAGTAGGCAGAGCAGGAGCTTGAAATCTATTTTTTGCATTCTAGCAGTGTGCCTTTTCCCAGGTGCCTGAGGGTCAGCCTCACCCACCACTGCTGTAGTGTGAAGTGTGTTTTCACAGTTTGAGCAGCTTTATATTTACCATTACTGTTATGGAATGTATCCCTGTAGGACACTCGAATAATTCACGGGGGAGACGCGGTGTGAGATGATGAAATTTCACTCAAATGAAAGCCATCTTATTAAAAACAAGTGTGGGGTTTCTGTGTGGCAAGAAGGTACGGGAGTTTCATTAGATCCAGATAGAAAAGGTCAGTTGTTACTCACCCAGTTCATGGGACTAGAAACTGAAACCTTGTGAGCACAGCCTTCTTCATAGCACTTTTTTATTTCTCCTTTTACGAGGAGTAAGGAAATGGAGATATTAAGAAAACACTACGAGCCTCAAGAGCAATTTGATTCAAGAGAAGATTGTTATCAAATCTGATTTGGTCATTGCTGTTACAGTTCCTGAAAGATATCCTCATGGTATTCTGGGTGGGAATTACTCTCAGTGGTTAATAAAACCCCCAAAATCTCCAAACTGAAAAATATCTTTCCTAACAAGGTGAATATCACCACAATACAACTTCAAAATGCAGGAGTACTGTGCTGGAAATCTGTATCTCAGGGTTCAGCATATTTCTATTTCTTTTCTGGAAATCTGTACCTCAGAGTTCAGCATATTTCTATTTCTTTTCTTTCTATGATTCTACTTCTTTAAAGTGGGAATTAAGAAATTAACTTTACACAGAAAATACTTACTCATGCAACTGGGCTACATCAAGAGAAGCATGACCAGTAGGTCAAGAGAGGGAACCTCCTCCTCTATTCTGCTCTTGTGAGACCCTATCTGGAATACTGTGCCCNTCAGAAGAAAGGTTTTCACGATGAGGGTGCTGAGACACTGGAACAAGTTGCGGAAGGAGGTTGTGGCTGCCCCCTCAATGGAAGTGTTGAAGGCCAGATTGGATGGGGCCTTGAGCTCCCTGGTCTAGTGGGGGTCTCCCTGCTCATGGCAGAGGGGTTGCAACTAGATGATCTTTGTGGTCTCTTCCAACCTGAACCAGTCTAGGAATCTATGGATCTATGAACTAGACTCTTTTCTTCCCAAGAATGCAAAAGAATTCTGCCATTTCCTACAGGCACCTGGCATGCGCTACAGAAATTACCAAGACATTCTAAACAAAGACATTTTTTATCTGTCTATAGATAGAAATTCATAATTGCTTATTAATTGTTTACAAAATAATATGCAATGGCCTAGATCCTAATTTATTTTCTAGAAAACCCTAAAGGTTTCACTTAATTGCATCCTGAAATTTCACTGAACACCAGTAACAGAGTTATGAAGTGAAAAATAGATCCCCCTTTTGTTAGAACCAGTATTCGACTCAGGTCTTGATGTCTGATGTAGAATATTCAACAGTAATCTTGTTTTCCCATAATAATTTTCTTTTCAGAGTGATTCCACTGTTGGCTTGCAATTTCTTTTCTAATTAGTTTCTTGGCATGTGTGTGACCATGTGTTCCTTCCCCACCCCTTTAGCAATAACTACCAGTGGCGGTTGTGATGGCTGCATCCAGCTTAGGTTGGACTTTGGGGAGATGGGTTGGCAACACGGTAGCCAAGGGCTGTCTTGCAGAGTGACCCAGATATCTCACTGGTATGCAAATAGAAGTCAATCTTCTTACTCAATAAATAGTGGACAGTCCAGGGCCCCTTGAGCGATCTTGAGTGGCAGCAGCTGCATGCCAAGATCTCTGCTTGAATAGTGGGACCTCTCAAGGTTACTCCTCCAGGTTGAGAGAATCCTTACTGTGTCAGATATTTGTCATGGCAATTGAAAATAAACACACTGAAACTGTGACATCTGAGCTAAGTGATATAAAGGACTGGTAGAAGCCCTGTCCCTTGAAGCAGGTTGGATGCAGCTCTGAGCAGTTGAAGATCTCCATGCTCACAGCTGGCGGGTGGAACAGACGAGAACCATGGGTCTCTTCCCACCCAAACCAGTCTATGATTCTACTAAACTCATGATTGCACCCAGGAGTGCTGAGAGAGGTGGCTGACATTACTGAGGGGCCACTCTGTTGTCTTTGAAAGGTAGTGGCAACTGGGAGAGGCTCTTGAAGACTGGAAGGGAGCAGATGTCTTTCCTGTGTTCCAGAAGGGTAAGAAACACTGGTGGCATTGTGGGTGTGATATGACACTGGTTTTCTTCCTCTTTAAAGATTGGCACTTATTTGACAGCTCTCAGCTTCCCAGTGATAGTTCTTAAAGACTATGGTCATGGTTCTGAAATTGCCTCAGGCAAATTTTTAAGTATCTAGGAGAGAATTTTATCAGACACAGTTGATTGGAAAACATTTAACTTAGTATTCCTTAACCTTTTCTTTCTGTTTTTTTTATGACATTTTATCCTTTGCTGGTAGTTAACTACCTTCAAGTGAAATTTTTTTTATGAAGGCAATCACTAAAAGACATAAAACTTTTTATCTCTGTCATCTTTCTTGATCCTTGTGTCATCTGCCAAAGGATTTCCATCTCTTCTCAGTCACCGTGGATCAACACCATGCAGAGAGAAAAGGACAAAAGGCTTCTAAAATCAAAGGATCTCATGACCACACATTACAGAATGAGGGGGTGTTGAATTACTGTTTCATAAAAGGATATAGATTATAATTTCTGGTGTCTTCTCTCATATCAATCCTCCTTCCTGTTCCTTTGTTCTCCAACTTGAAGACAAATACCGGTGTCTAGTTTTATTTTTTAATTCTTTTTGGACTGTTCGAATCTGCTGATTTGCACACAACTGGCAGCTCATAATATACATCAAGCATTCTATGAACTGATTTAGCACTCAGCTGTGTTGACTACTTTGACAGAAGACCAATCTGAAATCAAGTCAAAAATTGATGCAAAGTGACATTTTTATGGTTAATGGTATGAAGAGCTCCAGGAGGGTCTGACCACTGCAGAGTGGAAGATGGTACCATGATAGAAGGTAACAGCATGGGAACAGGCTGCTGAGGGGGGTTGTGGAGTCTCCTTCTCTGAAGACATTCCAGACCTGCCTGGATGTGTTCCTGTGTGACTTGGTCTGGGTGATCCTGCTGTGGCAGGGGGATTGGACTGGATGATCTTTCAAGGTCCCTTCCGATCCCTAACAATTCTATGATTCTATGAAAGCAAGAGGTAGCATAACTGAAATGAATCCTATTGCTTTCCTAAGAAAAGAACAGAACAATCTCTGAGTATTTATTATGTAATGAGAATATTATGTAGTTGAAATAATATCTGCATTTCAAAGTGAAATTGAGATCTTTGAGATCACTTGAGATTCAAGTGTAATCCTTGGGTTGTAAATGAGTCTCATTGACTTCTTGAGGAGGTTCCCTAGAAGTTCACAGAAATCAAAGAAGTAAAATGACAATTTCTTGATTATCTTAAAGCTTTAGAGTTTATTTTTCACCAAATACAGCTAAATCACATACTTTCCATGAGATGCCCTGACCAAATAGTACAAAATTTCATTAACTTCTTCTATTTCAAAGCCTTATGTTTTTTGTAATGTAAGTAATTAAAATATGTTTAAATAACTTTAATATTAGGACAAAAACCAATGAAATCAAAGGATTTTCAAGTCAAAGCAGATTCTTTTGTTTTTCTTTCTTGTTTTGTCTTTTGCCTTTTAAAGACAACCTTAGCTCATTGAAGTCATTAATGAATCTGGCACATGGCATTAGTTGTGACTCACAGCCTTCTCATGTCAACGGAGAGATGTGCATTGGTTTCAGCAGGCTTAAGGTCAGAGTCTGTAGAGCATATAAATGTTCTGAAGACATACCTCCTCGTATCTTTCTAACCTCAGAGACTTTCTGTTGCTTAGTGAGTGTGGATTTATGAGGATAGATATAAAACAATATCAAGGCACTTCCATTAGCTCTGCCCAGTCCCGTGTGCACTTGCATATCGCACGACAGAATTTGGGCACCTACATTCAGGTCAGGGCTGTATTGGCTACAAGATCCCTATGTATATTAGCTCGTGTAGCACCTATCAAAACATTCGTCAGGATAAAGTGTTATTTGGACTTTCAGCGTGTTTTCTTCATGAAGCAATTATTCTCTATTTTAAAGAATATTCTAGACCTCCACAGAGAAGCTGTTTTAATTCTGAAGTATGTTCAGTCCTGGCTATCAGGAGGACTGCTGTGAAGATATGAAGTTTTGTATGAGAGGAATTTATTTGGGGGAAATCAAGGAGGCAAACAGAAGGTACCCTGAAAGATTTTCGAGCTGGAGTGTGACAAACATAGCAAAAATTGTCTACATTTGGTTCACAGTGACTCACTCTTTACCTGTTCTGTTTGGACTGTGTCTCTCATCCTTTCAAAGAGCTGAAGTGAACAAAACATTCCAAATTCAGGATTTCCACTTTCTTTCTTTCTGAGGACTGGAAAAGCTTTCCTGATGCAAAACTCGGCTGTCTGACATGTACCTTGCCTACATTGTGCCCAAGTTACCACTCCCTTTCCCCTTGGTCTGACGTGTGGAGGAAAACAAGAGACTCTCAGTGGAGTTTCTATCAGGTAATTTATTGTTGCTGGTGGGTACACAGGAAGCTCATACCTCAACGACCATGCACTCCGAACTTGGCTGTGGGATCAGCTTATATAGTGGAAAGCATTACATATATATAAAATTCTACAACACCTAACATAGTATTCATAAGCCTAGTGCTGCCTTCAGTACTCTTGATGTAAATCAGGTCTCCTCCCATCTGGGCTTGTGCAGTTTATTGTGGTAAAGGTCTGCAGGGGTCTTAAATAACCTCTGTTGCTGTAAACTCTCAACCTGGTTATCCAGCGCAGATTTGGTAGTTGTTTCCTCTACCAGCACATTCTTGTCCTAGTCTCCCCCTTATCTAGGAATGCACATTTTGCTT
Source organism: Upupa epops (assembly GCA_013397515.1). Taxonomy (NCBI): domain Eukaryota; kingdom Metazoa; phylum Chordata; class Aves; order Bucerotiformes; family Upupidae; genus Upupa; species Upupa epops. The sequence continues at coordinate 37,108 of VZRI01004094.1, forward strand.
TAAGTGTTTCCCAAACAGGATTCCTTGTTTGGTGGTGTGCTAGAAGTTGTTTCTTTGTCAAATGTAAATAGCTTACTAGGATTTCACTAAAAAAAGCTCTCTTAATTGCAGTTACATAGGTCATCCCTTCAGGTCTGATAACAATCTGTCGATTATGCCTTCTTTTTAAAGTCTGATGTGAAGAAGACAATCTCTTTTCCTTCAGGAGTTGTTGCATTAAGAAACGGACTCTGTGTCTTCTGATCATTTGGTGTGTGCTCACTGTTTTCCTTCTCTAAATTAACATTCTCTTGCCTAAAAGTTCTTTCAGCACAACTTTTCCTCTTTTCTTCTCTCCCACTCAAAAATAATAAAGAAAGAACTTAAGCCAATGACATGAAAATATGCATCCTGCTAACTTTTTAAATGCGTGGTTCCGGATAGCCGTTTCATTTGCTGAAGATTTAGAGGGGCATTATAAAACCATAACTGTGTAATAATTAGCTGGTAGTCTAAACTAAATAAATACCCACTGATTATTAAAAACATTCATTGTAATGATAGTGGTTAATCCTCTTGAATGTGTTTATAATAATAGTTTTATATTTAATGTAGGATAAATGACTTATTAAAAGTCAATTTTATGTGTTTTATATTCTCCGTGTTTGGCATGAGGCCATTAGCACTAATGGGATTTGAATGGCATTGAGTTCAGGATGGCCCCCAAGTACAAATGTGGGAACCTTAATTAAGTTTTTATTAAAATCTTCAATTAAATCCAATGCTGGTTTATTAAGATATTTTTGCATATTGTTTAATGTCCTTTAGTTATTAAACATTTTCACAGGCTTGGGAAAATGGTCTCAGAGCAAGCTGATAGCTAAAACTTATTTGAAAAACGTCGATGATCAATTTTCTCATCTTGAGGGCAAAATTGGCTTTTAATGGAGATTTTCTAGCTCGCTGTGGTGCTGAACTGGAGCAGAACCTAATGAAGAGGTTAGCAAGGAACAGGTTTAACTTGCAGAGGGGAAGTTTCATGTTGAGAATAATGAAAAACCTTCTGGCCCCAAGTGGAATGAGGTGCCCAAAAGCTGCTTTGTGCTCTCTATTCCTAGTAGCTGGCTAAGGAACAGTGGAACAATGAACTGCTGAGGTTTAAACTGGCCAACCAGACTGATTTGTGCTAATATCACTGAGCAAGGTACCATCTTACTCTGTCTGCCTCTTACGTAGAGTGAATCCCAGTAACTCTCCTTATGCTACTAAGGAGGTGCATTAGTATTATTAAACTCTTTGAAAGTTAACTTAGAGTAACACAGAGATGAAGGGAAATCCTTCTGTATGAGGTGTCCACACATAGAGGAATAAGCTGTGCAGAGGGGAAGGACACACTCCTCTCTATTCCAGACCACAGCACAGGCATTGAAAAAGAAAATAAACTCAGATGCTAAAAGCTGTTACTCAGACTAGCTAAGTCAGGATAACAGATACCTTATTACTGTGTCATGAAACTGAAAAAAACCCCAACCAACTACCTACTTGAATTAAGAGGAAGGCAAGTGGATGATGGATTACAGCATTATCTCCCTCAGGTACAAATATTCCGCTCTAATGGGAAGCTCCAGTTAGATTTATATAAACGTGCCAAGATGAAAGGGTTAAACCCTACGAACACCTTCTCCCACTGAATTAAACCAATGTCCCTATGTTTTAGCTTTCATATTTTTCCTAAACAAATATATTTTTAAGTAAAAGCTGGTAGCAATATGAACAACCTTCTTTAATGACATGTTAAGCACACATTATTTATTTTCATTAACTAAGAGGACTTAGATGTTCAGCAGATAAACCTATTTATCTATTTATCCCACACTCATTAACATCTGATCTGATTGTCTTTGGTTCACCAAAGCAGTGTGCAAGCAGTGGCCCCTATGGGAGTGAGTTCAGAGACTTCTCTGTCATGAGTGACTCAACCCTGAAAAGCCAGTAGCCCCCATAGCTCAACAGGTGAAAAACACTGCTGCAATGAGAATTCCTTTCTCTTTTCCTGGTGACAATCACGGAGCAAAGCATTATATCAGATGCTTTACACAGTGTAATAGTTAAGTTTCTGCCTCTATTCCAGTTGCCAGGACACTTGCAAGCAGGCAGCAGAGCACCCAGCTTTAGCTCTGAGTCTGTATATGCCCTTAAAATCTCTCAGTGAATAAGTGGAAATGACTCTTGCTACGACATTTAAAAATGTCCTTTTGAGGATTCAAATGACTTGAAAATGGTAACGTGTCACAGCCTAGGGACAAGTGTGTCCTGCAGCCTAGATGTCAGAGAGGGCAGCAGTCATGAAAATAGCTGCAGTCTGGCATTGTGGACAGAGGCGCTGTGGTTTCTGTCTCAGTTGCAACTCAAGTCTGAAAGCAGTCTTTCTGAAATTAAAGAATTCAAACTAGACTCCACCTTAGTTGCTTTTCTCTTTTAGAGGAAAAAAATCCACAGAAAGGATGACAAAAAAACTCCCGACTATCCCGAGTTCCTAATGAGATAGTTAGAGAGTGCATTGTTGGAGAGCAGCATAGGAGAAAGGGACCGGGGGTCCTAGTGGCCAGCAGGATGACTCTGAGCCAGCAATGTGCTCTTGTGGCCAGGAGGGCCAACAGCATCCTGGGGGGTATCAGAAGGGTGATCTCTGGCTCTTCTCAAGGTCTTCTGTGGTAGGACAAGGGGCAAT
>VZRI01004094.1:41408-65957 GCA_013397515.1 Upupa epops
CCTGGATCTGTTCCTTTGCAACTTGGTCTAGGGGATCCTGCTGTGGCAGGGGGATTGGACTAGATGATCTTTCAAGGTCCCTTCTGATCCCTAATGATTCTATGATTTTCTTAGGCAACTTGCCAACTAAATGTCCTTTCTTGTATGGTGTGTGGGTTTTTTTTGTGTTGTTGTGGTTTTGTTTCTTGTTGTTTTTATTTTTAAAGCATGTTGTATTGAATTGTGTTCTGCTGGTCCGTGCTAACTCACTTGTCAAGTGGGAAGCTGTGACACAAAGGGGAAGTCACTGGTTCACAGAATCATTCTGGTTGGAAAGGGCCTCCTACAGCACCAAGTCCAACCATCCTCACACCCACAAAAAACCTCAATCCCTGAGAGACTGACAAACACAAACTGACCCCCTCCATGCTGCTGCTCGAGCAGGACATGAAGCACTATGCCAACACGGTTCTTCAACACCTCCAGGGATGGGGACTCCACCAACTCTCTGGGAAGGCCCTGCCTGTGCCCAACCACTCTGGAAAGAATTTCTTCTTCGGATCCAATTTAAACCTTCCCTGCCTCAACTGCAGACCAGTGCCCCTGCTTCTGTCAGCAGTCACCAAGGAGAAGAGGTCAACACCCACCTCACTACAACCTCCCTTCAGGAAGTTGTAGAGGTCAGTGAGGTCCCCCCTCAGCCTCCTCTTCTCCAAACTAACCCTGCCCAGCTCCCTCAGCCTCTCCTGAGATGACTGGTTTTCTAAATCCCTCCTGACCTTGGTAGCTCTGCTCTGGACCCATTCCAGCATCTCCATGTCTTTCCTATCATGAATGGCTCAGAAATGAACACAGGACCTATGCCCAGACCGTATCTTGAATCTTGAATTAATAGTCAGTTTCCTTGTTCCATCTCTTAAACCCAAGATTCCCTCAACAGATCCAAGCCACAGTGGTGTAACTGACCAAGTGGACACTAAAAGTCAGGAAACAACCAAACTGAGACAAAGGGAGGGGGTTTTTCCTAATTGGAACAAGATGCTTTCCTTTAGGATTTGAAATAATCCTCAGTAGTTTTGTACCCTTTGGGGAAAATGTGGACCCCTGCTTTTTAAATGAAAAGAATAAATTAAAGGCAACTATCAATCCAATTTGAATTGAACTATCCCAATGGGGTAAAAATGTGATGAAGAAAATGAAATGCACCAGGGAAATTACAGTAGAATATTAAAATAGGGAAGGAGAGAATTAATAATGAGAGAAAAAATTAACTGAGATATTTCTTCTGTGGTGCTCACTTCTGTTTTTCCTGTTGATCACATCTTACAAGTACTTATAGCTCTACCTTATCACGCATTAAGTGAAAGCAGAGCTTGGGACATGTTATTACTGCTTGCAACATCTGGTCCCTAACACGTTCTTCTTTGATCAACAGTATGTCATGTGTTATAGTGAAGCAGATTGCATAGTTCATCCTTACTGAACCCTCACCCTCAGGACATCATGTGAAAGGCAAACTCCATCTGCCTCAGAGAAACCAAAAATAATCTGAAATGTAGAAATTCACCACGGTCATGACAAGAATTATTATTAAAAGAAGGCTTAGAAATAAACTCGTGCTGGTCTCATAAAAAAGCAGATCAGGCTTCCTTGGTGTGGATGATGCTCTGAGAATTTTTCCCCCATCTCCCATCACTTTAGCTGGTATTTTCACAAGGTTTTGATGAAGTACATGTGTTACAACACAACCTGGAGCCAGGCATAACATGCAGCAAGGGCTGCACGATCTTATTTCGGTGATTAGATGACACCTCAATTACATACCAGTCAATCAACACTTTTAGCACAGCTTCCAAACTGGGATGGCCAGTTTCCTTTCTCTCTTTTCTCTGTTCAAAATGAATTCTGAGGTTTTTATCTCAGCACTGCAGAGGAAATCCAGAGACAGGTGCAGCCTTGGGGTGAATGGAAGCCCTGATACCTCTCTGTGTCCTCTGTCAGGCCATATGGCAGGGGTGTGCATGTCCCTCCACAAGTCATAATGGTTCTTCTTTATTCCAGGCACAAGCTAGGGAGAAAGCCTGAGGCTCTCCTTTCCCTTCCTTGATGTTCCAGTGCTGACACCATTCGTGTGTTTAGCGTGGCACAACAGTTCCTCCTGTTCCTTGGAGCCTGGCGTGTTCGGTCAGGGTGCCAGCGAGGAGTAACACTGAGAAAGGGAAACAGATGGGCACTGATGCTTCGCTTCCCAGAAAAAATGTCCACCTAAACTGATCTGTCTTATTCTGTGCGTTGCCATGTCAAGAACACTGATATGTGAAGCAATGAGAAACACAAAAACAAACGACTACAGCACTGCGAGTTTATCAGCTGAGCTGCAGCACTTAGCAGTTTGAATGCTCTCAACCCATGTCAGTTCTTGGTAATGTGATTTAACTTCGTTTTTACTGAACTAGACAAAAATAATGCATGTTGAACATACCTTGAAATCAGCTGATAAGGTGATAACTTGGTTATGTACCTGGGCTCTTCTGTACAATAAAATGCAGTGACAGACTCTGTTTTATACTGAGCTTGTGCTGTGCTGTAGAATGAACTTAGGTTTAGCAATGCCCAGGGAATTCTTCCCATTAGATGCATGAGGTGTAAGGAAGTTACGGGTTTTACCCGCATTTTATGGGCTGAAACCTGTTGGCAGAAATCATTGCTAAGCCACTCTCTGTCATCTTTTCTAAGTCATGGGATCAGGAGAGGTGCCTAGGGACTGGAGGTTAGCAAATGTCACTCCAAAAACGGAGGATCCAGGTAACTATAGACTGGTCAGTCTCACCTCCATTCCAGGAAAGGGGATGGAACAATTTGTCCTGGACGCTGTCTCTAGGCACATAAGGGGCAAGAAGGTGATTAGGGACAGCTTGACCAACCTGATAGCCTTTTATGAGGGCATAACCAGGTGGATAGATGATGGCAGAGCAGTGGATGTGGTGCATCTTGACTTCAGCAAGGCATTTGACACAGTCTCACATAGCATCCCGTGGCCAAACTGAGGCAGTGTGGACTGGATGATTGGGTAGTCAGGTGGATTGTGAACTGGCTGCAGAGTTCCAGACCTGCCTGGATGTGTTCCTGTGTGACTTGGTCTAGGTGATCCTGCTGTGGCAGGGGGGTTGGACCGGATGATCTTTCGAGGTCTCTTCTGATCCCTAATGATTTTATGATTTCCTTTTCATCAGGCTCCTTAAATCACACTCTTGAGTGAAACTGGTCATTCTCCTCATATGCATGAGGTCTAATTTGCCCTCTGGTGTTTGCACTCTTTTCTGAGCAAGTCTGGTGAAACTTGTTAGGGAAAAGGTGGTACTGACTTAGAGGATTACTCATGGCATCTGTTCCTGGTGCCTAAACCTTCTCTTCCTCCTCCCTTCCTCCTCCCCAGAGAACGATGCTTAAGCTCACGTGAATGAAGCCCTGAGCAGAGTGAGTTTTCCTTTGTATGCAGCTGCCCTTGAGGGCCTCAATTTAAAGCTGTCCTCGTTTAGCAGGAGGAGTGTGTTCTATTCCAGTAAACACGATCCTGTTATGAATTATTTCCATAATAGAAAAGAAAGTGATTAAAAACTTCAAGGGAGAACTTATGAATTTAAATGCTCTCCAAAACACTCCCATTAGAGAAGGAAAAGAGGTGATAAAATCTGATGCAGGGTCCATTTCAGAGTGTTCTAATGCAAGACTAATGTAACCTTTCTCACTTGAGATTTTACTAGTCAATAGCTACCTCAGCAATAAATGCTATGTTCCATGTGATGCTTATAAATATTTACACTACTGAAGCACAAATATTTAATTTCATATTCTACACGGTCTGTTTTTATTATATTGAAGGAAACACTACAGTGCTTCAAAGTCCAAATTAAGGTGGATAAAATGGATTAAAAAAGAATATTCTTTAAGATCTTTAGCAATCGCCTTAGAATTGTGAGATAAAATGGCTTCTTTAGTAGAAGTCTGGGTTCCGTGATATTGTGTTCCTTTCACAGAACCACGTAAACAAAACCAGATGATAATTCATCCTGACCTTAGGCAGCTACAGCGCTGACAAAGTTAAACAAGAGGGTTTTTATTTATTATTAGATTCGAGCATGTTGAACATTTTCTTGCTTGTTTCTCACGTTAAACATGTGCTGGCGGAAGTAGCTGAGAAGAAATCATTTGTGTGATCAAATTCTGAATTTAAAATAAAATAATTAATGTCAGACTTCAGTGATAGCTTGCACACATTAAGCTGAAATGGAGCTGTTAATAATTCCAATCAATTTCTCATTACTTTATTTGTCAATGGTCCAGTAATGAGAGCACTGTTTTTTCCTGTACTCAGGTCTAGTAAATTAAGTTAAGCAACAGATGTTGAACAGATGTTCTCATTATTGTAGTGACTTGATTTCTGGTTAGTCCTCAAACTGTTTTACATGACTAAGTGTTACATCAGTCGTTGTGTGACAGGTAAACCATCCAAAAGCATCAACACTCAAAATCTCATTAGGAGAACCAGTTCCATAACAGTTTGATATGGTAAATGGGCACAGCCCTTCTCTGGTTTTAAAAAAGCATCTCAACCAAATGGTAGTAGTTAGTGCTTCCACTTATCCAAAGTTTCCTCATCTCATTTTCAATATTATGGTCTAATAAACTCTGAATATCTTTTCTTCAGATTTCCCTTTTTATCAAGGTATCATGCTGAACTAATCATCATGGTGTTAATTAATTACATGAACTACAGCGCAAACTAGGCACTGACAAGTGCTGCTCATGTTTAGGGAGTCAATACTCACAACAACGATGTGGTGTTACCCTGTGATGAACGTAACTGCAGAGCAGAGAGGTGAACATCAACACAAAAGTATCTAATGAAGGGTCTATGGGCCATTAACACCTTGTCCTCATCTCCTCAAATATAAATCTGCACGTCCCATTTAAGATTGTGTTTACTGTACCAGCAATGTCCTATTTGCTTTCTCCTTGCTGTGATGCCGGCTCCTACAGCTGTTGACTTGTTGATCTCCTAGAAAGTGACTTGGCTCCAGCTCCTGCTGCTGCTGTGCCAGCTGTGCACATAGGCAGAGCACTTATGTCTGGTCTGGCATTGTGGAGAAGCAGTGGTGCTAACTAATAGAGTGTTCTTCATCACCAGTAGCCTCCAATCACATCACCCTTGTCGGTGTCACCCAGGAAATACGATTCCATCACGAGTTGTAACAGGTCCCAGGCTTCATACTGCTCCAGCAGTGTGGAGTCACAGTACTTTTCCAGGCTTTGTGTCCACAGCTGGGTTCAGCCTGCTTTGAGAGGAGCAGTGCCTGTGGGCTCTCCTATTTTAGCTTCCCCCTCTGATCCTTCATGTGGCACTGGCCTGATGACCGCAGTGGGGAGTCAGCGGGTGACAAACAGCGACCCTTGAGGGGAGCTGGGGCTGTGAGCAAAAAACATTTGAAAATAAACCTAAGGAGATCCCAGAGCTAGAGAAATATAAAACCTCATCACAGACACAGCAGAAATCCCAGGATGCTGGCAAATTCATCCTTCTAGTCTTTTTGGGAAATGCTGAAACCATCAGCTCTGTGATCCAGATGAACCCTGTAAGGATGAACACCATAACAACAGAGAAAAGAGAGAGATACTAATGAGTGCTTTTTAAGACCAATTTTAACTCTATTACTAATGAGAGGTAGGGTTTTTTTGTATTAATTTGGACTATGGCTGTTACTAATATTATAACTGAATTGATAATTATTTCTAGCCTCTAGATTAGGTTGTTCATGTTTTATACAGGGTAATAACAAATTCTTGCATGGAGAATACAGTAGGCTTTCTTCCCCTTTACCTATCACAAGATTTTGGGTATAGAAGTAGTTGAGGATACTCTTTATTCAAAGATGCTGTCATAGAAGAGCTATGGATACAGGCAAATCATGTTATGACCATAGGGACTGGTGTACAGTTGTTTTTTCCAGCAGTGAGGACTGATTTTTAGTCTTGTGTGTCATAAGATCTACTTACCTATCTACTTACACAAGACAGGTGAACCCTACACATGCTAATTCAGATACCACAGTGTCACAGCAGGCCAGGTTGGAAGGGACTCCACTGAAGACTATTAGGGGCTTCGGTACACACGGAAAGACTTTTTTCATATGAAAATTCATATTTAGATGACTCCATCCTCATCATTGTTTTCTAGACCCCTGACTGTTGTTTAGAATGTCCTGTAATCATTCAGAAACAATTATTTCTTCTTCACCTTCCACGCAAACTATGCATTAGCTCACGCATTTAGTATTCTCTACCTTACTTCATGCCCAAATACCAGTGTTTCTGAAACCTCTCTGTACATGGTTCATGAATTAATATGACAATGTACAATTATCCTTTGTTAATAAAAAGGAGAAATGCCTAAAATAGATATTCAGCTCTTCAAGCTTGAACTTCAGTTGTGCTAATACCGTTGAAAATAATAATGAGTTGCAGTTACAAAATTGTAGATTGAGTCTGCAGTTCTTTTATTCTGGGACTGTTCCAGACCTTGTTCAGCTCTAATCACTGCCAGGGATAAAATACCGTCAAGGCAAACATCCCCTCAACACACGCAATTCCAAAACAAGCCATAGTTTTCAGAGTCAGCTGCTCTTAACTGCCCAGAGCCAAAGCAAGCCAGAACATAAATGGTATTATTTCAGTTCCTTAGGAGTGTTTCCTCAGTTACCTTTGCCTCTTGCAGCCTCAGACCATCTGTGCCTATAATCTTCCATTTCTCCCTCTGGCCTGTGGCTGCTTTACGAGCCTTGAAAGCAAATGGAAGGTTTGCAGCCACTATTTTTGGCTGAGGGTTAAGTGGTTTCCTTGGTTTCTTTTTCTACTTCCCTTGCTGATTTATCATGACATTTCCTGTTCAAAATGCAAATTCTTAGGTTATATGAACCAGTAAATACACAATCATGTTTCTATTGCAAATACCACGTGAAAAAGATCACAGAAATTAAGCTTCCATTAGCCTCAAGCACACGTGCACTCTTAGCAAGGAACTTCTGTTTCCCTCTCCTGCCAATTAAAGAAAATATAGCTCCAATCACCACAGAAACGTTCATGGGCTGTTTCGCTCTTTGGGCTCTTCTGAATGTGCAGCTAATAGAAAGGTCTTCCTTGTGGAAGGATCAAGTGAGTGAAAAGCCTTTCTTGCTGTGGTAGCACTAAGCTACTCGCTCAGTTATGCACAGTCCAGGCCAGCACAGTGGATGTAACCATGGCTGCAGATGCTCTGACGCTGGGTTCCAGGAGACAGGTACTTTCTGAGGTGCCAAATGCCATGTCACATGCAGATGACTGAAGTGTGATTAGAAACAAAGTTCATTAGCTTGTAGAGAATTAAATGTATGTTAACAGCCAGCAGATGATCGAAACCATTGAGGACACAAACCAGAGAAGGATTTACTGTATCTGACATGTAGGTCACATCCATGCTTTTGGCAGCAGCCACGTCCAGGTGAACAGCTGAAGTGATGTCAGGAATTCTGGCAAATATCAGCGCGTGGATATTTGTTATTTCAGCTGCTTTGTTTCAAGTGAGGGAACGTATGTTACCAGAGCATCCACAAGGGCTACAGCAAAGGCAGTCCAAGCACGCACAATGCAGTTTTCCCTTTTTCTTGGACAAAGGGATACCCTGATATTGTTTTTAGCTGAATGCACCAATTAATTTCCTGCCATTTTTATGCTGTCACTAGTTCAATTTCACCTCACTTGCCAAGGACATTAGCAGAGAAAATACAAGTGATGATTGATGAGGAGTAAAAGAGGAGGAAGCAGCGCTTCAGAAGCCCTTTCAACAACCATAGAGTATATGGTAATGATTGTCAGAGTTTTCATTAAACTGACCTCCTCTGAGAAAGTAACTACCAGGGAACAATTTACTTGCCTTAGGCATCATTTTGGGGGAGGGAATTACGGCGTGATTACTGCTCCCCTGGTCAACCAACGGCTAAAATGATTGATGCTTTTCAGCCAGTTTCCTTGTTGGACTGGTCATAATTATTGTGCTTACCCTTTGACTGAGGGCATGGAAAGGCTAAAGCTGTTCTACTAAATCACGCAGACACAGGTGAATTAAGACCTATGAAACAAGAACTCTTTCCTTTCCTACTCACAGGCACATCCACCTGCATTACCCATTGGCAGATGATGTAAGAGGCAAAGGAAGAAGGAGCAAAAGAGTTTATCTTCCCATGTAGAGTATTTTTCACTATCTCTGTTTCAAAAACAAGATCCAAACTTAACCACGAGCCAGCTAGACTTCAAGAAGCCCAGCAGGCTGAAGGAGAAAAATGCCTCCCCTTTGACAAATGAACGTCCCAAAAGGGGGAGAAAAACACATGAGATTATGCATGTTCACGTAGCCTAATGCATTTTGGTGCTCTCTCATCTTTCTGCCTCCTGAAGGGTTGGCATGATGAGTCTACGGAGGCTGCAGCATCCTGCTGTGTTGTTTGTAGCTACCTGCAAACTTTGGAGGAGCAAGCAGAAAAACTGGGCTGGTTTGAAGACTGCATAAACCAGCTCTAGAAAGAGCTTGGAAAGGAAGGAGAAACACGATTCTAGAATCAACTCATTATCAATCTATTTGGATATAATTTTTACACAGAGTAAACCCTTATTTATTACTGACTACGGACACCATAGAAAAAGAGATTTCAACAACATTTTGAGTGAAATCATTTGTTTGTAGGGAAGAAATAAATACAAATGACAAAGGGTATGTCATGTCAGTAGTGAACATTCTTGGTCATCGAACACTGCAAGAGGCTGCTCAGGGAAGTGGTTGAATCACCATCCCTGGGTGTGTTTCAAAGTTGTGTAGATATGGTGCTCAAGGAGACGGTTTAGTGTTGGGCTTGAAAGAGTAATTTTAATGGTGAGACTTGATCAAGTTCAAGGTCTTTTCCAACCTAAAAGATTCTATGATACCATGTAGGTTGTTTCCTTTGGTGCACCTCATTCTTCTCTCATGATAAGCTTAGTTTCTGAGCAATCAGAAAGAAATCTAGATCTTTCCCTTCCTTTATCCTCTTCCACCAAATGCTTGTTTCAGAACAGATGGATGCTCACAGGACCATTTCATTTTGAATGAAAAGACGTTACAGGTATTTAAACAGCTCAGAGGATACAAAAGCTTCCCGTCAAAGTACTTACAAGTCATGGACTGACTGCTCAAAGACAATTCCATATTCATTTCTGTATCTTGCATGCTGAATTATTTTTTCCAAAACAGTAACTTCAAAATATATTTTAGACCAAAACATATTTAGACCCCTTGCCACAGTAGGATCACCTAGACCAAGTCACAGAACAGAACATTATGGATTGGAAGCAACCTCAAAGATCATCCAGTCCAATCCCCCTGCCACAGCAGGATCACCCAGACCAGGTCCAGGTAGGTTTCAAACATCTCCAGAAAAGGAGACTCCACAAACCCCCTCGGCAGCCCCTCCAGTGCCCCATCACCCTCACTGGGAAGAAATTGTAGAATCGGTCAGGGTTGGAAGGGACCACAGGATCATCCAGTTCCAAACCCCCTGCCATGGGCAGGGACACCTCACCCTAGATCAGACTGGCCAGAGCCTCATCCAGCCCAGCCTTAAACACCTCCAGGGATGGGGCCCCAACCACCTCCCTGGGCAACCCATTGCAGGCTCTCCCCACTCTCACGGTGAAGAACTTCCTCCTCACATCAAGTCTAAATCTACCCATCCCCAGCTTTGCTTCTGTACAGTTAAGTGACCAGTGCTAAACCGTAACACAGTTCCACACTTTCCACACACCTAGTCTCAGATATTTTAAATGTATTCACCTCATATCGACTTAGGAGAGTATGTGTCACATAGGAGCTAAATGTCAGGTACCCCACATTCTTAGACCACCCAGAAAATTGTGACAACTACTCACTTATTTCTTCAGAACTAAGCCTAAATTTTTAGATCTCATAATGAATCCTAAGTGTCAACATTGTTCTGCATCCTCATCTCACTTGCTTTCAACAGAGATTGCTTCCACAACCCGTGGTTATCATGTCATGACTTTGTCTCTCTAAAACCTGCCTGCCCTGACAGCATAGGCAGAAAGGTTTTGAAGAGAAAGCTTTTGAAGGTAGTGAAATACTGTTATCCCTTCTTTGTGACTGCTTTATGATCAGATAATATATTATTATCTGATAATATAATATAATAATAATAATATAATTAACTGATCTTACATGCCTTTCAGTATTTTATGCCCTGTTACTTCGTTTATTCTCAAACATCTAGAAAAGAGGTTTGCAGGTATTGTTTAATTAACAAGAATTAATTCCATTTGCATGTTGCTCTGCTGGAAGCGTAAATGAGGTGATAATTTTATTTATATTATCTTATTATAGAATCATAGAATCATCAGGGATTGGAAGGGACCTCGAAAGATCATCTAGTCCAAACCCCTGCCACAGCAGGACACTAGTCCATTATGAATGGACTAATACTGAGGTGCTTTCTGGAAAGCACTGGCAGATCTGTCTCCAGATTCATATTTTTTTTAGAAATTAGGGATATAAACCAAGAACTAATTGGTCAAAGAACCTTTTATAACTAGCTCCTGATACGCATACAAATCAGGACAGAAGACTAGAGACAGGACATATGTTTGCTTTGAAGAGAGATAAGTGCATAAGCATCTGAATTTAGCTGTGTTTGTTGTAGGACACCAACAGAGTTGGAGTTTTCTGTACCCTTGGGTGTCACAGCTTGCTTGTTAGTCCACATCTCATGAGAATCAGGGGCTTTCAGAATATAAATGAAAACTATTGGCAGGCCAGCAGTGATCTTCTGAATTTCACCCCTTGGGTTTTACAGTCTGGAACTTGCTTTTCATCTTCATAATTTTCTGTCATTGGCTGGCAGAGCTGCTGAAGTTTTCTTTTAAGAGGTAATTAGTTCAGTGAAGGCCTTTTTATTAGCTAATGTACCGGTTATTTACATTACTCAAATAGGATGAAGAAAATTGAGACTCATTATCTTCTCTGTCTGAGAACAGTCAACCCCCCAAATCCTTGGGAAGGGCACAGTTTCCATTCTGACAACTATTTTACAGTGAAGACCAGCTTCTTCTGCTGTAGATAGGCTTTAGCACACCAGTAATTCAGAGTCCTCGGGAAGGGAAAAGTGAAAGATTGAGTGAACAAGAAGAAACCTGAACTTGTATAAGTAGTTTTTAGGAATTCACCAGGAAGGGAAGACAGCTGGTTTTGAAAAACAAGGACAATTTTGTCTCCTGCACTGTGACACTAAACACAAGTTTACGGGGAAGAGCTGAAGTGCCACCTGTGCCTGTTTTCTGTGTTGTATGTGATGCTCACTCTGATAAACTGTGGTAAATATTTTCAGAGCAGACTCATCATGTCAAGCAGATTCCCAAGCAGAAGAGGAGTATATTACTACTTCATCTGTGAATCCTGAAATATGGAGTGTGAGACTTGTTCTGAGTTACTCAGCACAGCTACAGATGAAGGGTGGCAGAGTCAAAGGGGTGTCGGAGGTGCCTGGGCACCTTGCATTTGTATATGGGCCAGCTTGATTTCATTGCTGCAATGAGTCTGCTCTGACTGTGACTGTGATGTAGAGTTAGGTCTTGATCATGACCTCATGTCCATCTGAAGCTGCTCTGCATATGTTTCAAAAGTCTGGCTCTTTGGAGCTCCTGTGTGGTAGACTTGCAGTAGCACTTATAAGGCTGGCAGAGATCTACTGGTTGCAGGGCTCCTCTTGTACTGGGAGGTTGTGATTTATGGTTGAAGTGATTTGAAACACTTGTGAACCCAACCCTAGGTAGCTCTAGATAGCCTCATAACTTTTAATGGTGAATATCTATCACATGGATGTGTCTCTAGAAAGGGCAGTATCTGAGCAAAGTTTTCTTGCACAAGGTTGCAGGTTTTGCTTGGAGCATCTAAGCTGATTTCATGGATCTGTGATTTAGCTGTTCTCAGCTACATTTGATATATTTTAAGCTGCTCTAAGGCGAGCTTAGATATTCTTTCAGGTGAGAGATGAGTGTCTTGCAATTATTCTGGTAAAGCTATTGAAATGGCAGCAGAACTATGCATGGCTGAACTGTGCATTAAGTGACATATTTGAAACAAGGTTTGATATCATCATAGACTTGTAGAATCAATAGGCATCGGAAGGGACCTGGAAAGATCATCTAATCCAAACCCTCTGCCACAGCAGGATCACCTAGACCAAGTTGCACAGGAACACGTCCAGGCGGGTATTGAACGTCTCTAGAGAAGGAGGCTCCACAACCCCCCCTAGGCAGCCTGTTCCAGTGCTCCGGTACGCAAACTGGGAAAAAGTTTCTTCTGATATTGATATGGAACCTCCTCTGTTCCAGCTTGCACCCATTGCCCCTTGTCCTATCACTAGATGACTTTGAGAAGAGCCTGGCTCCATCATCCTGACACCCACCCCTCACAGATTTATAGACATGAATGAGGTCCCCCCTCAGCCTTTTCTTCTCCAAACTGAAGAACCCAGCTCCCTCAGCCTTTCCTTATAAGGGAGCTGTTCTACTTTCTTTGTCATCATTATTTCTCTACACTGGACACCCTCGAGCAGCTCTGTGTCCTTCTTGAAGTGAGGGGCCCAGAACTGGACACAATACTCCAGATGCATTTTATCTAGAAGTTTCCTTGTCTTTAAAATTGTTTTCCACGTTGCCTTGTTCAATAGACTGAAAGTTTTCATAGTACTGAACTGGCAAAGGAAACACAAAAAGGAGTTTAAAATTAAATCCTTTCTACCAAGGAAGTGATCACTTCAGGCTTTAGAGATAAAACATTTAATGTTCTAATCACAGGAAAATGACATAAAAATTCATACACACTGCTAGATAAGCAAAGTTTTTGATTGTTCTACAGAAAATAATCTTTATCCTTGTAAAAGTGATTATGGGCTATATAACTGCAATAACTGCCTACCCTTCGGCAATATATGGAACCTTACATGGACTTGGAGTGGGTGGGATTCTTCATTCTTAAAAGGTTTGAGTAGTTTTTATCTGCCGTTGTGGCAGCTGTTCTGAAGTCTCATATATGTGTTTCAAAGATATTGTAATGGGCATTGCAAACTGTGTACTTTGGCACAAATTATACTAAATGACTCGATACTAGTGTGGTATTGACTGGTTGCTTCACAGCTACACACTGACGGGTCTGTTTTAATGTTTACTCTGTCCATAAGCAAAGCAGAAAGGAAAGATTGTCTTGATTATCCTCAGTGAGTGAGATGCAGAGAGATTAAGTGACCTTCTAAGACTGAGAGGTAGCTGTTCTGACAGTCTAATGATTTTGCTAAACAAGATCTTCTCTTGTGGATGATTTCCTGAGCAGTGAAAGTAGGGGAATGAATGACCCAAATACATCCAACACGATTTAAGATATATTTTAAACAAAAAGAACGATCTCTAAAATGTGGAATTGCATTCAGGGCACTGAATCATTCCACTCCAGGAGCAGGCTCTGACAGGTACCAGTATAGGTTAGGGACTGACCTGTTGGAGAGCAGTGCAGGAGAAAGGGGCCTGGGGGTCCTAGTGGACAGCAGGATGTCTCTGAGCCAGCAATGAGTTCTTGTGGCCAGGAGAGCCAACAGCATCCTGGGGGGGATCAGAAGAGGGGTGGTTAGCAGATTGTTCTTCTTCCCCTCTACTCTGCACTAGTGGGACTGCATCTGGAGTATTGTGTCCAGTTCTGGGCCCCTCAGGTCATGAAGGACACAGAGCTGCTGGAGGGTGTCCAGCATAGAGTAACAAAGATGATGAAGGAAGTAGAGCCTATGATTCTATGATCTGATCCTTTCTTCTTGAAGTTCAGTTCAAGAATGACTTTTTAAGTGAGACGTTGCTCACAGGATCTAGGAGGAACGAGCAGCTGAACCCACATGGCTTTTGTAGGAAAATAAGCTGGAGCAGGATGGCCCAATAAAGTATTCATTAGGAAAAAAAAGAGTAGGTTATGATGTTTTATGCCTGTGACAGATACTTGCATGAATATTTCATTAACACATTTTTACAGCTATCACAGAGATTATGGGTAGCTGTTGATTAGACCTCCTGCAACAGTGATAATGTTTCTAAAGCAGCAAGGATATCTTATGCCTGTGGTGGGCAATCACTGTTTCTGATTTTTATCAGCTTTCAAAAGTAATCAAGTGACGGTTAGCAAGTCCTGTAGCTGCCTTGCTGACTCAGAGTTGCCTTCTATGTATTTTAATTATGTTATGATCCCACTTGCTTCCTGGGGTGCCAAGAAACCTTTTACTGAGGTTTCGCTGCCTGTTTTATTAGGTATGTCAGTTCGGTTTAAGTAGTCAGGCACAAACGCCTTTCACTTACACGCTCACCAACAGGTAGTAAAAGCTTTAATGAGCATGGATTTGAAGCTGGAGTCAGTAATGAGTGTGGAGTGCAAGAGAGGGCATAAAACTTTGCAGTAGTTAAGATTATTTTTACTCCGGGAATGTTTTAATTTCAGAACTTCAAAAATGCTTTCAAATTGACTTCTGTCTTTTTTTTTTTTTAGGTGGTGTGTGGATTTAGCTTTAATGTAGTGCTACACTTGAAAGTAGGTATAGAGGGGGTGGGCAGAAATGACATCTGAGGATGAAAATAAAAAGTAAATATCAATTATTTCAGTTCTACAGCAGTCATAAAAATATAGCATGGCAGATGCTTCCATGCCATCTTTTAAAAGTCGGGTGTTTATTGTGTGCATATGTTCAATATCGAACGTAATTCATTTTCCTCTGTTCATCTCAAATTAGGGGGAAAGTCAAGCATCAGCAGCTCTACAGACAATGACAACAACATCAGAACCTACAAAATGTGAGGAAGTGCAGAATGAGATGAAACAAGGAAGACAAAAGCGCTAAGTATGAAAGGGATGTGGTAGGTTGAAAAGAACAGAGACAAGAATAAAAAGCCACACAAGCTACGTGGAGGAAAAGGTAACATGTTGACTCAGGAAATTAATGCTAAAAGAGAAGAAATTCTTCTCTCACAGCTCACCCAGCTCTGTGATGGGAACAGAGATGCTGAAGGTGCCTAAGACAGGGAACTGATCCTTACTCTTCTTTCTCCCTGTGCTGTCAGCAAGGAGTTGTTCGTGTCTTTTTTTCACATGTTATTGCAGTGGTTTGATCCCATAATGATGGGATTCGCATGAGATAAAAACCACCCTGATAAAGTTTTGGCTGTGTGAGCAGGGGATGGAAGTGTTTGAGCACTACCACACAATTGCAATGTCCATCATTTTTTTGATTCAGGAGACTCATTCCTCTCCCATAAGAGTGATCCTGCAAGTATCCCTGAAAGGTTCCAAGACAGGCACAGGGTCATGGGAACAGGCCTTACACCAGCTTTTACTGTGCCTAAGCCACATGGATTGGTGCCACACAGAGGCATATGATGTGGTGTTAAAATTTGGGCTGTAAAGCTAGAGAAGGTGCTGGTGCTTCAATGATGGGACACAGACTGTGTCCAGCATGGCACTGGTGAAGCAGTTATTCTACTAAGGATGTCTGGGGCCAACACAACATTCCCATAGCAGAGCCCTGTGCTCTCTAATATCTCTTCTCCTCTAGACAGCATTTGGTTGTATGGTCAAAGTTACTCTCATGGGCAGAGTTGCTCCTGCAATCAGGCACTTCTCAGGGGCTATAAATCTCCTCTAAGGTTGTTAGGAGCTTGCACAAGTACCTGCACACTGGCCCAGCGCCTAGTTGCTTCAGGCTCTCAAAAGCATGAGATCATGTAATGCTAAAAGCATAACTCAAATTTTTGTCATGATAAAGAATTCCTTTTGCTACTCTCGCATTTAGGTCCTTGCGAGAATATCTCAGCTCCCCTAAAGAGAACAGAACATATGGAACAAAGTGGGCTTTTTTTCTGTGGTTTTGATGGGCACTTCACAACAGCTGACTTTACTATTTACTCCTCAATAGGAGGAAGGCAAAGATGTGTGGGTGGATGGCAGTCAAGACTTCAGCAGGCAGCAGTATGGTGCAGTGCTGCTTCAGATTGACCTAGGCAGGATCTTTCACGTACTCCGGTTGCAGAACTGGCCTTGTGGGACAGTGTCACCTCCTTCACAGAGAAGCACAGTGGGACATCATTGATTAAACTGGTGCAGGTGGAGCATTGTGGGCAGACTCTGCTCACCATCAAGACTGGTCTGGGAATTTTTACACTGCACTGACAAGTAAACACACGTTGGAGAAACCAGAATATCAGTAATAAGACTCAGTCAATGTAGTGACTATCCCTGGTAGCAGGGACAGTCAGATAAACATGATGAACTTCATATGAACCAAGATTTTACCTGTGTGGTCTGTTTGGTTCTCACTTAATAAGCCTCACCAAATACAAGTGGCACAACTGGCCTACCATTCAGTAGCCCAGCAAATACTAATGACTGAACACACCATGAATACAGGGTTATTCACACTCCATTTTGTTGTCCCTTCTGAAATAGGGTTGATGGAGCTCGGAAGATGTGGAGAATGATGCTGAGAGACTTGGGATTTGCTCTGTGAAGAACTAAAAAGGCTTTAGTCTGCTCTGGGCTGTCAGTCTTGTGACCTTATGTAGTAATAAATGAGTGTGAGATCAACAGAAAGAAAAGAGGGACTAATTCATGATATTCAGCAGAGACCTTGAACAAATACTGTGATACTGAAGTTGCCCTACTGCATTCACCCTCACTGAGAATTGTGCATTCAAAAGATAAATATATGCAAGACTTCAGGGTCTGCCTGTATTACAAACCATTTATTTCATTCCCTTGCTAAATGTTTTAAAGTAAGATTAAAGACTCTTTCTAAGATGGCTTTTTACAGAGCTGATGTATAATTCCTTTCAGGGTGTAAAGTGCCTTGATATGCGTCCATGACAAGGGACTTTATAAATTGGATTGAATTATGCACAAACACAATACAATTTGTAATAGAAAGGTAGTTTTGTCTCTTTACTTTGCTTATATTTCACACTTCATATAAATGGAAATGTTTAATGCAAGCCAGCTTCAATATCGGAATTAGATATTTTGACACGTTCTTTTACGAACATAAAGCTGTGCTTTTTATCACGTTGGTTTAAAACAATTTTCTCAAAGATACTGCTGGAAGACTTGACAATTAAAATTGACATGAAAAAGCAGTTAATTTTGAGACCTGCGTATGATCATCACGTTTTATTTGTAGAACGTATTCTTGCCTCTTCTCTGCTATCACGTTCATTCTTCTACAACGGGATGGCAACAGCAGTGTGGCCAGTACGTCAGTAACACCGAGGGCTATATTTGCAACTCATATGCCCATGTTTGTGCCTTCAGAAGGTGACAGCATCTGATCTGATGCAACTTTCCATTTGTTCAAGTTCTTTTTGAAGGCACTGGGTTAGCTTTTCAAGCTCGATATCTCTACATAAATCACGTGAACACATGAATCTTCATTTTCCTGTGGAAACCCCTCCCAAGAAGACTGAATTGATAACTATCAGTGTCAATACCATTTTTATATAGCAAAATCAGATCCCCAAAGCTTTCCCTTGCCCCACGTAACTGACTGCTTTCATTAGCACTGAGCTTTCTCTCGGGGTCAGCATTCATCAGCCTCATTACTCCTGCAAGGTCCCAGGTTGCTGTTACACTCTGATGACACTGATAAAATGACTTTCCCTACTTCTTACTGGAAATGCAAAGGAGAGAGGTAAAAAGGAGCCTTTTCAGTTTACAGAGCAGAGCCTCAGAATCTTAAAATCACCATATCCTGTCAGTACTATGAATTCCTATTTCTCTACTTCTTTACCAAAGCCAAAAGCGTGTGTCATGTACTTCAGCAGTGGCTCCTAAGGTTACAAATCTAACTACAGAACTAGTTGCCTATTTTTAATGCAATAAACAACCAGAAAGTCTATCAAAGATAATGAAAAGAACTGCCAGGCTCTCAGCGTTTTTGAAAGCCAGAATGTTTGCATTTAAGTGCTTTACATTTTATATCCAAATGGGAAATGTTTGTATTTAATTCCTTGGTGAAAGGGAGAAGAGGTATTAAAACAGGAATTGCAGATAGTGGCATTTCCAAGGGAAAATCGGTCTTTTTAAGATCTTCTTTTATGTTATCAGCCCTAAGCAACACATACTGCACTTTTATTTCTCTGTTAAAAAAGTAATCCAGAACCATCTCTCAGCAAACAAGCACATTTTAGCATTTCTAACCAATAAGCACAGAGTGGCACATGCATCATCATCTGGTCGTTCCTGTACTTAAATCTCTTCATTCTAAGCATACCAGTTTGCAGTGATAGAGAGTCACTGTTTGCAGTCGACGTTCTGACGTTTCAGCTGCTCTGCCAGTTTGGCACACACACATCCCAGCACCATGAAGGGTTGGTCTTTTCAACCTACAATGTCTCTCCCTCACTGTATTAGCCTGCAAATCACGTGTTGAGGTTTTTCTTTTGCATATCACTGGAAAAGGGCTAGAGGCAAGCTGGAATTTCAGAAGAGATTGAACAGTGGTATTATAGCAACTAAAGGGCATCTTGTACTTGAGATTGCAATCTGTTGTGTCGATTGTCTGCGGTGAGGCTCCCATTTCTGTTCCGTGAGATATGGGAATAACTGGAAACGGAACTTGGTCTTTCTTTGTATTAGTTGTTTAATCTAAATGTAAGAACTAGTATTGGGTGAGCA
The DNA here is from genome assembly GCA_013397515.1 of Upupa epops. Taxonomy (NCBI): domain Eukaryota; kingdom Metazoa; phylum Chordata; class Aves; order Bucerotiformes; family Upupidae; genus Upupa; species Upupa epops. The sequence continues at coordinate 60,211 of VZRI01004094.1, forward strand.
AAGACTTGGCAGCTGGTCCATTTAGCCTAGGGTTGCACAACTTGACAGCTGGTCTTGATCTTGTGGGTCTCTTCCAACCTTACTGATTTTATGATTCTATGAACTTGAGTGTGGGAAAAGACCGTTATGCACTACTGGGATATTGAAGAATTTGCCACTTGTTCACAAGACTGATGAACGTGTTGAAGATTGATTCTGCTAGGCTCTAAGTGGGAAATTTTTCCCAGCTTACTTAAAATGGAGCTTCATTTTGCATTCAGATCTTGAAGCTTTGGACAGTCAGTTTAAAGCAATATTCTGCTTTCAGATCCCACCAAGCAGATCTCACCTTTGATAGTCTGCTCTGTATATCTTTCATGCTCAGAGATCTGTGCACATAAGGTGAGCAGGGTAATGGAGTTAAGATCAACCATGTCAATCTGAAAGAAAAATGTCGTTAACAAATGCTCCAGCCCGTTTCCTTTTCACTGAGGAAGCAGCAGGCATTTTGAAGGCCTGATCTATTTATTTTTTTCCCAAGTTGGATTTTCCTAAAGCCTTTGCTTGTAAATGTTGACTTGTTGTTTATGTAATTTAAAATGCAGTAATGGCAAGAAGAGAAGCAACGAGGATTAGCATGCACTGATTATGCATAGTCGATAATGAAATTTAAACACTTTGTGAACAAATGTGAGAAAAATGTCAGACAGCACTTAGTGGTGGTCTGAAACAATAGGGTAAGGAAAAACAACTAAATAGAAGTAAATAGAAGCAATAGAGGACATGAGGTTATAATTTAAATAATTGATTAGGAGATTCAAAAGGTTCCAATTTAACATCTAGGGAAGCAGGTTTAATTGAGTCTCACTTTCACAAGAAGGCTCTGAACTTAAAATGATCCGAGTGCCATGCATTAGTGGCCTCTAATCTAAGCCTTAGACAAAGCAGCTTTCAAAGAGGACACATAATTTTAACGAGATGTTGCAAAATTATGTATTGAAGACAGATGTGATAAAGTGAGGCAGCCAATGTAGATTACTTAGAATACTGCTAAAGCCACACTCAGCCATACAGTATCACAGATGAAGGCAAAGATGAGGGTGATCCCTGGAAGATTTAATGTGTTGCATGAAATCTGACAGAAGATTTGCTTAACCCTGTGCTTACAAAAGATTGAGACCAGCAATTGCGCTCATTTCTTCTTAAATTTTGAGAAGGAAGAGCCTATTGGTACCTTAGGGAATTCCTATTGCAGAGCTTGGCTGTTCTGAAGGTTGGAAGTTTTCTCAGTCATGGGCATTAACAGTTTATTTTAATGAATATAATAAAGAAAATTAATGGTTGAACCTTTTACATACATTTCTAAACATCTAGAAAGCTGTAGTGTGTCTTTTTTATTTTGAAAAATGTCAATCATGTCAGCCTCTCCTTCTTTTGCCAAACTCTATGTTATTTGTGCTTCTCTCCTCTCAAAAATCGTTGACCTAATGTTGAGTAGACCTCTCAAGCTGAGGTCTTGATTCTGATATTGACATGAACTAACTAAAGCCCTATATCATAAATATAAGAAGGAACTTCTTCCCAGTGAGGGTAACAGAGCACTGGAACAGGCTGCCCAGAGGTGTTGTGGAGTCTCCTCTGGAGATGTTCAAGACCCACCTGGATGTGTTCCTGTGCAGCTTGGTCTAGGTGACCTTGCTGTGGCAGGGGGATTGGACTAGATGATCTTTCAAGGTCCCTTCCGGTCCCTAATGATTCTATGATTATGTATATAGAAAGATTTATGCCTTACTTTTTTTCTCTGGGTCATCTGGCTGACATGATACATCAATTGTCTTTTATTGGCTTGTGACAGAATTACAGGTCTAGTCCTCAGTCATTCTGGAATCTGCTCTACAGCTATGTACTTTTTTGGTAGGTTTGCAATCCTTTTAGACTGATTTGACTGCTCCTCTATCAGTCATGTTTCCACATTTCCAATTTCATCAAATACCATCGGACACCAGAGCGTTCCTTCATCCACGAAGCTTCATTTCAAATTCCGACTCTGTCATCCAAACCACAGCTACTTCTGACTTGATGTCATTCAGAAGTTTAATAAGCGGATGCTGAGTAGTTTAAATTGATTATGCCATTCAGAAATAATTAGATTTATCACACTGGAGTAGTTAAATTTTGCATACGGTTACGATCTGAGATGAAAGAAAGAAGTTTTTAAAGAATTTTATGGGCGTTAAGATTAGTATGTTTGAACATATCCATTCCAAGAGCACCATTTGCTTAAAACGATGGCAACTTTTCCTTGACCCGCTTTGAGGAAGAAAAGAAACACGTTATGTGTGATTATTGTATCGCCTTAACTTCCCTTTGTACATTTTAAATTATTCATGAATAGATTTTAATTAGTTTTCGAAATGGTAGCCGAGTAACAGGTCACCAGCAATACATTCCCAGTCATTTCCAGCAAGTATTTGTATCTGAGATTGAAAGCGTCCTAAGCAATTTTTTATTCAACTCGACACGTGGAACATGATCCACATCTTGTCTAACTGTCATAAATGTTATTAGCTATTCTGTGTGATCCCACTTGTACACACAAAACTGATTAAGTCTCCGGTGAAACAGTTTCACTATTGTCCTCATTTTAATTGAATTTTGATGTAGGCTGTTTAATGGAGAGTGGTTTATAGGCAACAGGTGTTGAATCATTCTTAAGACTCATATCGAAAATGTAGTGAAGTGGAAAGAGAATGGAATTTTGAAGCTGAACTCAAAGGAGATCTCCTGTTATGAAAGCAGATAATACAAGCTATGGAGCAAAAATACTCTTCTTAAATTCATCATATCAACATTGATAAATGCATATTGTCACCAGCCAGTATTAAGGAAATCTTCTGGCAATGATCAGTAAAAACTGTGAAAAGCAGTAGAGCAAGGATGTGTTAGTTCTGGAGAAAACTATGGGTTTCATTCTGTTTTGTCTGTAAAAGTGTTTTCATTTTTTACTCTGCTTTTTGTTGAGGGAGGTGACCCTTCCCCTCTATTCTGCTCTTGTGAGACCCGTTCTGGAGTACTGTATTCAGTTCTGGAGCTCCCAACACAGGAAGGAGATTGAGCTGTTGGAACGTGTCCAGAGAAGGGCCATAAGGATGAATGCAGGGCTGGATCACCTCTCCTATGGGCACAGAGGAGAGAGCTGGGGCTGTTCAGCCTGGAGGAGATTCCAGAGAGATCTTATAGCAGCCCTCCAGTACCAGAAGGGAGCTACAGGAAAGCTGGGGAAGGGCTATTTCCAAGGGCTTGGAGTGGTAGGAGCAGGGGTAATGGTTTCAAGCTGTAAGAGGGAAGTTTAGACTGGAAGTCAGCAGGAAGTTCTTCACAATGAAGGTGCTGAGACACTGGAACAGGTTGCCCAGGGAGGTTGTGGCTGCCCCCTCCCTGGAAGTGTTCAAGGCCAGCTTGATTGGGGCCTTGAGCACCCTGGTCTAGTGGGGGTTGTCCCTGCTCCTGGCAGAAGGGTTGGAACTAGATGCTCTTTAAGGTTCCTTCCATTCTGAACCATTTTAGGAATCTATGAATAGGATCAAACATTAAAACTTCGTATCTCATTTCAAATCTATCCCTGCTTTGAGAGGAAGATCAGACTAGGTTAAGACCCAGGTGCCCTTTTTAATCTTAATTAATCCACAATTATAGGTTACCAGACACTCTTTTTTGTTGTTCCATTCTTTCCTTCACCTGTCAGGCTATTGCATTTCTATGCTAAAGACATGAGTACTATTCCTGTAATTAATCTGAGGGGAGGAGGAGTTACAGGTTAGATTCTTTCTCTTAACAGTCAAAGATGGTTTGCTACCTAACCTGAAAAGAAAACCAACCAGTAAAGGGAATCCCAGTAAGTTATTTATTACAGGAATGCTCAGACATTTTATAAATGTTTATAAAGTATAAAACACTTATAGAGACACATGTGAATGAATATCCTAAGAAATCTGTGTAGTGAAACATTTCCCTGCTTCAAGAAATCCCTAAACCAAACAAACAAGCAAGAAATGCTGGTGTAAAGCTTATCCTAGACCGCAAAAGGATTTATCTGCTTCTTATTTGACTTCTTATTTGGCTCAAAGTGTCACCTGAGGGCCAGTTCGCAATGTTCTGTGCTGTAGGCACTGCTTATGCTTAAGAAAAAAATAACATCTGCTGACTGCTGCTGTTCCACCACGCAACATCCCCAAAACCCTTTCACCTTGAGCGGGCATCTAAATGCTGTTAATTCTGCATTTACACTAATCTCTAAAGGGCACTGCAAACTCAGCCACAACGTTGTTTTGTTATCTAAAGCAACCGTTAAGCTCTTAGAGGTGACCATTATAGATTGCACACCAAAGTGCTTTCGCTTCCTATTTGTGTCCTTGTTCTCAGCAAAGATGTTTTCAGAAAACTAATCAATATTGGGCCCTCTAGTCCGCATCTTCTAATTAACTAATTAGGCACAGAAATGTAACACAAATCACCAGGCTCTTTTTCCCTTTTTTTTTCCTTTTCACGTTTACTTCTTTCAGCTCTTCTGCCTAAGTAAGGTTATCTTGCTCCCTACATTTTAATTTATTAAGTGTTTCACCTGAAAGCAATCGTCCTTACCGTCAATTCCCAGAATACAACATCTGCCTTTTCAATGCAGACAGCCTATAAATGAAGGAATACACCAGGGGAACAGAATTATGTTCTCTTTCAGAAGGCAGAGGTGTTTTACTCAGCTGTATTCTGGCATCAGCCAACCTGCTCTGTGTTACGAATAAGCTTATTTTTGAACTGGGCTATGGACAACACAATTAGCACAAGTTTCCCCAGCTCAGTTCCTTCAGATCTTCTTTATCAACCCTTTTTCCTATACTAATCGACCTTTCCATGGGCTACTTGAGACTTAGAAGTCATCCAACTGGTAGTACTATTGGCCTTCAGGCTTTTCCAAAGCACAGATTCATATGGCAGTTGCGGTTTTAGCGCTGTCTAGAAAGCACATCTTACAACTCTGTGAAGATGTCCTCTTAACAAATTATTCCTGCAGAGACCTTTAGGTTCTGTCTTGCATTCAAATGACTTCTTTGTGTTTAAAACTAATATTGATACGCAGGGTAAATGACATCCTAACAAAATAATCCAATGAATTAATTTTCATAATATATAATGCATGCAAAATTGATGTTTACATTGGAGATGCAGGACAGCAATTATCTCTGATTTACTAATCAATTTGCACTTCAGCTTTTTTTTTTATCCTTTGTGCGTGGGTGGAGAGACAACAGGCAAACAACTTACTACAAATACAGAAGCACCTATGTGAAGGACAATATCCACAATACAGAAAGATCCCTAGAATTTCTCAGTCACACCTGTTTCCAGAGAGTTTTATCTCTGTGGTGCTCAGAGGATGAACTCCTGAAGTGTTCTCCTACTCCTGTGGATTTGACCAAAACACTATGCGTATGCACGACTATGTCCTTTTCTTCATGCTTCATCTTCTTCAGAAGAAGGCAAAAGACTTGAATAAAATAGATTAGGAAAAAAAAAAATGCTTTCTACCCATTATATTTGTAGGATAGCTTTGCCAATTGAGGTGTGTGACTTGGAGAGCAATGTAGGAGAAAGGGACCTGGGGGTCCTAGTGGACAGCATGATGACTATGAGCCAGCAATGAGCTCTTGTGGCCAAGAGGGCCAACAGCATCATGGGATGCATCAGAAAGGGGGTGGGTGGTTAGCAGATCA
>VZRI01004098.1:0-19058 GCA_013397515.1 Upupa epops
CATCTGTGGACACCAATTTTTTTTTTGCAAGGTGCAATGGGGAATCAAACAGCAGAATGGTGTGGCTTTGCCTCCACTTACAAACTTCCTTCCAGTCAATGCTCCCTGTGAAAATGATATGCTCTTGTCCATTCCCATCACATGTCAATCCCAATCCTTTGTGAAAACCTCTTAAAATTCCTGCTTTTGGTGTGGTACCCTCTCTGCACTAAGCTTTGCTGTCCCTGTGATCTCTCACTACTTTTTCTGTGTGCTCCTTGGGGCCAGTGGCTGTCTCCAAAAGGAGCTGACAGTCATGGATAGTTTCTTACCACTGCCCTTCCGGGCACAACAGTCACTGGGACATATATGGTGAAACTAAATTCATGGGAAGGTCTTGACCAAAAGAGCCACATGGTCCCCTGGGTGATAATGCACTGTCCTCCCTCTAGTGCTGCTCTTGAAGAATGTGTGCCATGAAACCTCTGCTATGAAATCTCCAAGAAATCCAGTGTCTTCCTGAACAGGGACTAATTTTAGTGCTCCTACTAGAGATGAGCCTCAAATCAGTGAGCAGTACTGACACTATAGTGGAATCACAGAATTGTTTCAGCTGGAAATGACCTTTAAGGTCATTAAGTCCAACCACTAACCCAACTGTCCCAAGCCCACCATGATGTTAAAGAGGAGGAAGAGGGTCACTGCCCATGTTCCAAAACTACCTCAGACATTTTTCACCTCGTCTAGTCCTCCAGTGCACCCCTAACAAAACACCAACTTTTTTGTTGCCTTAGGTTCCACATCTCAAAATGGCCATGAACATGACATAATAAACCACTACAACCGTTACTCCCACCCTAATTGTCCTTCGTGCACACAATGACCAGACTATTTAAAATTGCAGTGAGGCATATTTTTAAATCCCACAGAAGACACCATGAGTCACTAATGATCAGGTGCCACAAGACTGCACTTTCCATAGTCACCACTGCTCAGTATTGCAAGAAAACAATTAGTCAACATTAAAACCAGCACTAGAGCTTCCAGGAACTGCATACTGTTCTTTGAATCATTCATGAACAGGATGAAGACAATAAAGACCTTCTAGACCATCCCCATGCCTCTTTGCAATGGGTATAATAACTAGAGAGAATTTAATCAGCGAGGGACAATAAAATATACAAATACACATCCCCTGCAGGAGCTCCACATGCAGAGGATGGGAATCCTGGAAAACTATTCTTAGTTACTGACCTGGCTGCATTAAACTCAATATTTTTAAACAAGATTCTCAAGCAACTAAAACTAACAGCCTGAGAGGAACACTCAAACTGGAAAGCTAAGGCACTAAGTTCAAATAGAAAAATGCAGTGTTCAACCCAAGACAACACATTTAGAAAAGGGTATTACCAAAGGCATTTGGAAGAGGCAGGACCAAAGCCATTTCCCGTCATTATAAAGTTAATCACCGTGTTTTCCCCAGCTACAACTCATTTCTCTGTCTGCAGTAAAAAGCCAGAATCTGATAATCTGATCTCTATAGACTCAACCACCAAAATACAACTGCTATAGGAACAGAGACACTGGTAGCTGAGTCTAAAGTGCTGGCAGCAGCAACTGAAGTTCACCGGTCTCAGAACAGTCACATGGATAAGGACAGAAGCACTCAGCTCAATGAGATTTACTGCTATTAGAGAAAATGGGTAGAAAAGCAGCTTTACACATTTTTTTGCCCTAGGTAAAAGCTCTAATCACTGTTCTCTTAGTTTTCAGCTACAAAGGGCAAAACCAAGTTGGTATTTGGGAAAAAAACCTAACAAAACACCAAACACCAAAATCCATCATATGTTTGGAGTTTTGGTTACATCACCCATTTCTCTGCCCTCATTTACCTAAGAGCCACTGCTGCAGTGTGATCTCACTGCAGGTGCAGACAAGTGCCATTGGGTGACAGCTCCAAACCAGGAGAGGGAACCAGAGCAGATGCTCACCTAGGTCTGGATTTAGAAGGAAAAACATCTTGTTTATTTCTCAAATGAGCAATGGGGTACCGTGGAGCCCAGGGGACAGTTTTCCCTAAAGATACTCTTCAGTTAGCAGCTTTGTGTGCTTGGCCTGTGGTCCATTTTTTCTTCCTGCCTCAGACCTCTCTGACAGGGCTCACCTCCACTTGGTTCAGAGTAGGCATCTGGGACTCTGCACTGCCAGCAAAACCCACCATTTTCTAAGTGGAAAAACCAAAACTTTTACAAAGTTGTGTTTCACATATGAAATCATTGAGGTTGGAAAATACCTTTAAGGTCATGAGTCCAACTATTAACCCAATTATCCCAAGGCCACCACTAAACTACGTAGCTAAGCTCCTGATCACGAACTGGAAATATGTCCAGGGATAGCAATTCAAGCCCCTCCCTGGGCAGCCTGTTCCAATGCATGATGACCCTTTCCAGGAAGAAGTTTTTCCTCATGTCCAACCTAAACTTCCCCTGGTCCAGCTTGAGGTCATTTCACTGAACTGTCTACAGCCTCCTTTCAGGAGGCCTCCCCTCAGCCTCCTTGTCTGCAAACTAACCAGCCCCAGCTCCCTCAGCCACTCCTCATAAGACCTCTCATCTTCAGAAAAGATGGCATCAGCATCCCCAAAAGGATAAATAATTTGCACTCATTATATTCTATTTATATCTGAAACATCTCCCTAGACAACTTCTTGGCACTGCAGCTGTGCCTTTTGACATTAGCTGGTGGCTCTAACATGAGAGTTAAAAGCACACAGACATTATAAACGTAGGATAAGGCCTGAAAAGACCTGCTTGCTGTTCTTCTGTTAAACATCCCACTGTAGATGAATGGCTTTGAGTATTTTTTAAAAGTTGTTTTTTTCCTTTTGCCTTGTTTCTTTCCATTAGCAGCTTAGTAACTTAACATCATTTCTTACAACAGTATTTCAAGATGCCTAAAGCAGCAGGGTGTATCTTGGAATCACAGGAGAGATGAGGGAAACATGAGCTTCTTCTTTCTTTAATGAAGAAAACGAATTTGGTGCCACCTGTATGTGACACTTGCAAAAGATCCAGTACCTCCAGCAAAATAATCTGGGCTCCAAAACTCAAGACAGGTGATCCCACGCTATAGGCATCACTCCAGTGCTGTATTAGATGGAAGGTACCAGTATGTGCTGTAATAATCTTGAGATCACTTCTGTCCATAATATTACTCCACTTGGTTTTGGGTCCATTATCCAAAGTGACCCAAGTGCAGAAGAGCACTCTTGTCCCTCTCCAGTACAGTATTTAAAGCAGCATTTACAAAGGGGCCCTATAGTTCCTGGTGCATCTGCTGGTTAATGGTTATAACTCAGCTAAAAGCAGCTTGGAAAAGGCCCATTTTCAGCCCCGTGATAAATATTAATGATTAATGTGTTCTTGCACGAAAACAGGAAGAGAAACAGGTGTAGCAAAAAGAAAGCAATAGAAGGAAAAATGCTGTTAGGGAAAATCAATGTAAAGCTCAAAGAATGGAGAAGCAGTCCATCCCAGGCACTCATAAGTGTTGCAGCTCACACTAGATGATGGGTGGTATGTTTTCATTTTGGAGAGAAGACAGTTCACCCATCAGTACAAAACTCTCACTAACAAGCACCAGCCACTATAAACCCAACTGTCCGACAAGCATGGAAGCTGCTTGGCTGGTGGAAAAAAATCCCAAAAAGCGTATGGTTTCTTCACCCTTTTAGTGAAGAGGCAGATGTGAGAGGCCATCTGGATGAGACAACTGAGACTTGTTTTCCATGAAGCACAATACAATTCTGGATAGAAAAGCAAAATTTGAAGCAGTCTTTAAACAGTCTCCTCTCAGAAATATCAACTCCTTGATTTGACTTTGAAGGTTTGTTAAAGTGTTGGTAGGAGGGCTCCTTCTTGGCTCTTTCATGTCAAAGAAAAACAGGAAAACTGCCACCTCGCACTGCATGATGACAGAGCCACAGCACTTAATTATTCTGCTAGAAACTTTCCTCATATGCTGCTCAGAAGTTTCCTCTTCCTTAACCAAACACATTCTTAAAACTGCCCTGCCATGTGTCTGGAGAGCTTAGGACAAGCACAGGTAGGAAGGCCAGACATAGCACCTCATTCACATGATGAGAACAGTAAGGCAAGGTTACATCTGAAATACCTCATCAAGGACCAGGTTTATTACCAGAATTTTACATTCTGCACTACCTGTATGGGTGGATTCAACCCCATCGTGCAAAGCTTTTGCTTTAATGCTCAAACCACTCCAGTTACTTGAGAGATACCAGTTTGCAGGGCAAGCAAATACCTATAGAGATCCAAACTTAGAAATTCAATAACCATCAGTAGCCATTAGTCCTCCATTTAATCTCTAATGCCCTTAGTGCTTTGCTTGTGGATTATCCAGCTTTGCTTTAAAAGCTGTAGATGCAGCATCAGACTCATACTACACAAATCCCTAACGTGTTTGGTGTGAGACCAGTGTGTGTAAGACTGCAAACCAGTTGAGGTTTACAGAAAACCAGATTTGATGTGCATTTCATTTGACCAATGTGTCTAGTCTGTAAACCACTTTCCACAAATATTCCTCTGGTTCCCCCTTTGTAAGAAGAATAACCCAAAAATATTTGAAATGAGCTCATGAGATGAGCCTTGCTATGAATAAGAACGTATGCTTCTACTGGTGATAAAGGAAGGCTTGCTTAAATGTTTTTGTGATAGTTGGGTTTTATCCTTCAGAGTGAGCTCTACATGAATTTCAGATGCATTCACCATTCATTAACCATGGCAGCTATAAATCCTCACCGATTGCCATTGGAAAAAAATAGGAAAGAAGCAGGGAAGAAGCTTATAAATCAACTGTCTCTGTCAGATGACAACAGCTGTACCTGTTCTTAAGTAAATTGACTTGATTTTAGGTCTAGGTTTAGCAAGGGAGCTGGCAAACAACAGTCAAATTCAAGTTCAGATGAGTTTTCAGAGCTTTGCCTCTTAAACTTGGAGGAAGGTGAAAGGGACATGAAAGACCCAAGATGATAGCCAAGGACTCTTCCAGAACCTCAAGTCTACAGAAGAAAAAAATGCATTTGAGCCTTGCCACCTTAGAAAATGACATCTCAAGTTGATCCCACCTCTCCTCCCATCCCATTCAAGGAAACAAGAAGTGGTTTTTGAAACTCGTTGAAGCTGCCTGTGCTAGAGAAGGCTGATCACTAATGACAGGGAGAAACAACAGGAGAACAGAAAACAATAGGTCTGGCTCCTGGCTGCAGCTCCAGACATTGCTCCAGGAGCCTAAACGAATGTCAAATCCATTCCACCTGTATTTCAAGGGTTTTTTTAAGGGATGACTATGGGAGCACTGACCAAGTACCTGTGAGGAAAGTGTCTGGGCTGACAAAATGAATTCTTCTGAATTGTACGGCTTCTGAAATTAGAGCTCTACGTCAAGTGCTCCTTCCACATCCATTAAAAGGCAGAAAACCAAACCACAACCCAGTCCTGACACTGCAAACGTTTGCTGTTACACCCAGCCATATTGATCAACTCAGGGCTCAAATATTCTCAGCACAGTAAGAAAGTGTTGCTGGGATACCCAGTACTGATGGGAAAGTGCCTTGCTCCAACGCAGTTAGCTCCCAGTTGAAGGTTTCATTAGTAACAATTGTTTTTTGTTTTTTTAAGCTATAAAGCCTCTTAAGGCTCGAAGCACCCATTAGGAAGGGTTTTTCTTGGAAAAAGCAATATACCTGCACATCTTGGACATTCTAATGGGTTAAAGATCAACAGAGCGAGGTGCTCAATGTCCTAATCTACAGGCATGTGATGTGATTTCAAGAATCACAGAACATCTTCAATAGGAAAGACTTGAAATATCAAGGCTTACTCATCTGTGAAGTAATGCCTGAGAACCCCAGGGTATGGGTTGCAGTGAGTGAGATAATACCCTGGAATCATTTAAAGAGGACATTTAGCCTGCAGCTTCCTGGCTTGGTCCCTTCCTGATCCCAAGTTCATACTTCTGTGTAGAAGAAATTTGCTCAGCATCATCAGACAGCCACAGCATTTCTTTTTTATACCTCTATTTATTGATGTCTGTCAAGAAGTTTGTTCCAAAAACAATGAGGAAGTGGAGGTCAATAGGATCTGCTAAGTAAAAGTTCATTACATTTTACTGAGGCTGATGCGGCATCTGGGTTGGGCTTATTCAACACAGATGAGCCACTGCATCATCAACAAATTACATGAAACAACCAACATTCTATAACATGAAAAACAAAGATATTTTATATTATCAGTAGGGAAAAAATGCACAAAACAACTCCACAGACTTTTTAGTTTTTCTCCCTGGGTACATTTGTTCTAGCAGCTATTTATGCCCTAAATCTTCTCACAACCAGGATCTGCATAAAAACCCAAATGAGTAACTAAACACAGATTTCAAGTTACAAAACCAAGTTGTTGTTATTTGTTGGTAAAACAATCCCTGTTCCTGTTGGGAGGGAGCTTCCAAACCCCTCCGTTAGCACAAGGTTGCCCTTAGCAGAGCTTTGCCAGTTTAATGAGCATCATTCCCTCTTTATCCTCCCCATGTGATGCCTGACAAAGAAATCAGAAACAAAATGAGACATTTATCTCCCTCAAGACTACCAAACCTATAGGCTCCTACTCCAGGATTGCAGCTCAGCAGCCAGAGCTACAGTGCTCAGAAATAAAGCTAAGAAATGGTCAGTTAGCTATTACAGCATCTAAAAGGGCAGGATATCAACAGCTGCTCAAGTTCAATTTCTTTTTGCACTAGGCACCAGCAAGGTAGCAGGAGCGGAGCTGCGTTTTGTAGGAAAATACCTCTTTCCCTGCTAGAGATCTTTGAGGAGAAAAGGGCTTTGACTCCCTCACAGGCTTTGCAAACATAACTCATCACCCTGTGGAGTTAACTGAGACATGTTTTATGTCCAGCATGCAACAAATCTTCTGCAAGTGTAACTGCTGTGATAAACAAATGGCATGTGCCCTGGGACAGAAAGCAGAGGAGTAAATGACAGAAATAGCACTGTCTCCTCCATTGTTTATTGCTTAATTTTGATTTAAAATGTGTTTCAGAGATAATCATTTGTGAGATGTTATATTATGATTCGTGTCAAGGTAAAAACAATATCTCCTCTTGTCATTGTGGAAAACTATTGAAGGAACAAAATAAACAGCGAAACTCAGCAGGACAAAGGTAAACAGGATGGGGGGAGGCTGAGCAATCTAAGACCTGCAAAGTGTTGTGCAATGTATGGGGAGCTAATCACCTTAATTAAGATTAGGCCAAGAACATTGTCTCCCCCCCTTATCATTGGACCTGGGGTCTCACTAAGCAGTGGAGATGTGAACAAAGAGAAGTCTGATATAGGGGATCCTTTGCAGTGATATGTATGAAATAAGGTATGAAATGCTGCTGCTTTAAACTAGAAGTGTGCCGTTGGTGGAGTGACTAACTCACACACCCAGCGCTGCTTGCTCACTCCTTATTACCACAACCAATAAATCTTTTGTATTTTATCAAAGATTTGGGTGTCTGTTGGATCATTTCTAACACATTGAAGCCTTTGTCAGACACAATAGACTTGCCCTGAAAGAATTTAACCTTATTTTTTGGGGATTCTCCAGAAACACCACAAACCCGAAGATTTCTGTATCTGGGAAGAACAGAAACAAACTCAAGCTTGAAGAACTTGGCTCATCCTTGGCAGGCTGCACACTATTCAGCTTCTAGCCACCACCTCAAAACCTTTTCATGGGGTTTGGGGGGGCTTTTCTGTTTGGTTTTGGCTTTTTGGGAAGGAACACAAAAAAACATGCAGCATATGAGCACACAGATGGGTATTTTCACGTACAAATCTGCCAAGAAGCAAAAGGTACCTAACACTTCTTGTCTGGTTTACTGCTAATATGAAAAAATATTCTGTGAAGTAATATTAATAATAAAAAATACCATCAAAACTGCAACTAGAATTCCCTTCCTATTGACTTACGCATTTACTTGGTATTTTTTAAGGTGGTTTCTGAACCTGGAGTATCAGCAAGGCTGCTCTGTCAGGAAACATCTCCAGCCAAGGAGTGCAGAGGGTTAGTCAAGCTGGAAGTTGAAGACACACAGAAGCCATAAGCCATAAATTCTATGGGTTTATCCCTAATGGGAAAACTCTGTAGATAGCACCGGCTGCTTCTTGCTCAGATGGAAGGGAATTTGTTGCAATGTTGTAGATCATGTTCGAAAGCTGAATAAATAGCTGGATTTTAGGGCACCTTCCAGTGAAAAGACAAAGCAAAGGGGGCTTAAATCTTTCTTCATAGCCAAACTGTCAAGTCCTTCCTGCTTGACATTAAATGCAAATTGTGAGATGGAAAGAAATACCTGATAAAGATTTATTAATGCAAACAGTCTCAGGCACAAAAAAAAAGGTGAAAGAAAAACAATTTAAGAATTAACAGAACCAACCTTTTGCATAAATGTTCACATCTCTGGTTGAAAGTTTTGAAAACTCAGAGCCCCCCGAAATACTTCTGTTGGTGACAGATGATCAAGTTGTAAACGAAGATCTGGTTTCATAAAGATTTGGTTTCATTTAGATAGTTAGAGGAACAAATACCCTCTTTTCTTTTTTGTCACCCAAAAAGTGTTTTTACATTACTTCTACTATGACCCCTACCATAAAGTTGCCCTTGTCCTGCATATCCACCTTGTTTTAACAACTGTCTGAGAAGCCCAAGTGTAAAAGAGTAATTCTGCTCCATGCTGGACGAAATGGGACACCCTTCCAATCCTGGAGGGCAATCATCAGCAAAGGCTCGGCTTTTACTTAAGGATGATATTACAGGCAGAGCTATTACAGTGTCACTGAGTTACCATGACGCAAAGACCTCGCTAAAACCTCCTTCTTTCTGTACTACATCCTACCTTTTGACTTCTCTTACTACTGTCACAAAAAATTAAAACACAGAATCATTCTTATTGGAAAAGACCTTCAAGCTCATCGAGTTCAAATATTACCCAATTGTTCCAAGGCCACCACTAAACCATGTCCCTAAGCTCCAGATCTCCATGACTCTTCACCACATCCAGGGCAATTCAACTCCCTCCTTGAGTAGCCTGTTTGAAGGCCTGATGACCCTTTCCAGGAAGAAGCTTTCTCTCATGTCCAACCTAAACCTCCCCTGGTGTGACATACCAAAAAGATGCAGGAAAATGCTATCAAAGCATGAGGCATTTTGGAGGGAGCCAAGATCAAGAAGGGAAGGCAAGGAAAAGATAAGATACTCATCTTCGCTGCAGACAGGAAGGACAGTAAATACACCTACTAGTGTCACAAACAACCTTCTATTTACTTCACTGTTTGAACTTGAAAAATGGCTGTTTGAAATACTAGTTGAACAAGCAACAGCCTCCTACAAATACATGCCCAATAAACCTCCTCACTGAAGGACTATTTACACCAGGTTCAGACAACTGTGGTGCTTGAGCTAGTCTTGGTCAGGCTACACTTGCCCTCTGAGTCAGCCCGGAGTCACCCCATGGAGAAGCCACCTCTACTGACTACACAAGGAACCTACAGAGCTGAGACTGGCCCAACAGGTCAGTTCATTTTGGATCCCCCTAGAGCCAGATGTTTTCTAAGGTTACCTCTGGCACCCTGGATAGGAGCTCTGCAAACCTGTCTCTGCTAGCAACAAACTTTAAGAAGGTCTTCAACTGTCTCAGGATGAGTAACACAGAGTAAAAAAAGTGCATCACTAGCAGATGAAGGAGGTATTGCCATGTCTCAAGAAGACAGCGTCCAGCAGACATTTCACTGATGTTCTGACAAGGTACTTTGAAAACAAATCTTCTCACTCAGCTGCTGGCAGCAGGACAGTTTGTGAATAAACTAAAACCCAAGCAATTCCACCAACTGAACTATAACTCATGTTTCCAGAAGCTATCTCAAGCCCCTGGGAAACAGAAGAGGCAGTCAGTGTAGCGAAGCTGTGCTAGGAAAGATGAGCACCACACAGAAAAACTGAAACTGAAGTCCTCACAAAAGTAAATAAACCACTGCAGTGTTTTCAACATTCCTGCTCTAACAGCAAGCCCTATAGGGCTTTGCTCAGGAAGAGCTTGACCCCAGGTGGGTGGCTGCACGCTCAGGCAGAGCTATGCAGGAGGGATGACTGCACTTAAATACTCCTTTATGGGAGACTCTTTCGCTACCAACTCAACATCTATCCCATCCTTCTCATTAGAAGTGCTCCGTTCAGAATGTTATATTCAGCATCCTTTTCTAAACCTAATTACTACTAACCTGGCTTAAATTCATCCTTCTCAACAATTCATAAATTCATGCAAAACAGGGTCCTTTCTGTAAAATTCAATAGAATTGTCTTCTCAAGCACATGGCAACAAGCCTGTGCCTTTTCTTTTTGAAGGAGGAAAACCTGCTATTTCGAATCTCAGATCCCAAAACAAGAAACAAATAACCTTTCCAAAAATCAGTAAAAGGCCCTTTTCACTTCAGATACAGAAAACTAGCCTTTGTCAAACCAACATGATAAGTTATTTAGATATAAAAGAACTGGATTTTCTGTGTTTCAATGTTTATATTCTTAGAGTTCTCCCAGGAGAAACATATCCCAACCTGACAGATTTATTTTGTCTCCTCCTAGCTTCCTGGTATACAGAAAGTTAGTTTTTAGTGCTTCTGACCACTTGGTCCTCAGGTGAACCATGGAAAAAGAGGCAAAACTGACAGGGTTGTGGTAAGCTATCTTTTAAGTTGTCAATAATCTCTTTGTTGACTTTAGCAAACTTAAGGGACTCTTAAAATAACTATTTAGCTTAACTCCAGCATGATTTTAGAACCACAGCAGGGTTTGCCACACAGGGAAGGAAAGTCATACATTTCATGGTGCCATCAGTGATATCTAACCACAATTCTGAGCTGCTTCTACCTTCACAGACATGGCCTTGAGGTCTGTGTGTGATGTACTGCCCCATGAGTTACAAAAATTCTGTTTTGGGTTTCAGAATGAGACCATTAAGAGCTGGTTCCTGAAAAAAATGAAAGGGCAGGGAAGCCAGGAGGACACCATGATGTTCTGTATTTCTACTTCCAAAGTAGAAGTACACCAGAGTCCCTCACTGGTGCTTATCTGAAACACATTCCTACAAGTGAGGATCCAGCTGTATTTCAGTGAGCAGCACTTCTACAGAGGCAGATTCCCAGGTCAGAAACCAATCTCCTGGAGCTAAAGCAGTAGTACAAAGGAACAAGGCCCCAGTAAGCATTAAGCATATAATTAAAAGTTGGTTTCTTCTAAGGTAAATAGCAGTGATGCTGCAGTGAGAATTCAATATGCCTGTTGTTTATTCACCTTGGAACCAAAGCAATAAACCCACCCTTATAAAGATTATTTGAGGAGTTAAGTGCAAGTAGCATGATAATGTTCAGGATCACTATGGCACCTGACTGCAATGCTGCTGCAGCAACAGCAAGCCAGAAAGATGGAGGTGTTTCAAACACCTCCAACACAAGCTCTGGAGCTCTTGTTTCTGATTTCTTTGGGGAAAAGAAATACGAGGAAGCCAGCGCACAAAGAAAAGACACTTGTGGCATTACTTACTGCAGGAGAAGAGACCTCACAGATTGCTGAAGTGGGGGAAAAGTAAGTATTTCTTCTAAGACTCAGGAAACTTAGCTATGGTTCAGAGTCCCTGGGGATGAAACAGATCTGGGGTGACACAGGTTACACTCATAAGCAATTTGGAGCATTCAGAACACATACACTTTCTCCCATTGGAACATTCCCTTAATATTGGAATTATCAGAAATTGAATGCCACATGAGAAGCAAAATCTTTTAGGATATATATCTAACATCCTCACTGAAAGAGTGGTCAGGCATTGAAACAAGCTGCCCATGGAGGTGGTGGAGTCACCATTTCTGGAGGTGTTCAAAAAACAGTCCCTCAGAAACATGGTTTAGTGGGCATGGTGTGGTTGGGCTGATGGTTGGACTTGGTGACCTTGGAGGTCTCTTCCAACCTCAATGTTTCTATCTCTGTAAGGTCAGGATTGGGACTTATGGTTCAATAAGCAGGACATGTAGGACTGTTCCATCTCTTCCCCATCTACAAAGAAGTAAAGACTTTCTGTTTCCCTGTGTTCCTGTGGGGAACAAGACAAAGTTGCAGACAGGGAAGAGTTGCTACAGCAAATACTCAATGCAAACAGTGATTGTGATAATGAACTAGCAAATGAGAAGCTCTGCATTCTCCCCAAGTCCTTTTTTTATGTGGAAACTGTATTCCTGTATACAGTCCTGCTCTGTACTGGGGCACATAAGAATTATTACCTAGGAATGACATTTTTTGTATGACAGAAATCAAGATCAAATCAAAGTGAACATAGATAGTGCCAGCACTAACACAAGCAAAGCAGCTGTCTGCTGTTACTCTCAGTGACTGCTGGATTTCCAATGAAATAACCAGATTTTTAAGATGGAAGGAGGGGAGTTATAAGAGCCCATCACACCCCTCAATGATCTCAAATCAAAGTGAAGATTTCAGGCACGGAGAAGGGAGAGGAGACAAAGCGAAGAGCAAGAAAGCTCGAACAGCTTGTTTGACCCAGATGCTTATGCAAATAAAAGACTGCAGGTGAACCTAAATATATTCAGAATTTATCAGGGGCACAGAGTTTTATAAAATCTAGCTTCTGCCCATGAAGGCCACTTCTCTGGTGATGCAACACATTTGTAATTGTTATGACAGTTTTGTTCTGTGCAGATTCTTACACTATCACTTCAATACCCTTGAAGGACATGAAAAAGTCCTCCTGCTTACCCAGAAACACAGACTTTATATGCAGAACACTTTGATCTCAAACAGCCACAGCTTCTCCTCAACATCTGACTCACTGCTCTCCACCTGGTTTGTCTCTAATTGGTACCAGACAAGTCTCAAGTCTAAGCACAAGCCTGAGAGATAAAGGTGTGTTTGTACAGACAGATTGTGAGCAGAAAAAATTTGACAGTGTTTGTTTTCAGCACAAAAAGTCATGTCCCCTCCACTCTTGTGATCCAGCCTTTGCCACCATCAAAAATACCGAGAGTCAACGGGATGTCTGGCTTTGAATTGACAGTGCCTCCAGTGTGAAGGGTACTTACCACCAAGGAAAGGAAAAAAAAATCCAAGTATGTGTTTCCACATGTGTCCTGGGGTAGAGAGAAAATAAAGTTTGTATCTCCCTCTCCCCTTTCCACTCCCCCTCTTCCCTTCTTCCCTTCTTCCTCCTGTGTTGTAAGGACAGGTTAAGAGCCGAGGAGGGAGCGGGAAGGTGGAGGGGGGAAATCTCCTGGGGAAGCAGGAAAACTGTTTAGGTTTATTTTTTACTTTATTTTTGAGTGGGCAATTTTCTAACATTATGATTGGAAATTCTTTTTGAGCGGGAGTTCTTGGCTCTAGGATTGGATATTATTTTGAGCGGGGCACCTGTTCAGTGCTGGGATTGGTTACTGCAACTATTTCAGGGGGCTTTTTTGGGACTGGTTTAGCCGCCTTAATTGGGTGCTGTCTTTGCTGTTGCTTTTTGCCACTTCTGCACCCCTCTGGACCCCTGGCTGTTCACCACAGACTTCTGCCTTTCTCTTCCCTGGAGCTGCAAACTTACTGCCGCTTGCCCCGCTGGAGTTTCCCTTTCCCAGACCCTGCCGTGGGAGCTGCTCCCTGCAGAAGCCGCTTTGCTGCAGCCGCTTTTCCCCACAGATTTCGTCCAAGCTCCAGTGCTCTACCTCCTGATGCTTCCCCAGCATCCAACAGGGGCAGTGGGTTTTTTGTATAGGGTATGGGTTTGCAGGAGGGGAACCTTTGTTTTGTTAGCATTTTTATTTAATAAGCCTTCTTTATAAAGTTATTTATTTTTTCACTTGCATTCTGGGTGTCAGACCTTTTTTATCACATAGATCAGGGGAAGGGGAATTCCTAACCAGGTCTCTGTGCTCCACAAGATTTGTTCCAAAACTGGGACAACTTGTGACATACAGAACACGCTTTCTCTCAATGAATGGATTCATTTTTTCACATAAGTCCATCTTCAGTTCTCAGAATTTATTATCAAGTTAAGTCCAACTTAAAAGTAATGGCCTAAAGAGCCTACTGAAGCCCCTTGATGACATTCTCTTTGAGATTGCAAATGATCTATTAGTGCAAAGGGGAGAAAAGGTCAGAATGAAGACCCAGTGCCCTCATGCGCATCTTCTGCAGATGTTCCCAAGAAAACAATGACAGACATTTGCTTGGACAAGCACAACCCAGTGCTGATCGGTCTGTAATGTCCTGCCCAGCTTTCCAGTCTGGCCAAACACTCACTTTAGACAACAAATAAAAGGCAGCCCCTGCCCAGGTTGTCCTTCAATGAGAGCCAGGTAGGCTTTGGCTTCCAAAGCACTGGTACACAAAACCTGTCCTACTACAGCTCCACACATCATATGTTTGTGCGTAATTGCTCTTTGCAAAGCCTGAGATTCCCCTTATTGACTGGAAAACAGAATTGTAGGATTATGTCTCACTGCATTTAACACACTACTGCTTTACACTTCAGTATCTGGAGAAATGAGGATGCTAGGAAAAGGATAAAGGTGGACAATCATCAGAGAAGAGTCAGGGCAAGCCACCACAGATAAAAGTCAGCACTTAACTCAGATTCTAATGGTGTGACAAGAAGCACTAAAAGCCATTTCCCAGATTTGGGATGGTGATGTACTAATGTTCTACTCCAATATACCTCCCACTTCAGGTTTTCTTTGGCTGCAGGAACCCCACTAGTATTTTTTGCAGTGAGTTATGAAAATCCTGAGTGTTCTGCCTTCATCTGCAAACAGCTTTAGCTTTTTTTGTTGCTTTTTTTGCAACATTAGCCCACAGGTCAGTGTTGTTGTGTGCATGCAGCAAGTCCAAGCCAGGATTTTCTGCATGCATAATCCTAAGAAAACTCTTTCCAACCCCATTCTTGAAATCTTGATTAAAGAATATGAGTGCTACAGGCAAAATTATTAAAATAGAGAAAACGTCAGAATTACAGTTGTGAAGGAACCTGGAATGACCCTCTGCCCTCTTGCATACACCTGTAATCCAGGCTACCTTGCCCAGCTCAAACACCATTTATTTTCCAGCCGAGCTCTCTGCCCAGGCCATGAATGAATGGAGCTGTGTGGACTGCCCTGGCTCTCTCATGTTACACAAGCTGGAATAAAATTAGATGGGGAACAGAAGAAAGGATCTTACAGTTAAACTAGCTGAATGATACCCTATGTCTTCATAGGAAAGCCAGGCAAATCATACCAGATGGTCACTCACTGTGTATTCCTTGCTTTCTCCAGATTCAGTGTGAGGCACCTGGGATCTGGTTTCCAGAAGGACTGAGATCCCTTCAGAGCCGTGAGTGTGCAGTCAGGACTGTTTTCTGGACGTTCCACCAAGGCTCAGCACTCAGAGAAGTCAGCTTGGGGGGTTTTCAAACGGGCAAACTGTGTTTAAGAAAACATTGAATGTGGCACATAGTGCCATGGGCTAGCTGATTGTGGTGATGTTACATCATAGGCTGGACTTGACGATCTTAAAGGACTTTTCCAGCCTCAATGATTCTGTGATTAGAATCATGAATAATGACAGAAATGTTCAGGTTGGAAGAGGCCTACAAGATCATCACCATTAACCCAACTGTCCTAAGGCCACCGCTAAACCCTGTCCTTAAGCTTCAGATCTCCACGACTTGGNATCATGAATAATGACAGAAATGTTCAGGTTGGAAGAGGCCTACAAGATCATCACCATTAACCCAACTGTCCTAAGGCCACCGCTAAACCCTGTCCTTAAGCTTCAGATCTCCACGACTTGGAAACACATCCAGGGATGGTGATTCAAACCCCTCCCCAGCAGCCTGTTCCAAGACTCCAAGACCTGATGACCTTTTTGAGGATGAAGTTTTTCTTCATGTCCAACCTAAACATCCCCAGGTGCAACTTGAGGCCATTTCCTCCTGTCCTATCACTTGTTGTGAATAGACCAACCCCCACCTCTCTACACCCACCTTTCAGGTAGCTGTAGACAGCAAGGTCTCCCCTGGGTCTCCTTTTCTTCAGACTAACCAGCCCCAGCTCCCTCAGCTGCTCCTCACAAGTTTTGTTCTCCCTTCCTCAACCTTGTTGTCCTTCTCTGGATCTTATCCAGCCACTCAATGTCTTTCTTGTACTGAGGTGCTCAAAACTGACCTAGCAGTGTGCTCAGGTGGTCAAGGCAGCCAACTGCATTCTGGCTTGTATCAGCAATACAGTGTCCAGGAAGAGCTGGGAAGTTTAACAGAAATCCCTTGGTTTATATTCTCTGCCCTCAGCCTGTATCCTTGAAATGGGAATTATAATACCATCGTAACTGAGCAGAACAACTGAGATTTTTGTGGCATTAAGAGGGTTTGCACAGGAGTCCCCAAAATAGTAAAAAATAAACCATGAAAAAATTAGTAATTTCACATTCAACACACTCTGAAAAGGAATATTAAATAAATAGATAATGAAAGAAGACGACAAATTACTTCACAGCATTCTTTCAACAAACCCCTTATTATTCTGGGCAGTGAATGAAATAAAGTCAGTGTGGGAGAGAAAATGAATAAAATCACAGCCAAGCAAAGGACAGACAAGAAAGGAGGGTGTGGAGATGTCACACAAGCAGGGAATGCTGCCAAATGGAAGGAGGCCAGATGACAATGGGACAGAGAGCCCTGCTGACAACTCCCTGCCCAAAGGAGAAAGCCCCATCCTCCAAGGAGCAAAGTGAGGATTGTTTGGCACTGCTGTCACTGATTGGAATGGGAGGTCACCAGGCCAGGCTAACCCAGAACACAGCAAACATTCCAGTCATGAGCAGGTTCCTGACCAACAGCAAGTTCCTCACAACTCTGCAGGGGCAGTGCTTGTGATACTCTGCCCTCTGGCCTGGTGCTCTGGTCACTGCCCTTAAGAGAAAGGGAGGTTTGAAATCTGTCCTGGTAGCCAGAAGAGCTTGTGGAAGGCTTTACAGGTCATGCAAACAGTGCAAGGAATGTGCAGGAAGGGGTAGAAAGGACAAGGTTGTAGGCTTGGAGCACAGCATCAAACTTCTCACAACCCCTCCCAAAAACCCTCTTCCAAAAAACATCCCAAGCTCCTTGAAATGAAGTACTGGCTGCTCAGACAAAGTTTAGAATAAAACACAAAGATTTGCTACAAACACAAGTTTTCATACCATAAAGCTCTTCCTGAGGATCACAGCAAGCCACAGTCCTGTAGACAACCCAAGGCCAAGTGGGCTGTGCAGCAGCATTCAGCCCCACATGTCCTTTGAGCTAAGCTCTCCGCAGGCAGTGCTAGGGGATTGTCTGTCACCTGCAGAGGTGAGTGTGTTGTTTTGATTTCTAAGCTTCGTGCCTAGAAAAACAAGCCTCTGTATTCTCTTTCCATACCTTCCCTGCTGAGGAAGAAGCTTCAAGCCCTTGAAAACAATCCATTTGTCCACTGACCTTCCAGTCCTTACTCTCAGTAAGGGTGCATTGTCTTTCTTCTGTTTATTCCACTCTAACATCACTGGGCTTGTGCTTGCAGAGGGCAGTGTTATGACCCGAAAGTGACTTGGTCACACACAGCACTTGGCACAGCACGTTTGAGCCTTAAGATACCTAACACTTGTTTATTGTGGCTTTTGGAGAAGCCAAACACGTATTTCATGGGGGTTTATTTATCCTTTCATTTGTGTCTTACATTAATTTTACCCTGGACTGTTGATTTAATGCAAATACAGGTTGCACTGTCACGCAGCAGACTCCTCTTTCCCAGTCTTAAGTTGGAGGAGCTGTTTTTCCCTTCGGTTTCTCTTTCCTAAACAAGGAAGGCAGAGACAGTTTGTCTCATCTGGCATGGGCTCAACTAAGCCACCACAGATTTTCTCCATTGCTAACTAGTATGAAGCTTAGACAAAGTCAACCTGCAGGCCCCTAAAGCTGATCTTTCTTATGGAGTTTGGAAACAGCTTATTTGAGCAACAGACCCTCAAACTAAGCCAGCCAGGCTGCTGGAGGGAGGGGTAAACGTCCCTTCATGTGCTTTCTGCTGAGCAGTGGGAGATAGGCTGGATATAGACATGGCTTGGTGCTCCAACTCCAGTGGTGATGACCTAAACATCATGGGACAACAATAGCAATGACAACCCTTCATGTTTTACTACAGACAGATATTGACTGGATTCAGTCTGTTTTCCTGTGGAAAGGGCCAGTAAGAAGAGAACCGACATGGGAAAGTGCCATTGTCAAAGGCACTTTCAGTGAAACCTTCAGTGAGGGTGAGTGGATAAATCAACAGCTTTTCCCCAGTCTCACAGCAGTAGGTATCACAAAAGCCAACTCTGTCCAATATCATGTTTGTTCCCACCATATAATCAGGATATTTGTAGGTAGGACAGATTCCAGTCTAATTAAGTAGGAGCAGAGCAGCTTTTTCCCAGGCAGTAGCACCTTATAACCATCTTGGAACATGATGGTAGTATTTACTGGGCAATGCCAACACTCAATTTCCATGAAAGCAGGTGGTTCAAATTTAGCTGCAGCTACCTCAGAACAACTGCTTGAAGCAGAAATGTATTTTTTTCTGAAAGGGGTTACTGGTTCTGAACATGATGCACTGCACTTGTGATCTGTCATGCCTCATTACTTCAGACCAAGTAAGTTGGGCCAGTGTAACAGGACACATTAGAGACTCTTCAACAACAGGACCTTCTAAGATGCTGCCTTCCAAGCTGAAGTCTTAAAAAAACCCCAAAACACAACTAAAGCCATTACCAAACCCATTTTCTTGAGTCCTATAGCATATTTACAGGCTGAATAGAATGATTTTTTTAACAGCTTTTAAAAAAGCACAGCTCCACTTTTAAGAGCCATTCACCAGAAGTGGGATCAATTGACCTAAAAGTTTATTACGTGGAAGTGTTCCCTTCAGAGTGTTGGAAAAGGCAAAATTT
>VZRI01004100.1:0-108674 GCA_013397515.1 Upupa epops
CCTAATGATTCTATGATCTCTCCCTGGTATGCTGGATCTCAGAGCTGCTGGGCAGCTGGAGCACAGGTGAGCAGTAGAAAGCTCCAGAAAGCACTATTCAAAGTGGAATGTCAATCCTTTGACTTCAGAATATCCAGACGCACATGTCTATGGAAGGTTGTTGTGTCCTCTGGACCTAACCAGCTTTTTGTTTTTCAAGAGGGTGGTTGGTCAAGTTCTTCCTACTTGTATGTCCCAGTCTTATGAAGGTAGAGCTTTTCAGAATTTTCAGCAGAAAGGTACTAATTCTTGAGACTATGGTGACACACTTTTGTGGGTCTTTCTTTTTTTCTTTCTTTCTTTTGAATGCTGGAGTGTGATTTAATTGATCAAATGCTCTTGTTTCCCTTTATGCAAACCAAGCAGAAGACATGGGGGGAATGAATAAGAGGAAATTTCTACTGAGGGTTTCAGCTCCATCAGATACTATTACAAGTAATTGTATAAGGACACAGTGATAAACAAAACAATTGAGAAGCATTAGGTGTAGCCAGTTCATCTCAAGGTATTATCAGGACTGAGAAACACATAGCAGTCACATCTGCAGAGCTTCTTGAAGGGAAGCACTGCCTGAATGCCGGAAATAAATCCCCAAAGAAAGGGAATTGTAAAAGAATTCCAAATTAGCACTGGAGACCTTGTCTTACTGTAAACTTTAAGTAGAAAGTTGTTCCAAAGACCTTGTGTTTTAAGGACCTGGTCTTCCCAATGCTTATGGGCTTGCTTAACTTGGCATCTAGGAATTGCCTCTTTTAGATCTATGGTATTACTCACAGGCATGAAGTTATGTCCAATTTTTTTGCAATATAAAAGCACAAGTAAAGATAAGATGTGAGAAGGGAAGTGTTACTGTCCTCATCTACAAGATGAGAAATTGTAGTGTGACAAAAATGAGATCCTGATCCTCCACAGTGTGTGTATGCTCTTAGCTCTTAAGCACACCATTAATTCCCAACAGGTTCTCCATGCCCTCTTACCTGAAGCATATGGTCTGGATTTCAGGGCCTGCTTTAAGTAAGTTACTGAAGTTCCCAGACTGCGGTGTTAAACTTAGGGGCTTTAAAAGCCTGATGACAGGCTGTGCACTGGATGCGAGTTAACAGCAAATGCTCCGACCCCTTTCCCCTGCTCCGGGGTGTTACAGGTAGATACCGGGCACTGACAGCCAGTGACAACCAGCGCTGCCGACTGATGCCTGCCGAGCTCGGGGACCTCCGGCACCAATAAAACACAGCTGCAGGTAATACCCCTACCCTTGCCAAGCCTCACTGCCCGCTGCAGCGAGGTGTGTGCGGGAACAGGCGGGGAGGGACCGAGCGCAGAGCCGACACATGGAGCGGCCCCTAGCTACGCCGACACGGCCTCGGCCCGCCCCGACGACCGCTCGGCACCTCCACTGCCACTGGTGCAGCAGGTAACGCGGGGCGAGGGGGTCCCGGGCAAGGAGGGGCCGCGCTGGGCCGGTGCTGCTTAGGAGAAGTTGCTGGAAGCGTTAAGTGGGAGACAGGGGAGCCCAACAGGCAGGTCCTCCAGTCCCATCTCCTCTCGTCCTCCTCCTCCTCCTCCTCCTCTTCCCACCCGCCTTTCACTTTCATGCAATTTGAAGGCATTGCCCCGCACTTGGGGTGCGATCCTGGCGTTCGGGAGCGCTGCCTTCGCATGTCGGAGAGGAGCTACCCGGGGAGAGGGTTCCGTGGTCCGAAAGAAAGGGAAACGGCGGGGCAGTGGGAGCTTCAGCCCTAGAGTTTATTCACAGACCGAGTTCCCATCGTTAGCGCCTTTAATACAGTGAGATTCGTGGGTGTGGGCTTGTAAAAGCCATTAGGAACTTGTAAAATTAGTAGCTCCTATGCGCTTGAGGGGCGCCCGCGCTGTAAAAGAAGTTGTTGAACCACAAGTGTTCCTCCCTATCGCACAGCCAGGAGCGGCTGGGGGTTCCGTTCCACCCTGCTTGGCCAAGTTCCCCCTCTGTGGAACGAGCGCTGCGCCCCACAGTCGCTGCTGGAGGAGAGCGCAGCTGGAGCCGCGCTGTGACGGAGAGACTGTCCGCTGCAGCTGCCCTTTCTAAGGAAACTTTTAATTTTGTGCCTCGAGAAGCCTGATAACTTGGATTATTTTTCTGCCTTAGAGGAAAAGGTATGGTAACGCTGGCACGCATTGTGTGAACCATTCTACTTCCGAGATTGTTCGAAGTTGCTAACTGTGTGACAGGAAAAAATTGTAGCTATGACTGCAGAGTGTCTCTCCAAAAGTGATGTTTTGTGTGTTGTGATAATTTCTGAACCATTGTGGCCACTAGCTTCAGTTATGCAATTAACTGTAGGTTAATATAACGTTGCTTCCTTCTTGTTTTTTTTTCTTTTTTTCTTTTTTTCTCTCTCCTTTTCTTTTCTGTGCACTGAGTCAGTTTACACATCTAAGTGCTAACAGTGTTTCCAAAGGACTTAGTGTAGGGATCAGAAGTTAGAATGAGAGTTTACTGACCAAGTATTCTTCTTTCTAATAGATAGATGCTACTAAGGTCATATCCATATGAATTTACTGTCCAGATGTACAGAAACCATTGAAATGAAATAAACTGGATTTATAATCCTGATTACATTTCATGCATTCACCTTAACAATATATTTGCTAGAATTTTTATTAGTCTATCCTTAAAATTAGGAACTGCAATGTGCTGAAAGGGCCAAATCCTTGAAAAGACGTACTCTGTTAGCTTCAGCTGACTGCTCAATTGCAACTTGCATACAGGAGGACCATGTAGTATGACTCTCTATTGAACCTCAGAAATTACCATTGAAATGCAAAGAAAAATCTTTTTAATATATTGGTTTTACAAGCAATTGATGAAATTCTTCCCAAATATTTGGAAAGACTGTATCTGAATCAGCTAAGCAGGGGCATATCCTGAGTGGCTTGCAGCACTGCTGTCACACCTTGCTAGAGAATCACATAGTGAATCACATAGTTTAAGGTGTGCAGAATCTTAGTGAAATAGAAAAATAAAGGATGGAATGTCTTTCTTATATGAAAATGTAGCTGCTTCTGAATTTTCCAAAGCAGATTTTTGCCCTTAGGTAACAGTTTAGTCTTCTTTCTCTTTCTAATTAGGGAGATACTAAGTCAGAGAAGTGAGAATGTGTTTGTTCAGGTTACCATGAGAAAGCTCAGTATTTCTCTTCACAGGTTAAGAAAAGAGTAGTAGACAGCTGTTTATGCTATGTCATTTTTCTAAGTTCCAAGTTTTCCTTTTTCATTTTCCATACTATTTCCATTTTTCCATCACTCACATGCAGAATCTTCTTTCTAATAATGATATGCTCTGTCTTGGTTTTAACTCTAAAATGTTTGTTTTAAAACTGAACAAAAAATACCCTATATACTGCCTAGATTTCCTTATGCGCCCACCCCTTCAAGATACCTAAACCCTTAGCAAAGCTCTTGCATATTTTAGCTTGATGGCCATGTGCCTTATTGCTTTATATATTGCCTTTTGAAACTGCTGCATGCAGATGACTAAATGAAGTCCAACTGCAAGATAAGAACTCTTAAAATTGTCACTGTCCTCAGAACTGCATGGGGCAAGTGTCCAAAATACTGCAGAGCTGTGCACTTTGCTTAGTTCATGTTTCTATTGTCCCAGACTCACAAGTAGTTTTTATCACAAGTGTTAATATTGTTGACCATGTGCTTTTCTTTTTTTTTTTTTCTTATTTTAGTAAAAGTAGCCTAAATTCAGAACTCTATATACTGCAAATTTACAATAACATATAAATATACATTATATTCTTCATTGCCAGGTTAATTTAAGAAAAAAGCCAGGGAGATGGCAGGTTTATCAACTGAACAAACTGAAGTCAATGTAAGTCCCATGCTGGACATCCTCAGGAGCCAGGATTTCAAACTTGAAACCTGCAAGGGTTCTCTACTGCCTGTATAGCATCAAGTGAAAATAGTGAGATGGTATATTTTTATTAGAGCTGATACTCAGAAGTTTTAGTAGACAAGTGGCTCCTACACCTGTGACTTTTCACTTTGGCTCCCATCTGCCAGTGCTCATTCTGGCAGCTTGTTTCCTGATCAAACCATTGTCATTTTTGTTATATGCAGTGTAAATAACAAAAGCAGTAGTCTCTGTCTAAGCATTACTCTAGCAGTTTTCCATTCTCTTGGTGAGCCTTAATATCAAAATCCTGGTCTGCTCACCGCTTCTATTGCATAGCAATGCAGCAGTGTAGTGGAGAATTAACCCACTGAGTTTTATAATAATGCAAAAACTTGATTCTCACCATTAAAATTGGATAACTCCAGAATGAAACCAAAACCATTTCCAGACACATTTTATTAGATCTTAGGGTGCTTCTTACTGTAACAACACAGCCTTGCAGAAAACAAGGTAAAGGGGTTTGCTCTCTATTTCAGCAGCAGAAAACACATGCATAATAAATTGTGCGCTGTGCTGGCACATCCTTTTGGGCAACGCTTCTTAAAAAGTCCAGAGATATCAAAAGCCATGGACCACAGCCTAATTGTGTGGCTTTTTGTCAGGAAAAACTTCTATTGAAGACTTGTGGGATTTCCTTTTTTCTTCCCTCGTGCTTTATGTGCATGAAGAGCTGGCTCCATAGTGAATTTTATTGCTTTTCAGTCAAGATTCACGCATGTACTCAATTACATTTTAACCAGTCATTGCTTTCTGATATCACTAAAAGTAATAGAATTAAACCAAAAGAACCATAGTGAAGTAGTAAAGTATAATGTAGCAGTAACAGGATCTTTGGACAGTTATCATCTCTGTGAGTGTAAGTAAGGTGGGTGAGCTCCTAGCGCTGTAGTGGGCTCCCTTGGATTTCACTTCCCAAGAGGCAGATCCATTTTTTGGGGAAGTATAAAATTGCACAGAAGAAAGGTTTGGGCACAAATTTTCCTCTTAGAATCCTCTTAAAAAAAGGAGGAGAATGCTGGTGAACAAATGCTCTGGGGTTAAATTTAGTCACTAGATGCTGTCGTACGGATACCAGGAATAAATTATGTCTGTTGAAGAGTAGAAAGTAAGGGCTCTTATCAGTTTTTCTGGGACTATGATTATTTGGCAAGCAATTTTTAAATGCTTCAAATTCAGTTAAAGAGTAAAAAGAGAAAAGAACTATTCCTCACTGGTAATTTTTTTCTGTAATCCAAATATTAAACTCACACCTCCACACTACTCCTTGCTCCCCACCCACCATTGCCGGCTGGAGGGCAAGAGCATTTAGAGACAGGTGTAAGCTCCATCTGAGACAACGCAGGCAGCTTGGGCTTGTCCAATTTATGGCAACTTTTAAACAGGGAGCTACTTTAAATCCCAGTCACACAAAGTAGCTGCAGGAGTTTCAGCTCCATAGTGGCTACCCAACCAAACAGACTGGCTTCAGCCAGGAAACAACCTGCTTCCAAGGTCAGCTATGCTTTATTGTTCCTACATCTGGTTTCTATAGACAAAAATTAACATCTTGGAGTCAACAAGAGTCACGTTTGCTCCCTAAATTTAAACATAATTCTGTTATCTCCCAAAGGTGTGTTGGGATGAATATTAAACGCTCACCAGCTTCTGCCTTGTCCTTCACCTTCCCCCACGAACAAACAGAGTTTGTTTTGCACTGGGCAGGTTACTGCCAACACAGTGTTGTGATTGCAAAGGTGGGTCCTACTCTTGGAAAGCTGTGTGTCTGTTCTTAGCTTTATTAATGCCATTGCAAACTCATGGGGATAGGACCGTGCAATTTGGATCTAGCATGGCATGCTCACACTTCTTGTGTAGACACCTCAAACAGCCACTCAGCCTGCAGTTTTTGAAGACCAGTCACACTGGAATTGTCATGTTTTAAGCAAGGGGAACTGTCCACTACTTTAGTTTAAGTATGTTTCATACAGAATTTCTTCTTCTGATCCCAGTTGCTCTAGCTCTCTCAGCAAAAGAGAAACTTGCCTTGTAAGACAGATCTGATTCCCTGCTGCATTGCTTCATTTTTACTCTTGTGTCGACTCACTTGGGACAGTGGAGAATTTGTAATGGTCCATAGTGGACTGGGTTCAAAATCATAGTGGACTGAGTTCCAAATATTTGCAAAAGCATAGGAAGTTAACTCAAACAGGTAGTGTGGAGAAACTTCCTAATTCCTTTCAATTATAGTAACTTGAGGAGTTTATTTTTAGGTTTACTTAGGAAGAAAAATATCACACAGATCTCTCATATGCTTCTTCAGGCTGATAATGTCCTTTAATAATCTGTAACAGCTTGAACAGTTTGAAGGGAAATTAGGAAGCAATTCTGTGATTATGAAACAAGTTATTGAAACTATTTGGATAAATTGACTATTGATATATGGTTGTGGATACTTAGCAATAACTACTCTGGGCCTAAAGGGATTGTTTTATGCTTTCCCTCTAGTATATTCAGCTATGCTGTGCTAAGGGCATCCTAATGCTTCTTAAGTCTATAGATACAAAAAGTACACTTTTGCATGTGCAGCTTGCCTCTCCTTCTCCTGGGTGAGAGGAAGAATATCCTAGGGCTCAGTTTGGCCACCCGAGAACGGGCTGTGTTCTTAGATTGAGGACCTTAATTTATACACCTCACTTTTTTTGGTGGGTTTTTTTTTCAGGCAGTATATTTGTAAGACAGAAACTTGTGCACTGTCTTTGTCACAATAAATTTATTTTACTTTTCTGCTTGATTTTTAGTCAATCAAGGTAACAGAGTTCAATGAGTTAATAAAATATGGCCTTAATTAGGAAAATTACCTTCATATTTTTCTCATCCTGTGGAACCAATCTATAATGACTCCAGTTGCAATTCTGAAACCTGAAGGAATAATCTTTTTTATATTTGCAGTATGCCAAGTCCAGTAATTTGCACACAAAGTCAATAAAAGAGCTGAGTATTTCTTTAATCTCCTTAAGCAGTGAGTAGTTACGTGAATATAGTTCCATCACACAGAGTAGAATGATTTGCCACGTGCATCTGGCAAACACACATGGGCACACAAGACACACTTTTTAGTATTTGTCAGTGCCTCAGAAAAGAATTCCCAAAGAACTGAGTATTACGTAGGATCTTTGGGACAAGTTTTTACCTCCTTGCGATTGTTAACTAAGTTGAAAATGAATTTTACATGTGCTAGACATAAAATGTTTCACATCTATACTGTTAGCAGAGTTCTTTTCTTTATGTTGTGTTTTGAATTGCAGTGCTTCCTTAATTTTACACAGAGGAACTCTCCATTGAAATCCAACTGTATGCTCATAATTGTATTGTCAATTTGCGTAGTTAACCAGAATTTACACTAGGCAAGAACAGAGAAACAACTGTACAAACCAAACATCTCCCTGGCCTTTGTAGAAAATGCTGAGGGTGGAATTAGTGTAGAGAGAGATAGATCAATCCACTTTGTTCAGGCATTTTATTTTCTGTTTTAAGGCAGTCCTTTAAAAGACCTGTAGGTCTTTTTTGTTTTAAAACAGAAGTGGAAGGACACTCAACGGCTTATGTGTCTCTCAGTTTTTAGCTTTCAGATGACCACCCTTCATCTTTGAAGTTATTATTTACATTGAGTCGTGTGATCAAGTGGAAATTAAAAATACAATTAAAATGGTTCTAAAGCAGAGTCGTTCACAGAGATTCTGAAGTCTAGCATATTAGATTACACAAATAAAGACAGTTATCAGCAGCTTGCTGACATATTGGGCTCTTTTAATTAGAAGTAATTTGTAGAATTCTAGCAATTCTCAAGTGTTTTCACTAGTTTGTGATTCCTACTACCTTTCTCCCCTGTGTACTTAAGTTAGAAGTCTATTAAAAAAAGGTGTTTGGTTTAAAAGGAACCTAAATGTTAAATACTTTTCCATGGGTGTCTTTATTCATCTCCTCTCTCAGTCATTGGTATAAACTCATTCACTTTAGTGGGAATGAGAGGCTTGGTTCTGCTAAGCCAAGACCCTCATGTGCAATTAGAAATGCAGCTGTTATTATCCATCTGCAGGTAGATGCAACTCCCCACTTAAAGCCAAAAAGACTGGACGCATTCATGCCGATGCATGTTAGCCCCAGCTTGTTGTTCACATGCACGTTGTCCTGTCAGGTGTGTTCAAGGCTGTAAGTGTTCAGCTGTGCTGTTTTTCAGGGTGCAGCTTGGGTTTCCTTTCAAAATTTATCTATTAAACCTCTCTTCATGTGCTGCGGGTGCTTGAATCTAGGAATTGTTTTAAGAAATTTGCTGCAATTTAGATTGTCAAGTGTTGGGGTTTTATGTTTTTGGTCACTGGTTTGAATTTATACTTGCTATATCTACAACCTATGTGATGAGGAGCCAACATGACATGTCAAAGACCACAAAGATGAGATGTGCTCACACACAATCACTCAGCTAGGGCCAGCTGCTCCAATGCTCTGGGCGATTACTCCGTGTTCCTGCTGCAGGGCTCCTTGCACAAGCAGGGGTTACAAAGTCAACCCTTTCCAGCTGTGGCTGTGGAAGCAAAGCTGGGGTTTTCCTCTCTACTTATTTGTACTGCAGTTAACCCAGAGCTGCTGCTGCTGTATTCCCCTCCTGCTGAACATCAGGTCCCTTGTAGAAGATTGCCTCTCTCTCTCTTGCTCCAAGCACTCTTGCCTTCTGCTCTGAGGCTTCATAGCAAAGTGTTCCTGCCCCTGGTGGGTGTACTCAAAGTGTAAGTTCTGTCTGCTCAGTAAGGCTACACAAAAGCATAATCAGGAAACCTGTAGCTGGACCCAGTTAGTGGATTCCTTGCAGCAAAAAAGGAATGTAGCTGAGGTCCTTCTACTCCTTTATTCTGCTTTAGTGAGGCAATACTGTGTCCAGTTATAATCTCCCCAATTCAAGAGGGATAGAGAATTAATTGAGAGAGTTCAACACAGAACAACGAGGATGATTGAGGGCCTGGAACAATTTCCTTATGGAGAGAGATTGAGAAAATTGGGAATTTTTAGTTTGAACAAAAGAAGGCTATGAGGGGATTTAATTACTGTCTGTAAATCCATGTAGGCTGACTGTCAAGAAGAAAGGAGTACTCTCTTCTCAATTGCATTAAACAGGACAAGGGGTAATGGATGCAAGCTTGAACACAGGAAATTTCACTTCAATATGAGGAGAAACAGGTTGCCCAGGTAGGTTGTAGAGGCTCCTGCTCTGGAGACGTTTCAGACCCATCTGGATGAGTTATTGTGCAGTGGATTTAGGCTTTTAGGCAGTTATGCTTTTCAGTCATCTGTATCCTGCTTGAGCAGGAGGGTTGGACCTGATGGCCTTTGAAGGCCCCTTCCAACTCTAATAAATGATGTAAACAGAAGTAGAGCTATTTGTAGATGGAAGGGCAGCTCTGAGTTGTAGGTGTGCTGCTGTAAGTCCAAAGTGGCTCAATAGATGTCAAAATTTGTGATTTCATTTCTAGGCCATTAATGAGGTCCCACTGAGTCGAATGTGAAGCATGTGTTGTTCCATAGAAGTCAGTACATACAAAGCTTAGGGAACAAAAGAAAAAACCCAGGGAATTTATTCCATTCAATTATATCAATACCCCAATTTTGCCATCATTTTATATCCTGACAGAAGAGAAGGGTTTGGAGGACTGACATGCTCACATGTTATTTTCTAATTGATAGAACACTATATAAATGCTAAGCATCCATTTTCTTGACAAGAAGGTTTACTTTTGAATTTGCATTGTAAAAAGATTTGCATTGAAGAAATAATAAACCATGACTTGCAAATAATTAATTTGCTGTGTCTGAAAATCTTGACCTTGCAATGACTTTTTTATTGTTTACGCCAGGAATCTTAAAGATTCCAAATTCAGTCTGAGTTGTTATCGACACTGGCTATAACTGGAGCAGGATCTCAGTCGTTTGTGGAGCATGTTTTGATATATTGGTTAGACATAGCACAAGTTATGCTGTCGGCAGAGCTGGAAGGAGGGAAACTAGTGACAGGTAAATTTTCTTTGGATTCAAGATGGCAGCCTGTACAAATATGTGAGTGTGGTCAGTGAAGTGCTTCCTTAATTAAAACAAAATTCATCCAGACTTTCAGGGGGTTTATGTGTTAGTTATTAATTAGCTGAAGATTCTTATATTTGGTTCTTTTTTCAAAGCGTTACGGTAGTTTTGCCTGTGAATCTGGTCTTTGGAGTCTAAAGTGGAAAGTGGACAGGTTAAATTTCTGTACTGAAAAGACTTGAGGAGCTACTTTGATCTGTTTTACAGGGAGCTTAGTGACCCTGTCAATAAAGGGACAAATATTGAAGCAATTTGGGTTATTAAAATATCTATTATCACCTAGGTACTCTTCACTTTCCTTCTGTAAATGGGAGCTACACATGTTCAGCATCTGAGAGCACGATTGATTTGGTCAGCTGTCCATCGAGCTTTTGATTCCTACCTGCAGCCTCTTAATCTAGCCATTAACCTAAATGGATGTGACTGCATTGAAAACAGGGAAGTCATGCTTGTATCTTACCCTAGCAAGCAATTTGAGTCTGTACATGTAACTTCCAATGAAAAATTACAAACCAATTATTTTTGTTGCTAAAAACAGATGTTACATAGGGTTTCGTGCTGCAAACATCACCAAATCAGTGTTCTTTTACATAATCTTTGTGAAGATCTTAATTTACAAAGAGATATCAATTAGATGCTTTGGTTCAAATCCTTATATCAGTACACAGGGTTCTCTTGCTTTCCGGGAAGTCGGCAATGTTTCTGCTGAGGTTACAACAGAGGAGAAAAGGGAGGAAAACCAGATAGTCTCCTGTTGATAGATTTATTGTATTAAAGGTAAAGAGATGAGTTTCACTCACAGCACTTACATTTTTAGTCCAACGTCATGCACAAGTTTAGTGTGGAAACTCTTTTAAGACACAGAGCTAAACCCAGTACAGTTCTGTCATTGCAGAGTTAGTGAGGAATGTTCCTCTTATGTACTCTCTTCAGATACGGAGCCTAAACTGAAGTTACCTGGGATTTTGTTGGTATTTACCAGATTCCACAGGATACTACCTTGGAAGGGATGCAAAACACCCATTAGTATTTTAAGTACTCTTTCTTTTTGTTATCAGTTTTCTTTGTGCTTGTGGATCTTAATCTACAACTAGAAACCACACTGAATAGTTCTAAGTAAATATTAGGGAGAAAAAAAGTCTTTCTCATCACTTTTCCACCATGTAGTTTTCTTTCTATGCTTCATCCCCAGGAAATGGATCAGCTTTGCTGAACATGATAAACATCACCTAATCCAAGAATAAATCCTTTTTGAGAACTGTTTTGAGGCAGGCAGTTACCCAGTCTCACAGAAAGCAAGCCTAGGAGTAACCCCATAGAACCCACCTACTCCAGTTTACCATCATAAAAATAAATATATAAACCAATCTGTGCTCTACCTCTCCATTTAAGAACCAAGAGATGTTTTCAAACTGAATTCTGCCTGATGGCAGAAAGAGGCAGGAAGGAATACAGAGAGATAAAAGGTGGTGCCCTTTATGCATGTGGCTCTCACTTGAGGGCTATTTTCTAGGGATAGTGTCTTTGATTAGTTGTAGTTCACTGTACTCTGTGTTGCAGTCAATTGATTAACAGTAGCCAGGTGCCCCTCAAAGGCAGTCATGGCCATTTCTGGTTTTATTTCTTTGTGTTCAGCTGTGCCCGCAGGAGCAATAAGGAACTCTACTGAGCATTTGCAAGATACCAGCTGCTGTAAATACACCACATTTTCAGTTAACGGAGCAGGCTACCATCATAGGGTTTTCCCTCCCACATGAGAAGCTGTATTTCCCACTGACTACTTCAAAAAAAAAAAAGAACCTTTTGAAACTTCTTCAATCCCATAGGAATTGATGCAAATTAGGGGTAGGTGGCTTTTGGCACTTTGCATGGCTGTAGTAATTTCTGATGATTATAAGTAGACATTAAACACATCGCTTGTCTGGATCTAGAGTTTAAGAGCAGAATAAAGCAAGGCAGAGAATTATTAGGTGTTAAGCAGTGTTAGGGTGCACGTACAGAAGGCAGCATGCTCTGTGGAAATACCAGCCCGGGTTTGCAAACTGCAAAGATCAAAATCTGTTCCCCAGCCTTTTTGTCTGCATTCTGTGTGCTACATTTTTTTCTAGATGAGCATGGACCTAGTGAGGGAAGCAAGCTTGTGCAAGGGTTGGGTATCACATATACTGGTGACATTCAGAAACAAGTTATAAAATCTATGTTTATAAAATTATTTAATATTATTCCTATTAAACTCTCTTACTGCAGCTTGTTGGGCAGCAGGTTGAAGAGTTTTTGGGGAAGGTAGATTATGGAAGTTGGTCTAAGAATGGTAGAATAAATTGTAAACCCTTTCTGTAGAATCTCAAGCCATATCTTCCTCTGCTTCCATCTCTCAAGAAAATGCATCTTAATTCCAGGAAACAGCATTGATGGGGCAGTTACAAGGAAGTGCAAAGTGCCAGCTCTTCTGCTTGGTATGATGCAAAGCCAGCTGAAGACATGACTTGACCTACTGTGGCTGAACAAAGAGCGTGTAGGCTTTGTATCCCCTCCCCACTTGAGGCTATCTCAATTGCACACACCATCCTTCAATGTAGGAACCAGGTTGTGCTGGGACTACCTACTCCAGCAGCACAGCTGTTATCCAGGGGGTCACCAGATGTCCACAGTTGGTGCTGGAGCTCTGGGACCCACAGGGTCTCCTTCCAGCTGAAGACCTGGCATTTGTTTCTACCCCACTAAACCTCCACATGCTTCTCCCTGGTGTTTGTGGTCACTGGCTCCTCAGAAGGCGGTGTGTCGCAAGAGGAGGGCAGGAGCTTCCTGGTATCATTCGCTACACCGTGGAGCCAGCCATCTGCCAGCAAAACAGGAAGGCATGGGTTCCTTTTCCCCCGTGGGCTCGTTTCGCTATTTTTGGGATGTGTACTTCTTCCCCACACAGCACCAGGCTGGGGCTGTCTGCAGGAAGTGCTCCTAAGCAAGCGAGGGGCCAAAGGCTGGAGCTGCTGCTCTGCCCATCTGCCGCGGCTGGAGGTGTATTCATTATTAATGGAGGTAGTGGCGGTTGCTGCTCAGATATGCAGCCCTGCCTGGGTAAATGAGACATTCTTCAGCAAATTGCTTCGTTTTTTGATTGCTGATTGTACGCGTGTCACCAAGCTGACTCAAGGTTCATCGATGCATGCTCAGTAAATTAGAAAGAACATAACTATGGATCAACCAAGAGAATGAATTTTGTGCCTACAATGACCCAGGGCCATTTAATTTTCTGCTTAATTTTGTTGCAGTCAGTTTGCATTTTCGGTTATTATGCAGTAGGAAATTAACAATAAATAACAAATTTGGTCCTCCTGTGCTTGTAATGATATTTTTATAAATCTTTGTAATGCTGTTTTTAAAAGGATCAAGGTCTGTGCCAGTCTGATACTCCGGCAAGTATGCAGGGAGAACATAAAGAGAAAAATACATTATTCTTCCCAGATAATCTTATAGTTAAATAGCAAAGGGGTGTTTTGGGGTTTTTTTTCTCTCTTTTCTCTTGTTTCTCCTTCTGTGCGTCTGGGCTTTGGGGTCTTTTTTTTGTTCTTTTTCTGTGTGCACATGTGTGTGCTATTTTGCATTAACTTAAGGCTCTTCCTCTCTTCTTAGATAACCTGAGGAAAATGGAAACAGATGAGGCTCAAGATATGTCCCAGGTTTCAGGTGAGGTCCTTAACAAACACTTGAACAAAAAAACTCTCTAAAATCCTACTCATCTTTCTAGCACACTACAATGTTTTTCTTGGTGTCAATAAAATTGCTTTGGGTCTTTTTTGAAGCCAGGGTGGGAATTGAGATATAATTAAAGATATCACTTGATATCAAGCCCAACAGTGCATGAATTTTTTTAAAAGTAACAGGGTAAATGAAGTCAAGGGAATCTAGAAGCATAGATGTAATTTGGCATTAAACCTGTGGCAGTGTATCCCTGAAGTATGGTCAGGTGCACATTTACACTCTTCCTTCTGGGAGCCAAATTCTGATTGTTACAGAATAAATATAGAACAAAGAAAGTTAACTGGATGGGAGGGGGAAATGCTAATTAAAAGCAAATAAACTCTATTTACCACATAGGGGTTTTAGACTTCTTTTTTTCCAGAGCACTCAGTTTTACTTATAAAAGGAAAAATAAAACCAACCCCAAAACATTAAATTACTCATGGTTTTATGTTTTTAACTGCTTTTGTCTAAGATGATAATATTTTGAATTATTTTTTAAACAGAAGAGAGTTCAGGTTTCTAAAGTTTGCTCTGTAGAGGCAAGGATGGGATTTTGCAGTCTCACCCATATTGATATTCCTGTGGGGCTTTTATTCTTAACTTCCATGGAAATTGGTTCCTTAAAAAATTGGCTGAACAACACAATACATGTTCATACTGTTGTTCCTATGCTGCTGAGAAAAGGACATCAGTCTCTTTTCTAGTTTCCTTAATATGTTGGCAGCTGCGACAGTTAATGGTGTTCAGGTTTTGCCTTGGTGTTCAGCTTGGAACACAACAGCCCCATCACCGGGGCTACTTTTATCCCTTGGCTGCAAACTGTTGGGCACTGCTGGCTCAAGACCTAGAGAAGATCCTGGGGGCAGTATGAGTGGTGAGGTCACTGGGGTTTCCTCAAACACGCTCTCACCATTTTTCCTCCTTTTCTTTCTCTCCTCATTCCCTCCTTTCTAAAATTGTTGATGAGTTTTCTCAAAAAACACAGAACTTGTAGTGTCATCTGGCAATTTAAAGGCAAAGCTATTTTCTGTTTTAAAAAACAGTATAAAATTTTAAAGCTGTAACAGAATGTACATACACCTCAGTGTACTGTCACACTGAGAGAATTCATACACTTGATAAACTCTCTTTCACATGCTGTGCTTGGAGCACATGTGGCCTTAGCAGGACAAGCAGTGGGGTTTGGATTCTTTATGTGAATAGAGTGCTGTGAACCTGCCGGGATCTGTGCAAGGCACAGAGAGTTGAACACAGCTCCTGTTCCTGCTGCACAAATCCCACCCTGATGATCTCGTCTTCCTCTGCAGCAGCACAGGCCCCCTAGATACCCATGGCTAACCTTTGTGGTATTCTGTACAATGGTGTTATTGTGAGCGATACACCTGTCGGCTCTGACCAGAGCATTGCATTTTTATCTTCTGACATGGGGAGGAGCAGTGTGGGAGATACTGCCTTGAGTTGAGGAGAGAATCAGGTTGTCACACATTTTGCCTATTTATTTTCTTCCTCTCCCTCCAAGAGGGAAGAAACTCTGTCATTTGGAATGTTTGTGTACGTGTACATAAATATATGTATATACTTTCATATATATGTGTGTCTTAATACTTATGTGTGGTGCTCAAAGGATTTCGACAACTGTGGTAATTCCCTGTGCCCTTTAGCTCTCTAGAAAATTCTACTGATGAGATTCGGGCTCTGCTGTAATAAGAGAGGGTTCTCTTTTAAAGAAAAAAGCTACCAGTGTAAAAAGTATTTTACCTCTGGTAAGAGGTAGACCTACCCAAGCAGATCATAGAATCAAAACATGTCTGTTGTGAGCAGAGGCTGCAAGTTGTGTTGACTTGTTGGCTGGATTTGTGAAAAACTGGCCACAGAAAGAAACTGCTAATCTACTTTCATTTATGACCTGAACTGTGTGTCATCTCACATTTATGGAATTGGGAGTTTGTCAGATTAGGTTCCACAGTTACTGGCTCTTTTACTAAACCTTAAAACTAGAGGATCTTAATATACAGAGGTGTTTCATATTTCTTTTTCATACACTGGTGGATACAGAAAGAAGTTCTCCTCTTTTGTTCCTCCTGAGGTTCTTCACTTTTTCATGGTGCTCCCATGCCCAATGAGGGTGCTCTATTATGTATTTGGGACTACATATTTATTTATTGAACAAAATAAAATTAGTTTGGGGGGGGGTTCTCTGAGTGGCATTTTTTTTACCCAGAAGTAAAACAGGTCTCTGAAACAGTCTTCTCAGCCCAAAAGCAGCATTTGGCAGCCATCTGCTTTCTGCAGCTGTAGCTGACTCAGGTGTGACAGGGACAAGCAGGGCCAAGACAGTATAAAACAAGAAAGAACAAGCCAAACTTTGTGTGCACACAGGCATTCCTGCTTCTGGAAATCCAGGCATGGCTGGCTCCTAGAGGAACTGAAATACTGTGTGACTAGCACAGAGTTCACACTTTTTATTTTTCTCCTGAAAGTGATATTTCATGAGGCAAGCAGTTGCAGTTCTGAAATGAAGCGAGAGCTACATACATTTAACCAAATCCGGCACTTATACCAGAGTGACAGAACACAGATAATATCTCATTTCACATGCAGTATTCTTCCTGCCTTTTTCTTTTTTTATCCTCAGTTGTAGGGCCTAAGAGTTAAGGAAGATGAAAATGCAGTACCAAAGTTTTCACATCCACATTATATGTTCATAGCTCTTCCCAGGCTGTGCTATGTTCTGCATGATCAGAAGAATTTTGTGTTTGATGCTCCTGTTATGTCCATATCTTGGGCTGGTATCTCCTACGTGAGAGTCTGGTTCCCCTGCTAGAGTGACTTTCTTCTCATCACTGCTGGTGTGAGGTTCTAGTAGTCAAAAGA
Source organism: Upupa epops (assembly GCA_013397515.1). Classification (NCBI taxonomy): domain Eukaryota; kingdom Metazoa; phylum Chordata; class Aves; order Bucerotiformes; family Upupidae; genus Upupa; species Upupa epops. The sequence goes on from VZRI01004100.1 coordinate 16,712, forward strand.
GGACATAATTCATGAGAGTCCAATGTGGCTCTCTTCCAGAAAAATGTGCAAGTTGTTTTCCTTGCATAACATCTCTAGTGATTCTAGTGTTTCCATAGGAAAAAACCTTCAGATATTAAATAACCTAACATTAGTTTGTGGAAGGATAGAGAATGAGATTTCACTAAAAAATCCTGCTGTGGCTTTCTTTGTAACAGTAGTAGTTCCAGCAGTACCATCATGGCATGAATTGGATTGCTTTCAGAACTGAATGTTAAAAACCCATCAGTCAATGGACTTTGGTAGGAATAAAGGATGTATAAAACCGTATAGGATTGGGCACTTTGTTTCCTTCCTCTTTTTTCTCAGGTCTGTATTGCTTAGGGCAGAGATGACGAAAATGAAGTAAAGAGAAGTTGAGGCTCTTAGCAGGCATTACTGATAGATTAAGCACTAGTCCAACATTTTTCATGCAAAAGTCAGTGTTTGTAAATCTCAGACCATCTTGTATAGCTTCAGGCTGAATGGGAGAGATGTATGATACAGCCTGGAATTGAAGTTATCTCCATTAGTGACTTAATTGAGAGCATCACAAATCCGTCGCAATGTCAGAACTTCACATTTGCAGCTCCCTTGTCTTTTCCATTTGTTATGTCAGATGGGTCAAATTGCATTTCTTGTGCTCCACTTCTTACTTTTGAGCAAAAATGCATTATGGGAATAGAATAAAACTACGGTCATTTGCTCCATGATGTGATGCTTGAGTCATTTACCCAGTGCTTGCCACTAGGTGGTTTGGTGTTTTTTAATATCCATCCCTTATTGTTATTATTTTGAACAAGACTGTTTGAAATGAAAAGCGAAATTGTTCCTTCCTTTCCCCTTCTGCATTTGCCTTTCTAAATTGATTGGCAATAAGATATTTGTAAGGTTGCAAGTCTATAAGATTACCGTTCAATAGTTAATGTATCATAGTGCAACAACTGTTTAGATGAAGTACAGCTCTAGATGCAAGACAGATATATATATTATAGACCGAACCTGATGATTTTAGAGGTCTTTTCCAGCCTTAGTGATTCTGTGATTCTGTGATTGTTAAATCCACTATTTTCCCCTGCCTTTTTGCATGCAGTGATTTCTCCATCATGTGTAACAGGAAGAAATAAAATTGTATGAAATCACAGAATTATTGAGGCTGGAAAAAAACTCTAAGATCATCAAGTCCAGCTCATGACCTAACATCACCACAATCACATAGACCACGGCACTAAGTGCCATGTACAATTTCTTCTTAAACACCTCCGGGGATGGGGACTCCACCACCTCACTGGGCAGACCATGCCAGGGTCTGATCAACCTTTGTGTGAGGAAGGGCTTCCTAACATCTTACCTAAACCTCCCCTGGTGCAGTTTCAGACCATGCCCACTCATCCTATCACTAGTTACCTGGGAGAAGAGCCCAAAGACCCTTGTCTACAACTTGCCTTCAGGTAGTTACAGAGAGTGAGAGAGTGATAAGGTCCCCCCTGAGTCTCCTCCAGGCTAATCAACCACAGGTCCCTCAGCCTCTTCATAAGACTCTCTCTAGTCCCTTACCCAGCCACATTGCTCTCTTTTGGACCCACTCCAGTACCTCAATATCTTTCTTGAAGTGGGAGCCCAGAACTGCACTCAGTACTTAAGTGAGGCCTCACCTCTGCCCAGTATAGGGGGAATGAGTCATTAAAGCCAAATTTACTAAGTTTTTTTAACTGCAGCCTTCTGTAAAGCAGGAGGCTCATCAGATCTACAGATTCTGCCCACAATGTCAATGAGATAGTTTAATTCATGCCCCACCAAACAGCTATTAATTTAACAGGTAGAAGATTGATACCTGTTTGGTGAACAAACAGTTCACCACAAGCTGTGAAAGTACTGATGTAGTAACAGGTTTATATTCCAGAAGACTGCTTTGATTTATCTCCCAAGCTTCCTCCTTAGCAGGCTTATTGTAGGATGTCCAACCACATGCTAAGAAAGCTTTTATTTTGTTTGTTAATGATTACTGCATTGGTCTGACAGTGTGTGCTTCTATCAGTTTGTAGACAAAAGAGCTTTCAGGTTTTTAGGGTAAGTGTTCTTCTGAGTCTAGGCTAAGTCAGATCATCAGCTTCCATTCTTGTAACTGGGAGAACAGTTTGAATAGTGGAAGACAAAGTTGGCTTTTCAAGACTATTGCTTCTTAATAAAGGTTATTAACCTACACATAGCATCAAGAGAGCTGATTCTGATCACACTGCCCTCTGAGTAAATTTCTGGGACTTTGTTTTGTTGGAGGGGAATGTTGAAAAAGCTGAAGTATTTCAGCTTTCTCTTCTCACTCATGCATTCTATCTGTAATGATGATTGGAAAGTTGCTGGCAATTATTTAAGACCCTTTCATCCCATAAAAATAATGCTGAGAACTGCGGGAATAACTAAATGGAGAACAAAACAGTGAATGGCAAAAAAAAGTTTTATTGAACCTACTTCTTGCTCTTATTTGCTGTAAAATTCACAATCCTTTTCCATTTACACAATCCACCTTCACTCTTGCACTCACAACCATTGAGTGGGATTTTGCCTGTTCAGTTGCTGTTCCTTCATTACTGCCCAACCCTCTGGCTGCAGTTTGAGATGGTTCACCTGAGGCTGCTTTCACAACTTGGAGATTATATTATTGCTTGACAGACACATCATTAAGAAATGCAGTCACTGTCTCATCTAATTCATTTAAGCCTAGATCTGTGCAAACAATCCAAACCAGATAATTTGTAAGATGACTTAAACCTGCCTTTTTTTTCTCTGCATTGTGGCCAGTATCGATGGGATAGCTCCACTCGATGGGATACTCCACTTTGCTCCACTCAGGAGACTGAGAAGAAACCAGGTTCTTCTTTCAGGTCAAATGCACAGCTGGCACCACCAGAATGTTGTCACTTAAGTAATCATATTTGTTTGCATTTTTCCTGTTCTAAGAAGTGATTTCAGAATTGTTTGTGTGTTAATGAGGGAACTCTCATTAGAAAAAAAAACCACACTGATTTGTGAAGGCCTTTTGCCATGGAATTACTGCCCTTGTTGGTGTGCTGTTTGCCACAGGATAGCTAACAGTGTAAATTGGTAACATCTCCATTTTGGGGACAAAGGACTTAGGTGAGCATTACCAAGTTCAAATCCTATTCCAGTCTCTACTATAAAGGTAAAGATCAGCATTTTGGTAATAGTAGAGTAAACTCATCACTTAGATAGCTCTTTTGGTAGCTGTTTCTGCAGTTGCTTTTGTTATGGATGTGTGAAGTCATTTTGAAACAAACTCCAAATGAGGGTAGTGCTAAGAGCAGGACAGGTATGATGTGAGCAAGCAAGCACTAAACAAAGAAACCTGGGCATGTTTGGAAGACATGCATGCATGCATACTGAATGCATCCCATTCAGCACTAAACCAGTTCCTTGGTACTTAGAACATGCTAAAGCACCAGGCTGTTTTCTTCTGCAAAACCTGGTGTACACAACATTACAGGTTTGTTTCCTCTTTACAAACAAGAAACCATAAAACCCTTGAAGTCATGTTTTGACCTCTGCTAATTATATACATTTTAGGAAGTCCTAGTTGCTACAGGCACTTAAGCCCTTGTAGGCGTAAGAACCATCCAAATCTTGGTCTGTGGGTATTTGCGAGGAGATAAAATTTATCATGTGAGAGTTCTGTTAGACCCCTAGAATATTTGTGTGTTAGACTTCTCTGTGGCATTGAATCAAATCCAAATGTGCTCTCAAGGAACATTTGTGAAAGGAAGAAAAGTTTTTACAGAAGACAACCATGGATAATCCTGTGGGTTAGGTAGTCTGGCAGTCTACACTGGCTAAACTGGATCTTCTGAGCACAGCAGCTGAAAAGTACCTCTCTGTGTTATAAATATCCAAAATTATAAGAGTGATAACAGTGTATCCAGACTTCATTAACTTTGTAAGTGATGCTGGACTTTCATTCTTTTCGCACCTGTAATTGCCTTGTATTCCACAGAAGCTTTCTCTGCAGGACAGCAGGTTTTGGTCCTAAGAATGTCATGCTTTTATTAACATTTAGGGTTTTTATTATGTTTCATGTGATTTATTCTTCTCCATATAGTATTATTTTTCACCATGCTATTGTGATGACTAACTGATGCTACTTTCTTCACTACTAGGAAAGGAAAGTCCTCCAGTCAGTGATGTCCTTGATGATGCAGATGAACCTATGCCTGTACCAGAGGACCTTTCAACGAGTACTGGAGGACAACAGAGTGCTAAGAATGAGAGAATCTTGGGTAAGCTTAGTTCATAAGATAACAAATATTAGCATATAATATAATAAAATATGGCTATAATGCTGAAGAACTATGGAAGCTGGTATACAAGCAGGTCCTCTGTTGCACAGAGTTGTTCAGGTGCTTAGTGGGATTTGTACAACTTTCTTTTTTGGAAAGGTGTTTTGAAGGACAGCAAGTCATTTCATCCTCAGAGAAGTTATAAATATACTTATCTTATTTCTGAAGCATTATTGATTGAATGGAATTCTCCCCAGCAAAGATGCCTTTCATTCTGCCTAGAAAATGGAACTGAATATGTGATTCCAGGTCAAAATTATGTGAACTCAAATTTGATAAAAATTCAGGGAACTCTTACGTATTTTTATTAGTAGTAGTAGTATTTTCAATGCTATCATGAATGTTATCTGCTATTCAGATTTCTCTAGCCTGTTATATTAGAACATAGGTATTATTCATATGTTTTGGATTACCTCTGATATTATTTAATGGGGAGAACTTTAAGAAACATTTGAATTTTGTTCTTTTAGGTAAAAGCCCACAGTTTATAACGTCTATTTGATTAAAATTAATTACTTTCCAGATATGGGATTGCAAAATTCTGGTTCTTAGGGATTCTGCACCGAGGACCAATAATTCTGCTGGCTGCTGCATGCATTACCTCACATGCAGTGCACTAAAAAAAGAGTAGATGGTATTGCTTGAATACAGTATTTGTTTACTAGTAGGAAAAAAAACCCAGAAAACAAACAAACAAACCCCAATACGCACAATACAACACCAAATAAAGGTAGAGGTTTTGTTTTCATACATCCAGCACAATTCAGGAGAGGAGTTACTATCAAAGTATGTTTGTTTCTGCTCATGATTATTACATTCCTATAGTAAACTGTTGGCCAAGGTGGAGTTTGCAAGTAACTTCAAACGTTTGTCTAAGGAAGTCATGTAAAGGGCAGTAGGTGGAAAAGGAGGCACCAGAGGCAAAATATCCAAGTCAAGTCAATATAGCAGGACTGTATCAGCATTAGGAGTGGATCCTACATCCAAAATCTAGCATTAGCTACAATACTTCATTTTATGCATCTTCTCTCTATTTACTACTTGTTCACCACTTACCAAAACATTGAGCACAAATTTCAGCTCCTATATGCATACCAACATATCTTATGCACAAGTTAATCTTTTTAAATTATTTTTAATAATCTGATCACTTACCTAGTGCTTGGCCTCTCAATTCAGAGGACTTCGGGTAAAAGATTGCCTTTACTGCTTGTGTATCAACTGAATAAAATTACTTAAGCCTCCTTCCTACTACAATAAATAAACCCTTCAAAGCATTCCAGCCTTGATATAAAAAAATAATAATTTAAACAAATATCTAACAAATGGGGTTTTTGATTGCATTGGATTTATTTTACCTCACTAATATCATACAGAACCAGTAAATAGAAAAATTGCTATTTGATGATGATCTAAGGATTTTTCTGATTGCTAATTATATATCAGTGTAAACACAGTTATTATAACAAAAGCAGGAGAACGTTAGCTTTATTGTTTTAAATACATTAAGTTCTATCTGTTATTCTCAGTAGTTTTACCTTGTGCACTGAGCTATGTCCTCATTTCAACAGTTTTTCTGTAGCAATTTTGTCTGCCCACAGCTCTTTGGTTTTGAAGAGTCACATCTTGTAGGTAGATATTTGTCAGAGTCTACAGAAACAAAGACAACTCATAATACATCACAAAACAAACAGGTGATCTTAATTGTAGGTATCAGCTCCAGCTCTTGCAATTCTTGTCTTTCCTGTAAAAATTCTTACACTCCCACATCTTCTACTGCTTCTATTTCTATCCCTAAACTAAGTTTTTAAGAACAGTATGTTGATTTTTTTTTCAAAAAGGATCTGAACATGCCCTAGACATACCAGGAGCTATGTGATTGCTATGCACATTCTGGACAATTGTCAAAAGCTAAGCTGGTCAGGATAAACCAATGCCTTAGGAGCAGTGTTTGACCTATGTGATCCCTTAGATGTATAAGGGAAGAAGGGGAGTGTCTTTCTGTGTAGGTAGTGGCATGGCAGTGTAGACAGACATGGTATTCAGTGCAGTACTGTCATCTCTACGTCTTAAGACCTGTTTATCACCTCTATTTATCACCAAACATAAGTAGAACAGGATGATCCAAAAAAGTAGTTTGAAGAACAATAGATAAGTGGGTGAATATTTGAAAGATGCTGTAGACACACACACACACTTAAGTATATTTATATATATACATACATATATGTGATGTATCTTGTAGCTGGAAGATAGACTGTGCCAAATGATACTGCCAGGCAAGGCCCATGAGCAGATATGACCAAGCAGCAATTTTTTTCTACATGAATTTTTTTAATGTCCCATCTGTTTCCTTCATCAAATAGGAGTCCCCTATGCTCTGTGCTGTATTTTAACATATGATTTACAGTGCATTCAACTTAATCTGTAAAGTCCTGAGAGATTAGGTCTCTATGCAATGCGCACTGAAGAAGAATAATTTGAGTCGGGCATTTATGGTAGAGGGCCACCAGGCTCTGGAGGCCTTTTCTGTATGTGTAGTGTTACTGAACTCATGATAAAAATTGCAGGTCTGTTAAATGAAAAGAGTATTTATCTCATCCTACTAGAATTAGGTCAGAAATCCATTGTTAACATAGATCAGCCTATGAGACAGAAATGTTAGAAATTAGGAAGAGGTTTTTTACTAGAAGAGTGATCAGATTTTGGAACGAGCTGCCCATGGAGGTGGTTGGGTCACTGTCTCTGGAGGTGTTTAAGGTTAGGCTGGATGAAGTGCTGAGTGGCATGATCTAGATGTCAGATGTTCAGATATTGTAGTAACACTTCATGGAACCTTTAACCTTGCAGTCAAAAGTTTAATTGCCTTTTTCATCAGTTTAGCATTTTAAAGGTTAAAGATTGGGGGAAATAAGCTATTTTTAGAAAAGACAGATAAGGTCTAGATCCACTGAGTGTTTTCAGAAGTCTCCTTTCTTGCTTCTTCCACCCTAGATTGAGACTTGAACGTGACATTAAAAGCCTAATAGAGAGCTAGTTCTTTGAAAGGTGTGTTCTACTCTGGGAACACAGATGCAGAAGATTTCAAAAGTTAAAGTACTGTATTAGCTTGCCAGACTTTATTGGCTGCATTCAGACTTTGAGTGTCTCACCTAAAATTACTAGAGGGTGTGCACATTTCATAAGGGAGATAACCAGAGGTTCACAAACCATTTGCTTTGACTTGTGTTTCCAGTTAAAGGTACCCAAGACATGGCTTGCTTCTAGCCAATGCAAAACTGAGTGTAAAATGGTAATTTCATCATAGGATGGAGTGGGTTGGACTGAACTTCTAGAGGTCACGTAGTCTAATCCCCCCTACAACAAGCAGGGACATCTCTAACCAAAACAGATTGCTCAGAGCCTCATCCAACCTGGCCTTGGATGTTTCCAAGGATGGGGCCTCCACCAACTTTCTAGGCAACCTGTGCCAGGGATCCCCCACCCTCAGATTAAAGACCTTTTTACTCATGTCTAGCCTAAATCTACCCTTTCTGGCTTCAGACCATAACTTCTCATCCTGTCATCATTCCCTGTCTCTGTGAACAGTCTTCCCCACCCTTCTGACAGGCCCCTTTCAGGGACTGGAAGGTTGTTAGAAGGTTCCCCTGGAGTCTTCTCCTCTTCAGGCTGGACAAGCCCAACTCCCTCAGTGTATCCTCATAAGAAAGGTGCTCCAGCTCTCTGAACATTTTTGTGGCCTACTCTGGACATGCTCCGACAGGTCCCCATCCTTTTTGTGTTGGGGGCTCCAGAAAGGACACAATTTGTAAGTTTGTGGATATAAAGTCAGTTACTACTAATAAGCCACTGCAGCAGAGCAAAACAGAGCTATATTAAAATACATGTTCTGATCACTGCTAAGTGTCCTCATTTCCTTGATGGACTTGCTATGATTGTAATATTGTAACTCCCAGGATATCACTATGTACAGCTTCCTCCCATAAACCTATTTTCTGCTGCTCTATCTTCCTCCCTTGTCCTCTTCTCTACCCCAAATTTCCTTCTCAGGTTGATCCAGTGCCTATAATCTTTTTACTGTTTTTTTTTTTAACCCTTCTCACCCACCTGCTTTATATTTGGTTTTTCTGTAAAACACAGGGAAATTTTCCAGATGAGCAAAGCGTTGGGTTTTTGCAACTCTTTAAGGCACTAGAGACTCTGGTTTGTCATCTCTTATACCTATCATTTTGGAATTTTTATCTCAGGTATTTGGAAACATATACCCCACTGAAATTCTATTAAGAATCAGTGTGTTGCAGCCCAATTCAAATGTCTGCTGATTCTCTCTGTGTTTGTTCAAGTTTCAGGTTCAATGTTGTGTACACTCTTTATGGCTAATCAGTACTGAACACTCTGTGTGCAGTAGACAGTTGTAGTTCAGAGCTGTTTCTGTCCTGGGACTGTGTCTTAACACAACTCATGTGAGGGAAGCTACTGGTTACCTACAGTAAGATGTAGGTCAGCCCCTACTTCATCAGAACAAGCCATTCGCTGCAGTGGTAGCATTTACCTGGAAAGGCAAACCATACCTTCCTTTATCTATAACTACCTATGCTGTAGCTGCACATCAGTGAGTGAAAACGAAAAAGCCATCTCACAGTAATCCTGGCCTCAGACACAGCACTGCTGCACAGGCAGCCTCTGATGCTGAAGGTGGCCATGTAGATTTCCAACACAGCGGTCAAGGGTTTCTCACTGAAAAAGCGATCACTGCCACAGTCACTGTTTACAGTCTATGGAATGTATGTGTTCAAGTGTTCTTCTTTCTGAGAAGAATGCATCTCCCTAAATTTGATTAAAATTATTGGACAACTGACAGAGGATGCCCAAAGTAACTAGTCAAGGTAATCCTAGACATTGTGAGAAGGCAGATGAGATTTATATGAAGTTAGAAAGTATCTGTCCTGCTGTGGCAGGGGGATTGGACTAGATGATATTTTGAGGTCCCTTCTGATCCCTGATGATTCTATGATTCTATGATTCTATGTATTTTTTAAAAAAAGAAAACCAGTATGGAAAGAGACATTGAAAGAAAAGAACTTTTTGACATTTTTCTGCTACAGTTGGAACTGTCCAGTAACAGCATCACAGAATTATTGAGTCTGTAAATGACCTCTGAGATCATCAAGCTGGGCTCTCCTACAAGCCAGTTACTGAAACAGCAACCTGTATAGCTGCAGAGCCTCAGCGCTTGACATCACTGGGGACCTGGCAATGCCTTTGCATCCTGAGGTCTTCCTTCCTGGCCATGGGCATTGAGAGGGATAACCTGCACAGGTGTGACCTGCTAGTTACTTGAGCAGGCAATTGTCCTGAAAAATCCTGAAGATCATTCTGATCTTCTTCAGTGTTTCATTTCCTTAAAAGGATCTCACCCATTTGACAGCATGGACATCGCACTGCTGAGAGGATACTGGGCCAACCACAACGGCCTGCCATTACATAAATCTGCTGCAACTGGCACAGAGCTGGGTGGAGGCACAGTGAAAGTGTGGAAAGGCTGCAGACAGAGGGGACAAGAGAGAAAAGCCAAAAGGGGAAATGCCCCACCCCAGCTTTCAAAACTGGTCTTTGAGACAGGTCCATCTTGCTGCTGGCCCAGCACGGAACTGTTCAGAGAACTAGAGTAACCTGGAAGGCTATGTTAATGCATTCTACTTGCTCAGGCTTCAGATGGACACCTCTGCTGCTCAAACATATGAGTGTGTAGGAGTTGATGAGTCTCTGTAAATACTTACTGATAGTTGCTGTCTCACTTGTTGTAGCCCTTTCTCTGAGAGCAGAGAGAAAATTTATTTCAACATAGTTTGGGGAGCTGTAAGAATTGCCTTTAACCTTCCCCAATGAAACAGAGCTTGCGAGTCTAGCTGAGAAGGCTTCTGAAGGAATTGAAAGACTTGCAACTAAAGTACTTTAGGAACTTCTAAAATAGGGAAGTTGGGAATCTCCCCTCTTGTTTGGCTCAAAGGCCCTATTTCTAGCCCCAAAGTAGCAGTCTCCAGTATGGGCTGGTATTGCATGTTCTGAGACCCTGCCAGTATAATTTGCCTATTTTTAAGGGGAATGCAACACATGTTTTTGTCAGGATTATTTTCATTTTGTATGCAAAATTTTTGTGGGAATTTGTAGAGGAGGATTGGGGTGGTTTAGTGGGATAAATATCATGAATGGCCTGATACATGCTGTATGTGATATACACCACAGAGCAGCCTTCAAAGGTATGCTTTGCATATGCACAGTGTGAAACAGTGTGCTAGAGTGAGGTGCAGACTCTAGGGCCACTGGAAGATGAGAAATTAGAGTCAAGCTCTGTTCTATGAAATCATACAGTCACAGAATTGTTTAGGTTGAAAAAGACCTTCAAGATCACTGAGTCCAACCATTAAATGGACTCTACCAAACCCACCATTAAACCATGTCCTTAAGCTCCAGATCTACCCAACTTTTGAATGACTTGGTACCTTGCAAAAGTTGCACAAATTTCCAAAAGGTCAGTAGAAAACAGCCCTCCTGCTGCAGGCAAATTGCTGCAGTGGATGCTGAACATTTTCAAAACAAACTTGCAAGTAGTTTTTCAAAGAGAGGGATGGGAGGTTGAGATAATGTGGTAGAGAGTCATCACAGCACCAGTGCAGGCTGCCCTCTCTTAGCACAGCCTAGGCCGAACCATCGTGTTAGCCGGCACAGATGAGAACTTGTTCTCTGCTGCATCCAGAACGCATGATAAAATCAAATCCTTTAGAAGATAATTGATCCCAAGAGGATCTGGACTTTTCCTGTAATTCCTTGCTAGTTTTGTGAGAGTTGTACTTCTGACCTGTTTGGTGGAAGTACTGTTTCTCCTGCTACCTGGGGCAATGTGACACTGCACTGGTTGGTGACATGGTGTTAAAAACATGATTTCTCCAGAGCTCTGTAGCTGTGGCAAGTTTCATGAGTGCCTGCCAGGCCCTGCTGTCTTTTCAGAGTGGGGAACATCACTGCAAAAGGCAGGGAAAGCCTAGAGGCTGTGCAAGTTTTGTTTCTGCAGCACTGGAAAAGTAGCAATTGTTGGTTGGAAACATGCAGTGTGTTCAGCTGTGTGGCTTTTAGGTGCAGATACTGAGCCTGCTGATCTAATCTGCAGTCAGAGGAAGCTGTCTTTATCTCAGCAGAAGAGATGTGCCTTAGAGATAAGCCCTGTTCTAGCTCAGGAGTTAAAATTATCTAGCGGGATCTGAGACTCTGCTACAGAGCAACTCAGAAATACAGGGCTCTGGCTGGAAGGAGGGCAATTTTAAGCTAGGGAGGACCTCTATAACTGCAGCTTGCTAAACCTCAGGTTATTTTAGGGGAATGACTCTACATCAAAAGGTTGGATGTAGCTCCCAACACATTCTAGTTTGTACTTCTTGCTTGCTTTTTGTTGCAATCTAGCTTTTTCCCTTGAGTAAATGTTCGACCAGAGTGTTTTTCACAGGAGTGTGACCCAAGCAAAAAGCTTTGCTGTTGGATTGAGGCACAGTATGGAATCTACTTGCCTCCACAGAAGCACTGGTTTGGAATAAGCTGGTGTTTTGAATTTGTTCATCCTCTCCTCATGTTTCTGTAAATTCAACTCCTTCCATAGTCCTTCCCTGGGAGAAGACAGCTTCTGGCCGCAGAGGACCTTCTGTGAGCTCTCCCCTGAGGTGTGGATTCCTCAGGCTTTGTCCCACAGCAAAATGCAAGAATGGTGCCACGGAGGCTGCATCCCTGCACTAGAGATGTGCAGGGAAGTATGTGTAATGTGGCCAAGCCACCATGGGTTTCCCCAGAGCAGAAAAAGTTCTTTATGCTACCATAAAAAGAGCAGGGGATGGAAGGGAGATTCACTTTGGAGCTGTCTTGCTTAAGCTGGGAGCAAACACACTTCTTGGCAGCAGGACGAAGACTTGTCCCCAAGCCATTCTCACTTGGGGCTTGATGAGGTGACTACATGAAGTGTCTTGAATTTTATGCCCTCATGCTGTGTAGTTGTGCTACAGCAGCCATTGCAGGCTCACTGTCAGCAGGTCATTTACCACGAAGATGTGTGAGTGCAGCGAGCAGTCCCAAAGGGGATTTTGGAAGTGTCTAACTTGTAATCCTTTGATATAACCAAGATTTCAATCCTGATAACCAAAATCCACACCTAAACTGGGATTCATAACCCTTTCAAAGATTTGCACAGCAGTAGTCAATGCAGAGCAAACACAATTGCTGTCAATTTGCAACCAAATCAGGGCTAGATCAAAAAGTTAAGGTCCCGATTTTGCTCATTGGTTTCATCTTTCATTTCCCATGTTTCTTCTCCCTTAAAGACAGCCCCAAATTATCTCATTCAAGAAATTTAATAAATACAGCAAAACTGGAGAGATGTGCTTTCCTCTCCTCCCAGCTACATATCAGAGTCTAAAGAGGGGAAAAAAAAGAAGACTGAAGAATAATGAGAACTCTCACATAAGCCAGGGGTTTTTTAACCTTGGAAGTGTTACTTATGAGGAAGTTGTCTCTTACCAACAATGTAAGAATAAGAACTTGCCTGATCCCTGACCCCTCCTTTAAAATAAAGAGTGAAAATATAGAGAGTTTGAAAAGGAATTGCTAATTCCTTCATGGAACAGAAAATATCTGCACATCATTTTACCCTCCCTGATGATTATGTAATGTGACAGTAATATTTAATGCAATGGAAAGGTAGGCTTGAACTAATGTGACACTTTCAGGTTGTGTTGCAATTAATAGAACAGGAAATATTTGCTATTCTCCATATTTCATCACTGAAAAGCATCCTGTATTTGTAAGAAGCTGTGATCAGCCAACATCCCTGCTATGGCTTTGAACTTCCTAAGTCTTTGGTGGGTTTTGTATTTTGGGTTTTGTTCAAGCTAAGAGATTTGTGTTCTGATTTTTGGTGATAGCTTAGGAATCTTCTCAAGAGAGATCATCATAGCAGTGTGCACTTCAGTATGGTATGGACCGAGTCATGGAGACTACTATTTCCTGCTGTGAATATGTGTTGCAATGGTCGGAAGTGGTGGCAGTGGTTGGAGTTGAAGCAGGATGGTTTCATTAGTACCAAATTGTGACTGCCAGCTAGGAAATGCTGCCGTGTCTTGCACCCCTAACACTGCGTCTGGGTTTCGGAGATGTGTTGCTGGGTCTTTCCACATGAGAATTTATTTTCAAGTGAGAAAAATACATGCACATACAGAAAAATTTTTTTACCCCATTGTGGTGTGGGCTAAGACACACTGCTTGGTTTAGGTGCCCAGATTTGCAAAGGGCTTTAAACACCTAGGTGTCCGTGACAGGTGTTGATTTTTACATGTTACCTCCCTACCCCTGCATTCACAATCAGGATGTGAATGTCTTAGTGTCTTCTAAGCAGGGCACCCCTCCTGCTTTCCTTGGACTTAAGCCATGGGTGAAGAGGTGAGGATATCCCTTCCAGCCTGACATGCACCTTCCTTTCTGAGTGAGGATTCACTCATGAATCCTCACAGAATCCAAATAAGTTTGTAACTGGCAGCTCCCACCAGTGGACATTAGGAAAGAGATAAGGAATCCCTGGTGACTAGCATGGTCACTGGGACTTCATCTGCTGCAGAGGTGGACCTACAAAATTTTATCTAGACCTCAAATGGGAACTAGGCTTTTCTGGGGAGACACTGAGTTTCCTGTACATTTTTTCACATAATCCATGTAGAAATAAAACCAACCAATTATAATTGTGATAGCAAAAGACTTCAGTGTCTTTGGAGCCAAATATCAGGAAGAAATTATGGTAATGAGGCATTGCCTCTGGTGTAGCAACACATTTGTTTCATCTTACCACCACATTGCTAGTAGAAAAGTAAAATTGCTAGCCTATCATGGGCTTACAGTGATGTTAAGTCGGATTTTATTTCTTCTTGCAAAACAGACTAGAGAAGGCTAATATTGTTGCTTCTGTAATTACAAATTAACGAGTCTGTACATTTGCCATACAGTAGAATCATCACTAATAAGCACTTTCCTCTATGCTATGAAAAGGACTGAGTTAGACCATGCACAATTTAGCTCTTGGTGTTCAGGAAACAATGCAGAAATAGTTTTCATCTCTAGAATGTTGTTAAATAATTTTTTCCCTATTATAGTCCCTTTGAAGTTGGAAACTTCATTTTCCAGCCAACAGGAACCGTTTATTCCATGATCTCTTTTGCACACACATAGACACATGCACACACAGAGAGTTGCTTGTCAGTGCACATCAAATTCTGTGTCTGCAAAATCAAATTCCTGTGTAAAAAACCCCTTCTGAACCAGCACACATATGCAAAAGAACATTTATCTTAAAAGCTGAGCTTTCCCTTCTATTTCTTGTGGAAAGATAAGGCCTATGAAACAGACACTGCAAAATAAACATGTCTTTTTTCTTTTAAATCTAGAAGAGGAAAAAGTTAGTTCCTGTTAATTTCTCTGTATCCCTACAAGAAACCTAAGTGTAAATCCCATTTGGGAAGTGGGCAGCAGCTGAGGAACACATGCTTGTAACCCTTGTGGCTTTTGCAGTCTGCAGAGACTTGCATGACCAAATCAACTGTAAAGGCAAGGTCTGGAAGGACCACCAAGGAGTCAGTGTTGATAGGAACAGCTGGGGAATGGGGAGAGAGATGCACCCTCTCTCAATCCTTCTTGCTGGTGTCTCTCACCTGAGTCCATGTCCTGGAGAGGCTCTTCTGCTGCCTTATTGGCTAAGCCAGGCAAGGTACATGAGCTCTTGGGGTCCTCTCCCTCAGTTTATAAATACTGTTCCTTCCCACTTCCATTTATCTTTTTTGCTTTAACTCTTGGTGTGTTATTCATGTAAGGACTGTAATGTAGAGTGAGGGGTATGTTGACAAAATTTTTTCTGAAAAGATTCTTCTACCCTCCTATACCAAATTTAGAATTGTACAGTGAAGCTTTGGGGGATGCCTGATCCTCCCAGCAGAGCTATAGGATAGGTGTCTAGTGTATTGAAATAATCCAATGGAAAATGGAGATACAGTATCTTGTGTATCTCATTGAGATACAGTTCTCCACCAAAAGCTAATGCATGGCAAACTTTATAACTTCCTTAGAGATGATAGAGGAACTGAGCAGTTAATAAAAACCTGTGATTAAGGAATGACTGTAACAGAGGAAGTGATGGACCCTCCAGCTCTCATGGTCCAGAAAGTCACAGCTATATTATGGGAATCTCCTTATACAAGCTTCAGGGAGCCACAGCTGAGTGCAAAATGCAACCCCTGGCTTTCCTGTGTGAGGACTGGTATCCACCATGGTGGTTTTTTCACCCCCTTTTTTTTCTGTCAGTGAGACAGAGCACAAACAGTACTATGAGTTGCATACTTCCTGAGAACAGAGTGATCCACACATTCTGGGTTGTGGGTTGTGTTTTTCATGTTCAGGCATAGGATGAGAGTTCATCAGATAGCAATGGAGAGCTCTAGCAAATAGCTAGAAACAAAGTTCACAAGGCTTAATGGGAAGATTTGCTGTGCTGCAGGCAGCCCCTGAACGTTCATTCGATAAAAGAGAAAACGAAACCTTTAACATTCTGGTCTATAAACACTTGAGAAACATGTTACTCTCAAGCTGTGAGCCTGGGGTCACGTCACCTTATCTAGGACTCCCCATTGCTTTAGAGGTAAATGAATCTGAACCTATGAATGAGCCATGCTTCATTTGTACTGGTGACAAGAACTGCTCTCATCACTGTTGTGGTGCAAGTGACAATCCTGATGTCTATGAGCTTCCAAGAGACTAAAAGCCTGCCAGTAGAATACTGGCATAGAAGCACAGAATGGTTTATGTTGAAAGGGAGGTCAGAGATCATCTAGTCCCAACCCCCACACCTCCCACTAGACCAGGTTGTCCAGGACCCATCCAACCTGGCTTTGAAGGCCCCAAAGATGATCCAAGAGCTGCAACACCTTTGCCATGAGGACTGGCTGGGGCAACTGGAGTTGTTCAGCCAAGGGAAGAGAAGACTCGGGGCAACCTTAGAGCTGCCTTCCAGTACCTGAAGGGAACCTACAGGAAGGCTGGAGAGGGACTTTGCACAAGGAGATGTAGTAACAGGATAAGGGGAAATGGTTTGAAACTGAAGGATAGGAGGTTTAGACAAGATCTTAGGAAGAAGTTCTTCAGTGCAAGAGTGGAGAGTTACCCGGAGAGACTATGGCTGCCCCCTCCTTGGTGTTCAAGGCCAGGCTGGGTGAGGTCTTGTGCAATGAAGTCTGGTTGAGAGGTGCCACTGCCCATGGCAAGGAGGTTGCAGTAGATGGTCTTTACAATCCCTTCCAACCTGAGCCAGTCTGTGATTCTATGCTCCACACAACAGCATGTCCAGGGCACAGGTAGAAAAGTTTACATTAGTTAGAAACAACAACTTGTGTAGAGCTGCTGTGCAGTGTAATGGGAAAGATCTTCCACACTTTCAGTTTGCATCTCAGTACAGCCACACTGGATGTTGTAGTATGCAACAGAGGTGTACTATGGATTCTGCATTGAGTAGTACTGGTGCACTTGCTGGCTCAGAAGCTAAACAGAGATGAAGTTGGTAGTTCATGGGAAAGATTTCCTAGTGTGCTACAGTGCATTGGGACACACACTGGAGTTTTCCTGTGCTTAGAATCCTTTATGTTTGGTAAAATGCAGTGCAATGCCTGTTCCTCTGCAATAACTGAAGACCCCTTTAAACATAAATTGGGCAGATGCTTTAAAAAGTGACAGAAGAATTCTTCCAGGTGAAGGGCACTTACACTGTTTGGGATATGGCACTTGGAGCAGAGAGGAAGTTTGACAGAAACTTTGCCTTCTAGACACTTTCAAACATTCCATAAATGCTGAGAGGACAGGGAATGCCAGCTCTGATAGTCAGATCATCAACCCTCATGGAGGCCAAGCTTTGATCACCCTCTGAATGCCTGATGCCACTTTTCACAGCCCAGATCAACTCTCAAATAATGGTGTGTCCTCTGGCTATTAGCATCTACTGCCAGTGTAAGGCTGGGAATGGGATTGAATGGGTTAAGCTTTTGGTGTTTCTATTGCCATTTCTCTCCAATAGTTTTGTTGTTTTTAATCTATGGATTTTTGTGGTGGCACAGGGTTCCTGGCAAAGAGCAGAACTCTGGTGCTCTAGACACTGCACAAACCCCAACAGTGAGCCCCAAAGAGCTTGTGATTAAGACTATATGTATGTGACTGATTGATTAAGTTTTTCAAATCCTCACTGAGGTAAATGTGAGGTAAGTCACAATAAGATGAAATCAGATGGGCTATGGAATCTAAACCAGAGGCAGTATTTTGGAGACCAATGATCAAAGTTGTTTTCCAGGTAGCTGCAGCAAAATAGTCTTGTGTGCTCCTGTAGGGTGTAGTGGGGCTGTCTTAACTCAAAAGACTCAGCTTTGTTTTAAAAAATGCAGCTCTTCAGCTTGAAAAGGAAGATTAGAAAATATGGAACAGATAAACATAAATAAATTAAGGATTTGGTGAACAAACGTGAGGGAATAAATAAGTATTGGCAGCAAATGATTAGCTCATTTTGGTAATCAGGAAATAATTCATTTCCTGACTTCTAATTAGTCTAGATCTTAATACAGAGAAGCAATTCACTGTTACTCAGGCTTTGCAGAAAGCAGAGGGCTGATTTTGACTGCTGTGCCTGATTCATATAGGCAGAAGTGCCAGGTCGTGCCTGTGCAGTGGGGTTACAGCCTGGTGCCAGCACCACAGAGCAGTAAGTGAGGCTGGTCCTGGGAGGATAGTAAGCTGAAGGTAAAGTTGGGATATAAGCCCAAAGTCAGTGGGGGTCAAATCCGTGGTTTGTCTAGGCTTTTCTGTTTGCTGAAGATCATTTGCAATGACCAAGTAAATAAGTTAAAAATCAGCAATTTGGGTTTGGAATGAGATTTCACACCTTGTAACTGAACATTTAAGAGAAGTGCTGCAAAGCTGAGCTGGAGATGACACAGTTTACAGGGTTTAGTCATTTCCTACAAGAAAGGTACAGTCTCTTGTTTCATTTCTCAGACAACTGATAAATTCTACCATGCTGGCTGCAGAGCAGCAGGAAATTAAAAAACTGGTTTGGATATTTCAAACAGCTTACATTGGGTTTTTTTTCTCTTGAGGTAGGTAGTTGCTTTTGGGATTTGTGCACCTCTCTTGGAATAGCATGGTAACATAGGAAAAGGCAAACTGGGGCAAAATGTCATTCTTTTCCTGCTTCTACATCTTAGTCTGAGAAGGGAAAAGCCTAGTCTTTGACCTGGAGAAATCCCAGGTAAGTGATTGTTCAAAGCATTGCATATCTAATGGGTGTAACCAAGATTTATTAGGCTGAACAATCTTTGTATAACTCTGTAGGACACATCACAAACAGACTGGTATTTCCACAAATATCTATGCGGTGTCACCTTTTGATCTACAACTGTTGCCTGTCCCGTGGTCCTCAGTCACCTGCCAGGAAAGTGATCAGTGCATGTCTAGATTTCAACCTTGCTGTTAGGACTCCTCAGAGCTCTTCAGATGTAGGAATCATTATAGACTGCAGCACAGCTTCTGAATTTCCTTGTTACAAAAAAAATAGTAAAAAATCTTCTCCCCATTAAAAACAAATTGAAAACTGTGCAGATAAGGAAGTAGGGGCACATGATAGATTAAGTGCCTTTCCCATGGCCACACAGGAAATCTGTGGCCACACTGGGAATCAAACCTAGATTTCCTCAGTGTGCATCCATTGTCCTCTCCTCCTCTGAGGCCATAAAATTTTGTTTCCAATCAGACCATCTATAGGCTGAAACAATGAGGAAGAGAATTATCAAAAGATAAATACAATTTATAAACGTCGAGAAACTGAGAATATTTCTGGACCAAGTATTGCCCATTTCTATTGCTGTTTAATTTTCTCTTCTTTTCAAGCATCAGCATAAAAATCCTTCTGTTGTATTTCCCCTTAGCCAAGCAAAGAGCTTGTGGCTTTCTATGGCTAGGACTGCAGTAGAGGTAAATGTTAGCTGTTTCAGCTGTCCTGGTTTAGCAGTTAGTAATGGTATGACATGAAAATTACGATACTTCTGCCTTTTGACATTTCTCATCCAAAATCAGGCAGAAAAATTGCATCCATTTGCTGTAGAGAATGTGAGTTCTCTCTTACTTATTTGACTTGATGAAGCATTGTCTCTTGAACAGATGCAAAACTGGTTTTGTCTTTAAAAATGCTGAACTAAATCCAGAGGGTCTCTACTGAAGTTAAAAAGAGACCAAAAATACTGAAGCCAGAAGACATCAGGTTATGCCTTTCAAAATATACACCAGCTTTTCTCTACCATATGTAGTAGCTAGGCAAATATGTACAATTGGTACAAGCTAGGCAAAACCTTTGCAGTGGTCATAGACCCTCTCACATATGTGGACATGGGTATTACACAGCTTGGTCATCCTGCCATCCCTACAAAAACTATGCCGCTGTGAGGTGGGGGCTGGTCTCTTCTCACAAGTAATAAGTGATAGGACAAGAGGAAATTGCTTCAACTTGCACCAGGGGAAGTTTAGGTTGGACATTAGGAAAACTTCACTGAAAGGGTCATCAGGCCTTGAACAGGCTACCCAGGGAGGGGGTTGAATCGCCATCTTTAGACATGTTTAAAAGTCATGTTGGTATGTCGCACAACATCATGGTTTAGCTCTGTGCTTGGTAGGGTTAGGTTAATGGTTGGACCTGGTGTTCTTAAAGGTCTTTTCCAACCTCAATGATTCTATGATCCTGTTGGTGCTGTTCTGTAGGGAAACAGAAAAGCAGTCAGAGCTTCAGGATGGGACATGCAGTGCAGGTCTCCAACACTCATTATGTCTAATGCACTGTTGCCAGTCACAGGAGAAAATTGCTCACTCCTTCCTAAGCAGGTAGAATCATGTCTTCTCTGCCCCACGTGTCCCAAAATACATTAACTTCAGCTGAAGTACTAAACAGTGATGGAGTGGCCCAGAAGATATTTCCTAATTCAGAGATAAATGGGAGCCTGTTGATATTTTCTATGCTAGATTGTTTCAAAGAAAGTGAAGACCCACTAACACCCACATCTTATCTCCTCCTGACACTCTTCTCTGTGGAGAATAGCCACAAATGGCTGTGAATGAGCTCTTCCAATGGGGTAAGTTTCATTCAGTGATGAACAAATAATTATACCACAGTACACCTTTGTGTAACATTCTTGTCTTCACTGACATGCAGGATTTTACCACTATCTTCCTGAGAAACTGCAAATTTCAGTTAGCCACCAGATAAGATAAAAGCTGAAGCTTGACTCAAAAAGAGATACATGACTATAACTGTTGTGATATTCACAGAGGATCATTTCTCAAGTTTTTTACATAACACACAGCCCTTTATCAGAAAAATTCTTAAAGAAATTCCCTGAGAAATGGTAGAGTGGGAAAAATGGTTCCTGCTCTATTCTTAAAGAGGTTCTTGTTCTGTTTTATATGTGTCTTGTCTGCAAAATTCTCCATGTGAACTTTAAATGCTTTCTGCTCTGGCCAAGTTTCATTTTGAACAAGTGGGACAGAATGACTGTGATCTCAGTGGAAGGACTTCCTAAGCTGTCTGCTCCATCCTTTGGCAGCCAGGCAGTATTGCCCTATTAGGCAGTCCTTACTCTGCTTTAGCCAATTTCTTTCTGAACCATTTCTACCACTGTATGCTCAGTAGCTACCTTCAGCAAGCAAGGCTGTTGTTTAATCAAGCCTTCTCACCCTGAGGCTACTCATTTTGAGACCTTTTCTTCATGTTTGATTTTGCTCTTTTCCAAGAATGATCTGAAGAGGCCTCACTCTTGGTTGATATGAAGATGAGAGCAGGGGTGGTTGATTCAGGTTCAGCACCACACACTGCAGCAGTTTGCTAAGTGCCTTAAAGGAGGTGGGAATGGGAATGCAGGTCAAGCAGATGAAAGTCAGAGAGAAGTAATAGAACACTGCTGCAGGGACAGAAAATGCTAAGCCCATATTTATTTTTTTTTTTGGTTATTTAAATTTTTTTTTGCTAAGCCACCAAGTATGATTCCTGGTCTGTCCTTCCCTTTCTGTCACTTCTCCATAATTCTTAGCATTTCAGTTGGGCTGCTGTCTCTAGGCTGCTTCCTCTTTTCCTGCTTTCCTATATTTCATTATTTGCCCTTCTTCCTCTTCAAGTGCTTTTACAACAGAGTGAGGAGGATGTGGAAACCCAGTTACAATATGACACACAAACTGAGTGTCACAACTGCAGCCCTTTGGTTTCACCCCTGGGAGTGCACAGAAGCAGGTCTGCATGGAGAGGCAGGACTTGGGGCTGAAGGAAAGAGAGAGATTTATTAGGGAAGAACAAATGACAGAAAGTAGCAAGGTTTCCAGCTTGGGAACTTGGTGTAAGAGCTTGTCACATAGTTTAAAGTAATCCCAAATAGCATCTTTGTTGCTTTCCTCAAGGCAATGCAGAGATGGCAGTCTGTGCCAGTCTAAACGTCTCCTACAGTAAATCACAGAATCACAGAATGTATTGAGTTGAGAGGGACCTCCAAAGGTCATCTGGTTCAACCCACCTACAACACACAGGGACATCTCTCACTAGAAAGATTGCCCAGAGCCCCGTGAAGCCTGACCTTGAATGGCTTCAGGGATGGGGTCTCAACCACCTCTTTAGGCAATACTGCTGCCACAAAGTTCCAGCTCTGATGTGTTTCTGACCTGGCCCATAGAGACATCAAAGCTGAGCAGACCTCTAGGCCTGTATTGTACACAGCTCAGAGCATTACCCTTCAACAACAAAAAAAGAAAAAGGCAATAAAACCTCTAACAAAAGAGTACAATTAGTGAACAGGTCTGTGTGCACAGTAAACCTCTGGAAGATGCCATGGTTGAAAATGAGGAGGTGCTGTAGCTTTCCTGAGATAGCAGGTACCTGGGAAAGCTCACTCTCATGAACTTTGCTCCAAGTACTTCCCAAGGCAGTCATTAATTAGAGGTGCCCCTTTCCATTTCCCTTTTCCTTTCTCTTTCTCGTCAATTTTTTGCCTTTTTTTTTTGTTTTTGCCTGGGGCCTGTGGTCTCCTAGAAATGTTTCCCCTTGGTTGGTTTAAATTGACATAACAGCTACTGGTGTAGTGCCAGCTCCAAACTTCCAAACTCGTAGGCTGGGACAGATGCTATGGAGATAAACAACTGTGGGTTGTAAGGAAATAGGTAGTATGTCCAGACTGCTCTCTGTTTGTGGAAGGAGTTAGAGGAACAGTAGATCAGGGTTTCCTGTTGAGCTGGACAAGGGGGAAGCTGTGATGTTTTAGCTATGGCTCCAACAGGACACAAATTCAACAGCATTCTCACTGTGAGTTTGTTCATTCTCCACCACCTGTGAAAAGCTCAGGTTGTCTTAAAACTCTGAATGCCACTAAAAGTCAGGGAGACGTAAACTCCCACACTATTTAGATAATCCAGATTGCTTTCCAGTGCTGCACAGTTGCTCACAGTCGGTGAGGTGCCACAGAGGAGTAAGGATTGGGAAGCAATGGCCAAAATGGCTCTGACTTCAAAATCAGAATGCGCCACTGCACATCCCTTTTGTTAACTGCTTCTCCACAGATCAATTTACAGATTAAGGCAAGCAGAGCTTATAAGGAGCTAACAAATGCCTGCCTATGCATATGTGCTATGTGTTCTGATTCTCAGAGGTATCTGGATACCTGCAATTCAGACATGGAGCTTGAGACAGTGGTC
Organism: Upupa epops; assembly: GCA_013397515.1. NCBI lineage: Eukaryota > Metazoa > Chordata > Aves > Bucerotiformes > Upupidae > Upupa > Upupa epops. The sequence continues at coordinate 39,910 of VZRI01004100.1, forward strand.
TGATGCTCAGTGATCAGTCCTCCAGGCTGATCTCTGTCCTAATAATCTACTTTTGTCGCTGTTGCAGAGCCCAAAATCTATAACTGTTTTTGTGAAAATATGCTGATGGACAAGTGTTAAGATAATCAGCAGCCATATTAAAATGAGAACTGAAAGATATCCAAGCAGTATTTGAATGTTGGTTAAGCTTTGTAGATTGTTCTGTTTCATACCTCAATGAGAAATGAAGGACTTGATGGGAGAATTTCTGTGGTCTGAGCTATGTAGGTTTTTCCTGTTCATAACAGCCAGTTGAGAGCTGCTTATGACAATTTAGTCTAGAGAGTTGTTATTGGAAACCATTTGATTCAACAACTACTACTTTGGAAGCCTTTTCCCTAGTAGCTCTTCCCACAGCATGTTGCTTGGGTCCTGTGTTGATTATCCATGTTAAGAGCTTACATTTGATGGGAGATAGTGGCACTCAGCACGGTGATTGTGACCTTTTGAGGATTGTGATCTTGACTGTGTTTCCAGCCAGTTTCAAATGTCAGACATTCAAGAGAGAAGTAAAATAATCCTAACGCAACCTTTTACATTCAGCAGACCTAAGTGTTGCTGAGAGTTTCCTCATCAATAAAGAGGACTTTGCTCCTGGGTGAATTACCATATTGGTCTTTCTCCTCTGAAGGCATAGAAACATTTAGGCTGGAAAACACTGTTGAGATCACTGAGTCCAACTATTAAGCAAACTCTGCCAAGCCCAGAACTTAACAAAGAAGGAGCAGGCATGAAAAATGGCCAAGGAAGTGAGAAAGGCCAAAAAGTCTTTTGAAAATGTGGACTGAAGTGAGATTGCAGACTTCCAGAACGATCCAGATATCTGAATGTTTGAGAGTCTTCAAGCATCATTTGGGATTTCTTGCCATTTTGGTGGAGGACTGATTGCCCAGTTTGCTTTCTGAGTAGGCAAGATAATAAAATTGTCATGCAGTACTCTTCTTCAGCATTCTCGAGTGCTGAAATGTCTAAGTTCTGCCCTATTTCATCTTCCAATGTCTTCACAAAGGATGAGAATAGCAGTGCACAGACTTGGCACAGCACCCAAAGGTACCTCCTGAAGCCTAAACACAGCTTCTTGGTCTAATTTTATGTCTACCAGCCCTGTGACAGCTGAGGAACTATGGACTTGCGTGAAATAGTACTTGAGACATTGTCATGGTAGCCAAACAGTCCCTGGTAAAAGTCCCTGTGTCTGTCTTGCTGAAAGCAAAGGCACAGCTCATTAGAAGTTCTAGAGTAGACTTGTGAGGGCCTGATCCCAAGCCAGGGTAGCTCTGTGCCACTCCAGGGACACTACTCAAGATGCAGCTCAGTTGAGCATGGAAAGTAGAAGGTTTGCAAAGGCTAACTTTGCATGCAGGGTGAGTCAAATGTAGGCGCTCTGAAGCAAAATACAAACCAGTTAACCTCCCTGCCTGCCCCTGTGCCCCTCCACTTGCTGCCCTGGTTGCATGGCAAGCTGTGTTCTGCCCTTTCTATCACAGACCAAAGGACATCTGTTAGCTCTCAAGTGGTAGCTTTCTTTTGTGGGGGAATGACAGGGTTTGTTCTTGGTCAGGCAGGTTAAAATTCCCCCTGTAACTACAGTTGACATCATTTGTACATGACTGATCACCTTAAGCCTGTAACTGTGCTTGATTCTGCATTAGTTAATGTTTGCATTAGTTAAGCCCTCCTGGATAACTGTTGCTGTGTGGGGAAGAGCACAGGCCACAGCCTTTGTGCCTATGGTGGTTCTGGAGAACGAGCAGCTTCTGAGGTGCCAGACTGAGCATGTGAATGTGTGAGCTGGGAATGCTTTGAGATGTGCTAGTGCTTTTCCTTCACTGCTGTGTATTGTTACTTGATGTCACTTTGCCTTTTAAAAATTTCTTGCGAAGTGCCCTGTTGCCACTACCTCATCCTTTAATGCCCACATGAAAAAAATCCGATGGAAGCACAAGAGATAAAGAAGTTGAGGATAAGAAGCTCTGCTCTTACCATTGTTTGTCAGCAAACCTTTGTCTCCAGATTGAAAATCTTACTTCTCAAAACAGAAATGTGTCACTGAAGTCTGTTACCAGCAAGGCAGAAGCTGTTTCCTTCAGTTCTCCATTGTACAGACAGTAACAGACAGAGCACTTGGTACAGAGGAAGTCCAGGTTAGACATGAGTGTGGAAGAGTTTCTATGTGTTAGGCATGGAAATACACTTAGCATGGCTTTTCTTGATCATGCTCTTTCTCTCACTTTTAAAATTAGCACAGTTTTAGTGCTAATTTACATGATGATTATCAAGCAGCAAGGTGGTCAACAGCCCTTTGAAAAAGCTGTTTGGACCCAGTAGAGAATGTACCAGCAAGTAGTACACCAAAGACAATAAACATGAACCAGATCAGTCCTTTGGCTTAGTTACAGCCTGACGAAACACAAAATCAGAAGGATACAAAAAAGCACTGAGCTTCAGGTGTAGATTTCAGAGACATTACTTGGGTCTGTCTTTGACCTCCCTGACCTTACTGGTGAGTTAGAGGACTCCCATAGGTAACTAATAGGATGTTACTGGGAATCTGCATCATGGAGCAAAAACCACTTTCTGTGCCTAGGGAGGATGTACTGGTTTTTTTGTTTTGTTCCCTTGTTTGCATTTCTCATGGTTTGATCCCCTGGAACACCATGCTGAGGAGTTTTGTCCTGCAGTTAGCACAGCATGAAGCTGAAGCTGCTGGCACACATTCCCGTGGGTGGCAGCCGAGTCCTGTGCCCTGCACTGGGTGGGTGGGAGGCAGTCATGGGCCACAACATGGGTGGGGCTCCTCACACACCGTGTTGTCCCATGGGAGATAGCTTATCTGGGGACCCCTGTGCTTCTGGAATAATACACATTTGATTGGAAGCCAAAATTAGAGTGGGGAAGAAATTGTCTTGCAAGAGATGATTTGCACTTGGGAGTCAAAGAAGGGGCATCATGGACTCCACAGGGAAGATCTCCTTATCTGTCAGCACCAGTCTGCTCTACCTGCAGGTGTGACCCAGTGGTTCCTGTCATGCTCCTCTTTCTGTTGCGGTTGGGTTTTTTTTCCCCCTTAAAGAGCCAGCTCTGAGCCTGTCATTAAGATGCTTTCAATTTTATCTTCTGCTCCCTCTTTGCCACTGTGCAGCCTGCGGTGAAGACTTCAGCTCTCTCAAGCAAAACAATAAGGTGTTGTCCTCATGCTGCTTGGCTGCCTTGCAAACCTCGGGTGCTGGCCTCTCGCTGTCCTGCAAGTGCTGGGTCCTGTTTGAACAGAAGCCCTGCATAAGTGCATGTGCAGCACAGGCTACACAGGGCCCCATTTATTTATTGATGTGGGGCCTTCTATCAGTAGCAATTAAGTTGCACAGTAGGGAGTTCTGAGCTGCCTCTGAATTGCAGCACTTTACGCAACACAGACGACCACAGACACTTGATTAGCTGGACAGAGCAGGAGAAATGAGAGGTAAAACCAGTCATTTTTAAGAGCACTTGGATGCATCTGATTTTTCTAGAGCTAGTTGGTTTGATCAGTCCCACCTACATTGTGTTGTGTCTCCTAAATTTTTCTGGAAAAGGGCTTAGACCATTGTCCAAGTAATCATGATTGCTCTACCTAGACCTTTTGTTGCCTTTTTTACTCCTACACGATTCTTCATGCCACTGCAGAAGCTCATACAGGATATATACTATTAATGGGAACATAATTTACATTAAATAATTGGGTTTTGTTGTTGTCAAGCCAGTGAATACTGACTGTAAATATTCTGGGGACAAACAACTTTCCTGTGTGTCTTCTGTTTCTGAGAAAGGCATCCTCCTCCTGATGCCACAGTAAATTACCATGTTGTAAAAAGAGGCAAGTTTGGGATTTCAGGTCATAGCCCAGCGGTACCATTTGGTGCACTGTAACCAAGCAGAATAGCCATTCTGTCTGTCATCAGACATCAGAGGTGGAACTGTTGACAATGTTTTCTGGTGTTTGCACCTATGGAAACAGGAAACCTAGATGCTTCTATTAGTGCATGTTGGAATCTTGAGGTGATTTCTTTCAGCCTGGTGATCTTTTTTTCCCACTGTATCCTGCTTTTTTAGGAACATTTTCTACAATTAATTATAAAGGATAGTGTGAAAGGTTTTCTCCTCCTCACCAGAGCAGCACCTCCAGAAGCTTCAGTGTGATTTATCTTTCTCTGTTACTCTCTAAGTCACTTTGATTTTAAGTAACTTTACCAGAGAAGAATATGACTTGAGAGGTGAATGCTTCCTTCCAAATGGGATTTTGACCCAGGCACTTAAACTTGTACCAGTGTCACTGTCCCACAAAACTAACAGGATTTTACATCTGGCAGGGAGTCCCATAGCTGTAAGAGAAGGTAAACTGGCAATGGACTGAGAACAAATTACTAATTCTTCTCATGCCTTTCTTCCAGCTGCCTCTTTTTCTTTAAAAGCCACCCTCCACATCCTGTTTCCCAGGAGCTCTATTTGTTTTCTCCTTATTCTTCACTATCAACTCTTTCACTCATTGCAAAATGCATCCCTTCCCTCTCTACATTACTCAACTCTTTCCAGGGAAGTGTGACTTTTTCACCTCACCCTCCATCCTGCCTTCCTAACTGTCCCAGTCTCAGTCTAGTGCCAAGCCTGCTACTCTGCTTTTCATATGGCCACCCCTTTCTCCTTTGATGTGTCAAGGTTTTTTTCCTCAAAGACTTGCATAAACTAACTTGACCCATAGAACAAAGAAGAGTCTTTGTAGCATAAATATGAATGCTCTTCAGAGAATCCTGAGAGAAGCACCCAGTGAACATTAGGGAACATAAGAGAGCTACCCAGTGCCTTGCTTTGGGGTAACTTTCCTGCACTCTGGATAGGTAGAAATAGAGATAGGGAAAGCTGCCAGTTCAGTGGCACTGGTGCACTCCATACTCCTTGCAAAAAAACCCAGCCTGGATTAGACTCTCCTGAACTGCAATAATGTGTACAAACAGAGTGGAAAAGGAAGCCTCACATAATTTCCAAAAAAATAAAATAAATTAATTAATAAAATAAATTAACTAAAAATTAATGAGTAATGTCTTAATGGTGTTGGAAGAGCTACTGAAAAATTATCGTTACTTGTTTGAAGCTAATTAATGTCTGCATGTGTGTGTGTACAAAGATATTGACTACACAGAAAGCATTTCTACACAAACTGTCTGGAGTAACTGAGAAACCTGTACAAATGCTGAGTATGTCCCTGATCAGTGCATCTGAAGGTCTCATTCCAAGGTATTTGTCACATCATCAGTGCTCCAGGAGTGATTGTCCCCACTATAGCAAAGGAGGGACACAGACTTCTCTCACAAAAGAAGCTGCTGACTCTTATTTTCAGTTAAGTCTCCAGACAAAACAAAAATGATACACCTTGCATTCCCATTTTTCATTCAGATTTCATATCCTTAGTATTTCTACTGGACTGATTTTCTTGGTTTGTTTTTTTCTCCTAAAACATATGTGGGGGTATTTTAATTAATTTTAATTTGTAAAACAGGCTTGCAAAATGTGCTAAGTTCAAATATGAGGAGAGTTTTTTTATTCCAGTGAGGCCTTATAAAATATCTGTGAGGACACAGAACAAGGCAGGTGCCCTCGGGGTCCATCTAAAATTAGTTGCACTGCCAATTTGAGCTCCTGCTGCGAGCTGTGCTTGTGAGGGCATTCTGGGTGGTCTGCCTGGCCGTATTCCTCAAGCAGCACAGCTGCAGGAGTCCAGGAACATGGCTGTGGAGACCCTGAGTGAAGACTGACTGGATCAATATCCCTGTCAGTGCTCATGTCAAGCAATGAAATGCATCATGAGTGGTACCGGTGTGCACCGCTGCACGGTTAATTGATACATGGCTACTCATAATATGAAGGTCTAGTGTGTTTGTGCAGTGACTTCTGTGTAGATACAGTGTGAGGACAAGGCTGAGAAATGCAAACAAAACATTCCAGGATACACATACAGTAATATGTACAAACATAATATTGAAGCCTCTCCTCTCCCATTGCAGAATTCACTGCCCTGTTAGAACAGAGCAGATTCCATCCATTATAGCTGCAGTGACTATGAACAAAGATGTAGAAAGAAGAGATCTCTGGCACACAAAACAGGCAACTTGGCAAAAATGAATTCCTGAGGGTAGATGAGTGTTGTAGGGGCCTGTGGGTCCCCTGGGAAGCAGGATAAAGGTTGCTCTGCTCTCACTGATCCTCTCCAGAGAGTGTAGAAAAAGTTCCTCTTGACTTCAGCGGGAGTTAAACCACAAGCGAGGGAAATTCCTGTATATTTAGAAAACATAATAAAACTTGTTGGATGGGAGATTTTAGAACTGGGAATTGTTTTGGGCAGGAGGATTCACCAACCACCTGCTGCTGTTCCTGCTCCATCCTAAACTGATTGTTTTGCTTCTGTAATGACAGTCCTGCCTTTCTTCTAGGTATTTCTCTTATAGCAATAATGTCACTTTCTTGTACATTTACTGCTAGCAGTGCCACAAACTAGTCTCCTGTTTCCTTTCTTTATTGCAGCTGCATGCAGGGCAGGCGGCTTTAGGGACTTTCATGCAATAATTCCCAAATGTTTTTCCTGTAAGTACACTGCAAACTCAGCACACTACAAATCATTTCCATCTAGTTCCTACTTCTGTGATTTTTGTTTGTGTCATTTCACTTCTCAGTAACATACATTTGCCTGTATCCGCTACCAAAGGGATAAAGCTGTCCAGCCTTTTTGCTTTGATAGCATGAGTTTTGTTATAACTTAAGACAACTTCAAAAGCTACCAAAAGCAGATTTACATGCAAATTACTATTCTTAATTTTAAGAGGGAAAAAAAATAATCAGTGTCTGAACTACAGAAATGTATGCTCAAGCCAAGAAATTCTATTGCTGTTTCGCCATGGCGAAAACAACCCACTAAATTTGCAGAACAGTGTTGATCACTTTTGTTTAACCAGTAGGACCAACTTTGTAAATCACTGTTTGATATCGATTAGTTTTCCTCCATACTTCTAAATTATTCCCCTTTTGGGGCTGTACATTTTAAGGAAACACGGCTATTTCTGATGTGTACTCATTTGGTCGTGCATAGAATTTCTGTTAAAAAATGCAGTACTAAAAGGCCCAGATGATAGGTTTTATAAAAGGTGTGCAGTCCAGCAGCACTCAGAACTGTGAGCACCTTTATGTTCAGGTTGTTTCCCAGTAGGATTTTGAGAAGCTGTTCCTCATTCAGTCCTCCTGGGGCACCTAGGAGGCTGCAGGGTGTAGCAGAGAAGAGTTTGTCAATCCTTTCCATTCCAAATGAATGTCTTTCAAATGAAAAGCTTTCATTTGTTGCTGTAATTATTGCTTATATCTTAATTATGTCATTGCTGCACCACTACTCATGAATAAGGCTACTTACTCTATTCTAATAATATAGATTACTTATTCTATATTATACATGTAAATTACTATTCCACAAAATGAAAAGACCTGGTTTTTTATTAGGTGGAACAGACCTCTTGCCATACTGTTAACCACTGAAGCAAATGCTTTTTGAAGTGGGCTGAAGAAAGAGGTTTTTCACTGAAAAGGAAGTTGAACTGCCCATGGCAGGGGGGTTGGAACTGGATGATCTTGTGGTCCTTTCCATCCATGACCAATTCTATAACTTCTTCCCAGGGAGGGTGATGGAGCACTGGGGGGGGCTGCCTGGGGGTGTTTGTGGAGTCTCCTTTTTTGGAGACATTTGAAACTCACCTGGACCTGGTCTATGTGATCCTGCTGTGACAGGGGGATTGGACTGGATGATCTTTCCAGGTTGCTTCCAATCCGTAATGTTCTCTTCTGTGACTTGGTCTGGGTGTCCTGCTGTAGCAGGGGAATTGGACTAGATGATCTTTCATGGTCCCTTCCGATCCCTGATGAGTCTATGATTCTATGAAATGCTTTTTTGTCCATGTAATGAAAAGCTGTTTTTTCACTCAAATCATCAGATTGGAAAAGGAGGAAGTAATTGTAAAAACTATTTGTTCAGACAAATTGATCAAATGTATTACCTTTCATGTTATCACATGTAGTGAGAATATGGCAAATGTATACCTGAATTATTCTAGCTGCAAGAAATTGTCAGCCATGGGATCAGAACACAAAAGAATATCCATTAAGGTCATACCAGTCCTCCTGCCCATCTTTGTCTGTTCAACTGTTTTTTAATAGCAGCTCGCAGCTGTCAAGATCCTCTTCTTTTAGTTATCCTAATCCTGCTGTCCTAAAACCACAATTCATCACTCCTATAACTCCATGTAATACTAGTTCTTGCTCTTCTTCCTGCCATCAATCCATCCATCCACTGTCACCCTGCTTTCTTTATCAGTGTCTGCAGTCTTTGTTTTCCCACGGTCCTTTCATAACACATAGAATGGCAAACTAAGTGTTTGGATTTGGTACAATCCTCAGGATCTTCCTACCAAGTGCACTGTTGCATTTCCAGTTCATTTTCATCCATTGTCTTTGAGATACTTTCACAGTTTGTTTGGACACTTTCATGTGAAGTAGATTAATTTTAAGTTTCATTCCAATTAGCCTGAACTGTCAAAATGAATGTTACAAATTCAAAAATATCTCAGTGTCAGCTATGGACAGGTTTATGATGTTGTTTGGGTTTCCAGCTCCCTGGATGCCTGGCATTTCTCTTACTGATACTCACTGCTCATTGTCCAAATGTAATGAATTCATTGCATCCCCCATAGCAATGTAGTTGTGTTTGTAGCTGTTGTTATTTAGGTAATCAGTACCTGCTGTTTAGAAATTGTCTCTTTTGATGTGATTGTTTCTTTGCCACCATGTTCATCCTGCAACAAAACTGAGTGGCATCCTGTATTGTTTTTTTCAGCCGGTAATATTAAAATAGAGACTCAGAGTGATGAAGAGAATGGGCGTGCCTGTGAAATGAATGGGGAAGAATGTGCGGAGGATTTACGAATGCTTGATACCTCGGGAGAGAAAATTAATGGCTCACACAATGGCACAGGCAGCAAGGCTATATCAGGAGTTGGAGGCATTCGACTTCCTAACGGCAAGCTAAAGTGTGATATCTGTGGGATAATTTGCATCGGTCCCAATGTGCTCATGGTTCACAAACGAAGCCACACTGGTAAGGCCTGCCATAGTTTTTCATTTGGTTGACAAAAAATAGGCCACGTGTTGTAAACTAAGCCTTGTTTTCTATATCGTGCACTTGTTTCCTCTTATAAGATAACACAGCATTGGGGGGCATTTGGAACTCTGTTACTTTGTTATGCCGTTTTGGACAGCAGAGATATTGAGACTCCTGCTTGATGAAAGTCCATCCATCGGGCTAAAAATTGTGCAGTTAGTTTGCTTTGAAGCTATGTAAAAACTGAAAGTGTTTTCTTTTTAAAAAAGTAAAGTCATCTTTAATTTCCAATAAATTTCTAAAAATTGCTGAAGAAGAACCCATTTGTGACTAACTCTGAAACCGATCCAGTTCTAATGTTTCCAACAATGCAAACAAGACCCGTTATGGATCAGCGACTGGCAAAATAAATATTAAGAAAGCTGTATTGTCAGCCTTAGTAAAATTGAAGTTCATTACAAGTCAAATGTTTCACAAAGTAAAAGCAAGTATTGTCACCAGTCAAATCTGGATTCAAGGATTTTCCACTGTGATACGAAAAGCAAAATGGGAAGAGCCTGTGCTCCTTAGAGATGGCTTTTTATCTATGAATCTTCTTGCCTGAGTTTGCTAATCCTAACAAGTCTCAAAGAATGCAAAAATGAAAAGGTTGAAACAAAAGAAGAACTAAAGACCAGGGTGAGTCTCACCTTAGCTGAGGTAAACTGGCTAATACTTAGGCTTCCAACCTAAACTCCAAGGGCATTCACAGTTAAAGGAGAAGGACTGAACTGGGCTCTTGTGCTACAGATGCTACTTTAACAATAAATAAATAATGTATTTGTCATTTTTGTGTACGAATATTCAAATGAGCAGGACATTTTTAATATTTTTAAGGTAAGAACAACCTGCCCAATGACTAGGTTCCACTGAAATAGTGGTGCTTGTGAACATGCAGACACTTTCTTCCTCCCCATGCCCCTCCCGTCAATGACTTGCCTGGAATCAGTAAGGAGCAAGATTAGCAGAAGGTTTTCAGAGTGTAGTGGAGATGATTTGTGAAAAGATCCCAAGTGTTGCTCATCCTGCCCAGTGCTGTCTCTCTGTCTCTATGGCTACCCAGGCTCTGGTAGGGTGCAGTGGGTTGGTGTTAGCCAGGTCTAGCAACACATCTGGTGGTGGTTAGCAATGCTGGTACTTTGCTTACTTCAAAGGAGTCTTCCATTCAATATGATAAATCCTTCCATCAGGGAAGAGCAGATAACTATCTTTATTGGAAAAGGCACAATGAGTTCTCAGAAGAAAGGCTGCAGCCTTTCCTAGATATTACAAAGTGCAATTCTTGGTCGATTATTTTCTTGTTGGCTTTTATTAATCAATGTGATCCCGTAAAAGTTGATAATTTGTGTATAGAAAATTACTTGGGCGTAAGGACTGTTAGTAAGACCCCTGGACTTGGAGAAGATTCTATAGTAACTGAAGATATGGCAATTTAAAATGCATTCAAAAGTCTTTGTGTTTGTTTTGAGGGTCTGCTGGTTTATTGAGTGTGCTGCTGTTCTAGAGGAGTTCTTCTGGGTCCCTGAGAGTCAGAGGCAGTATTTGCAATAGGGCTGAGTTGCCCGTATAGGGACATCCCTGGTTTTTACTGAGGCAGCAGGCAGAACTGCCCTTGTTTCTAGTGTAGTGGCTGGTACCCAGCAGGCTGAGTCTGAAGTAGCAACTGGGCTGCCCGTTCTCTGTGGCAATGGCCCTTGGGGACACCTCACTGCTTTCCCTGGCACAGACTGAAATCTCACACCAGGCCAGCATGCTTGGATGCTACCACACAAGAGCTGTTGCTCTTGAGATGTCTCTGCCCTTTGCAGAGTCTTCCTCTTACTAGCAGTACCCTCTCCTTAATTAGAGAAGTAAAGACTGCAGTGAAGCACCCAATGAGCTGCACTTCTCTCAGCAGGATCCCTTTCTTTTATACTGAACAAAAGTTAAGGGTGTGAAGTGCCACCGAGTCCTTCCGTGGAATGTAAACCTTGCTTTCCCTAGAACCTTGCCCCCAGCTCCTCTTCTGAGGAGTCACTTTGGGCGAGCTGGGGCAGTTTTTCATCACTGGCAGGGGAACAGAGGCTCAGAGCTGCAGTTAAAATTAAAGGGACATCATGGGGAAACAGTGGTGACTACTTTCCTTTCAGCTGTGCTGTGAAAATTAAAGTAGAAATGGGATATACTATTACAGACATTTAACTGACTACGCCAAAACCCATTTCAATACATGCCCGATGAAGGAATAAGCCTTGCAAATGAATTACTTTGCTACTAATTCATGTAAAATCTGCAATATGCAGTGAGATTTCCTTAAATAAATATTTGATAAGTGAACAAAACTCCAGCACACTGAAGTGCCAAACTAAAATGACTGCCTGACCTGATAAAAGGCATAATTACTCATAATGAATTCACCTGCCAAGTGCAGATACGCAGAACAGCACCGGGTATTTCTGCCCCCTCTTGTCTGTCAGCAGAGGCTGTGCAGCACTGACTGCTTCCTACAGCCTCACCTGTTGCTCCATCCGTGGAGCAAAACCCACTCACAGGTGTCAGACTCTCCTCTTTTCCTCCCCTAAGGCTTTCAGTACATTGGTTTTCTCTGGATTGCTGCTCTCGTGCTTGGCATTCAGGGGGAAAAGACATAGAAAGGAGAAACCCTTTCTACTCCCCAGTGCTTAGTTCTCAGGGTATAGACTCAGGCTTCTCTCTCTCAGTGTGCATAGGTCTGTATATTCGTTTCTTACATGTGCACTCCTTCAAATTAAGTCACTAGTTAGTTCACTTACAGCTCATCAGTTGGCTTTGAGTGTCTCAAGTCTATTCAGAAAACCAATGCCCCTTGAGGGATGAGCATTAGCAAAGAAGAGGTAAAAGACTGTCCCTGAGTATTAGATGGTTTCATCATTATATTGTTCAAGAAATGAGACAGATTTCAATTAAGATGCTAAATATTCTTCACTGAATAAGGAGCCCATGCTGCCACTAAGGCTTGAAAATCACTGTGGTGTGGTCAATTCATTTCAGGGTCCCACTGCAGCTTTTGCTCCTGGACCCATAGCCATCCATAGCTACACACCGTACAGTGAAATCCCAAGACACACATGAGGCTCAGAGCTGATGAGGGAATTACACATCAAGCAGGCTGTTTGAACAGAAGATGTGTTCTCTATTTTTTCCTTCTGCCCTGACCTTTCCCATTTGGGGGAAAAGGGCCATAGCCAGTACCCCTCCATTAGTGACTATCTCCATCCCAGCACTTTCCTGGACTCACAAGACATGTAGCCTCCACCCTGGTAGTTCAGCAGGGACAGTAAGTGGCCAGCCAAGCTACACATAGTCCCAGGGTCCTTCTCTGGTCGTGTATTTGTACAGCAACATGGGTGCAGGCTTCCTTGCATTTCATCCACTACATGTTTTGCAGAAACACTGGGTATACAGCAGTCTTGCTGGAAATGTTCTGTCTTCCCCATCCAGTGAGACTTCACTGTGCAATTACAAGAGCCACAGGCTAGATATTTTTCATTCTTACTTTACATTTAATTCCTGGAGTATTGCTGCAATCTTCATTTTCTCATTTTATGAATGAAAATAGCAGAAGTGGATGCTGCAAAAGCTGTTTAGTAAGAAGTCACTATCTCTTCTGAATTTGTGTCCCCCATGACAAACCGGCTTTATCATTACTGTGAAAAAGATCTGCCACACTGCCCCAGGCGATCTCTTACCTGTTTTATTTTTCCTCAAATCACTGAAAATTTACTCTGCAGATGCTAAAGTTGCCAGCCCTGATAGCAGAGTTAGCAGGTTTTTGGGACTGTGCTGCTGTCTAATGGACTTTAACTATTGCACTGCATTAGCCAAAGCAGAAACATCGTATGTGCACATGTGGACATACAAATTCATCCTAGATGACCAAAATCATGTTTGATGGTGAAGCAGAATAGAAGTAATAAGTTGTTCAACTTGTTTGTGTTTTTTTCCTGTATTTTAACTGAATTTTAAGTTCTATATTGTCATATAAAGATAACCAAAAGTCAACCCAGCCCATCTCTGGGCTGTTTCTAATGTTCTAATGTCAGTGCATTATCATTGGTATTGTGGGTTACGTTTGAATTACATTCTGAAACAGAAATCCAGCGAATGAGTTTCAAAGGCTGGTTAGTCAAGGACAACAGAGAAATAAGGAGCAGTTCCTGCTCATGGAGTGCTCCCATGGATAAATTTTCCTCTACTCTTATCTGGTCCAACTGCAAACATTTCATTTCCTGCTGACTTCAGAAAATTCTATTTTTTTAAGAGCTAAGTGAATAAATGAGAACACTGATTTTAAATAGCACTATAGAACAAACAACAGCCACCTTAATTTTTGCAGAGGCAGGTGGATAACTGGCAGCAGTTGAGACAAACCAAGGCTGTGCCTCTTCAGGTTTGGCCTCATGGCCATCCAAAGTGTAGCTACCAGAGCCCATTTGTGCAGCTCCTCTCCTAGAGAAGGGTTGGGACTTTGCCCTGGAAGTACAGGGCTTCTTTCGCACTGTCTTAACTTACGTGATTTTACTCTCTCTCTCTCTTTCTCTGTCTCTTCCCTGATTTGGCTGCTTAGGGACAGACAGGTAATGGAGAAGAAATTGAAAGGGAAAATACAGGGAAAATGTAAATGAAAAGAAGTTATTATAACTGTTATAATGAAGTGCCTTTCATTTAAATATAAGAATGTAACGCTGAAATGAACTTGTGATCCTGAAATGCATTTTTAATGAGTTTCCTTTTTATTTTGCTGCTTCAGTGGCATATTTTAAAGACCCTTTGAAAAAAGCCACATTAAAAAACCCACCAAATGCCACAACATGCAAAATTGGATATTGGTTTATTCCAAAACTGCTGATCAGGAAGAGTGGCTCTTCAACACAAAATGTTGCAGTCACTTTATTTAAATGAGTTTGAATTTGCATTGTGATGTGCCATTCTGATTTAGAAAAAAAAAAAAAATTAGATTTTCAGATCAAATTGACCCAGCCAGTGAAGCATTAAGAAACTGGCAGGTTTAGTCTGAAAGCCTCATGTTATATCAAACCTGCAGCCGGTGGAAGTCACACAGCAGCAGTGAGAAAACAACTTTCTCACTGAAATCTTTCTCTTCTCACCATGCAAGGTATCTGATTCTCACGTTCTTTCTCCTTTCTGCCATAGGAGAAAGGCCTTTCCAGTGCAATCAGTGTGGAGCCTCCTTCACACAGAAGGGCAACCTTCTGCGCCACATCAAGCTGCACTCAGGTGAGAAGCCCTTCAAGTGTCACCTGTGCAACTATGCCTGCCGTCGCAGGGATGCCCTCACAGGACACCTGAGAACTCACTCAGGTAAGTGAGGGTGTGACACCGTCCAGGGGCATTCATCACTGTACCCATTGAGGAAACAGAGGCATTCTTGGCCACGTATTCGGAGAGGTTTATTCACCCTGGAGAGGCAAGCTACTCCATGTTGGTGTTAACCAAGCTGTGAGCTGGCCACAGTGTCATATCAGAAAATAAATGACTAAACACATCTCACACATGTGGCCTCATGATCCTTTACCTGCAGGAACTGGATTTTCTCATACTTCTTAATGATTAAAAGTTTCTGATAGGGTTTCATCTTACAAGCTTCATGTGAGTAATCCATTTCATGGAACTGCAAGCATTAATTAACGCTGATGAATATGTGACATCTCCAAATACAGAGATAATATAAGATCTGAACACTGTAGGTTTGAGGTCACCAAGTCTTAGAAACCTCCAGTCTGATAGTCATTCTCAACCTCAGGAGTGACACCACCTACAGCATTTGACAGCAACTATCAGATGCATCTTGCCTTTACAAGTACTTTGAAGGAGGTTTCTTCTGGGGAGGAGGGGGAGGGTGGGAGAGAGGAAGATGATTGGAGAGAGGAAGATGGCAATCATCCCAAACAGAGGACTCTGCTGGAGGTTGTCACTGCTTTCTGTGAGCAGTGATATGAAGATCTGAATAAATGTTTTTGAATAGCTGCACCATGAACCATCACCATGAACCTCTCATTGTTTGACAGAAGCTATAGTCACCTTCTAACTAATTTAGCACCGATAAGTGCCTTTAACAGCAGAGTGATGTCTCAGCTAGTTTTCCAAGGCAATCTGGAAATGAAAATTGTTCTTTGGGTAGGATACCTCCAAAATACGTTGTGAGACTTTACACCAGTATTTACTCTCAAAGTTAGACCAAGTTCTGGGGAGCCAAAAGGGAGCCCTCAAAATGACATTTTTGTGGTGCACAAAACTAAGGAAATTCTTCTTTAGCACTCAAATTAAATAACAAGATCCCTAGATCCCTAGATGTCCAAAGAAAATTCCACTTTTCCTGCTCAGTCCTGACGCAATTCAGAAAATCAAAACTTTAAAATACTGTTTAGCCTCCCTCTCCCTTGTGCTGCAAAATTGTGAAACTATTTTTTCACACATATGTAAAATCACACCTAGACACTGTTACCAAGCTCTGAGGATTCCATTACATAAATTATAGATTGATTAGTTGCTACAATGAATACATTCAGAAACACGTTGGTTGTATGAGTCTTATTTTCACCTCAGAATGTGTAAGAAAAATTCAAATGTTAACCTCTGTGGCCATCTAAAATGGTGAAATCACATACAAGGTGACAGTCTTGTCATGCTAGGGTAGAAAATTCAGCTCCGTAAGTCCATGAAACCGTGTTGTTACTGTGAAATTCCTGGAACTATCTCCTTCTGGATCAGTCTAATACAAAACCAAAATGTATAATGCCATTTATCCTGAATTTTCAAAAAGCAGAAAAAGTGAAATCTAACCTTGTCCTAACAGGATTGATGTGGTTACCCCAGAAGTGACATGCAGCCATGGGCATGTGTCTCTGCCTACACCACCAGTTCCCTCGCTGGCTGTGTCTGTGGGAGTGAAGCAATTCAGCAACCACACTCAAGATCTTTGAAACTGTCTCAGTTTCTAACTCATGTAGATGCCATTTTTTGAGACCAAATGTCACAGCCCTTGCAGTGAATCATCTGAAACCAGTTTGCAGGTCCTACAGAACTGGCCTGTTGATGTGAGGATGTACAACTAGTTTTCCATTAGTTCAGTGGGTGGTTTTAAATTGCCAAAATCTTTATTCAGTGCACCCCAGCAAGGGTTTATGTGTCAGTGGAGCTCTTTTCTGCTGTACTTACCATTATTAATCTGCTGTCAAATATCTCATCTGAATCTCCCAATTATTTTATTTTTCTCCAGTTGGCAAACCCCATAAGTGTGGGTACTGTGGTCGCAGCTATAAGCAACGTAGCTCTCTGGAAGAACATAAAGAACGCTGCCACAATTACCTGCAGACCATGAACATGTCAAGCAGCTTGTATTCAGGTAACAAATATGTCCATTTGGGGGTTAATTCTGTCCTGTCACATACACAGAAAAAGGAGCGAAACAGGAACAGTAATACCATTTGTGGCACCTTCTGCCCTGGGGAGGCACACACCCCCTCCACCTCCCACCTCCCACCCAGGTGATCTGGATTTATTCTAGCTGGCTGCCGTCTCCTATTCTTTAGCTCTAACAAGTCAAAGTCTTGCAGGGCATTGGAGACTAGATGACCTTAGGAGGTCACTTCAAACACTATAATTCTGTGATTCTATGAAAGTCTAACTCAGATGTGTAGCAGAGCCTGGAAGATTTCATTTCTCCACCTCTAGACAGTATGACTGTTATCATTTTAACAACTTTCCTTCTTACCTGAAGTACTCTTGTGGATGTATTATTCTTAACAAAGACTTAATATCAGTGCTCTAGGTAGGGCTGCAGAGTCTTCTACACTGCACATCTCCTGTCCTTCCTAGGCACAGCTTAAGGGGTTTACTTGACCACTGGGACCAACTCATCTAACAAGAATGAGACATCTGTGATCACACTCTTTGAAGCAAGAGGACATGCAGCCAAAGGCATTTAATCTAGCTGGTTTGGCTGAGACAGTCCAGAAAGGCTAATGATTTGTTGACAGCCTTCTTCCCAACCAGCCCTTGAAAACAAAATTTGGAGGAGGTGAAAAGCTGTCTGGTCTCTCTCAAAGAACAACAGCTTCTTATGGACTCAATGATCCCAAAGGGTCTTTTCTTACCTGAATGTTTTTATGATTCTATTCCGTGAAGAAGGTAGAGCTCATTTGTTGGAGAATATAAAATCAGACACTCTGCCCAGAAATAGGGAAAGGAAATGCTGGGGTTTAGATTGGTTTTGAAAAATTACCTTAAAGATCTCTATGGAATTGACTGCAGTAAATAACTGTACAAAATATCCTTGCATGTGCAGTTCTAAACCGAGAATAAAAGATCTACCTGCTGTGTCAGTAAGTTTCTGGCAAGCCTTTCTGATCCTGTCAGTGTTTGCTATTTGCTTCATCAAATGACAAAAATGGAGGGTTCTTTCCAAGCTGTTTGCAGCAATCCCTCATTTCATGTTTTATATCTGGACAGAACATGACTAAGTGCTACCAAATAATACAATAATGCACATAATGAGAACAGAGAATGCAGCAGAGATGCTTCTGGCAGACAGCAGGACCCTGGAGGGACTGGAGAATAAGCAAGTAGAAAATCTCAGTGTAATATACAGTATGTATTGTTCCTCAAAGAGGTTCCATGATTTTGAAACGAATGTTCTGCCTTGGGATTTGAATTTTCAGTGTCTCACACTTGGATTTGAATGCCTGCTCACAGAACATGGAAATCTGCATGAATGAGTAGCTGAACTGCCACTGAATTCTGAATTCTTAGGCAGCAAAAATATCTGGATGAAATTAGTGTCAGGGAGTGTAAAGTTTGATAAGAAATGATAGTGCTTTAGAGATTAAAATTCTATAGCTAATAATGACAGGAGGGTCTATATTAGCTTAGGAATGAATCTCTAACATCAACACGGGGTGAAAATTTGGAGACTTCAAGAATGCTTCAGGAGAATTACTTCTTCCTTGCATGTCCGGCAAGTATCACAGAAATCTGTATTTGAAATAAAAAGAGTGCCTTTGTACATTAGAAAAAAAATTAACTTTGGGGTTTAGACCTTTTATCCAACCAAGGACTTGACTGTTGAAGATGCTTAGTGCTCAGTTAGTAAATTAATTCCTTACAGTTCTAAAAGATAAAACTTTTCTGCATTTCCTTACGGTATTTTGCATTGTAATCTGTCCTAGCTGACTGAAACACACCACCTGGCAATGTTTATAGCATTTCCCTTGTAAACTCAAAAAAGAAAACACACAATGAAGGAGTTGAGAATGAATGCATGTCTTTCAGGGGTTTATAGTTCATTCCACATAAGATGTAGAAAAGCAAGTAGCTATACTTTCACTGTTTTTACAATGTTTGAGATGTGATATGCAGCAATTAGAACCAGATTTCAGGCACCTTTCCTTCTGTTTTGAGACTCCGAAAAGTTGGCATATTTTATGTTATTTATATACATATGGTTTTTTTTCTTTTACAGCTGTAACCAGGTAAAGTTCTAGTTGGGTTGTAGCCCTTCTAGTTTCCATAAGTTTGATGTCCTCTTCCTGATCTGCCTGATGCCAGGCACAGACTTCCCTTTTCTTCACAAGTTTCAGGCAAATCTCTCTGTTCAGCCAAGCCAGTCTTCATCCCCACCAGCTCATCTTTGAGGACATGGAGACAGCCTGCTCCTAAACCTTAAATATTTCCTTCTGGAACAATGTCCAACCTTCCTGGACTCCCTTGCCCTTCAGAACTGCCTCCCAAGGGACTCTGTCAACTGGTCCGGGTATACTTAAACTATAGATAGAAAAAAATGTCAGTTGAAAGGACTGAAGGTGGCAGAACATTTCTATCAGTTTGCAAACTTAATAAATATAATTGAGCAAGTCCTTTAACAAGAAAAAAATCCAGCAAAGAAAAGTATGGAGGGGAGCAAGAGATTGCATTTTTATTTTAACCTTTTCTTTGCTTTCTTTAAGAAAATCCTTGAGATTCAGTAAGAAATTAGAAACCTTATTAATTTAGTGCCAAAATTGTTATTTTAGAAATGTTGGATATCTCAGAGATAAGACTGCACTTGAGTTGAGTTAAAATGTGCTAGAACATCCCCAGGACTGTATAAAACAGAAGAAATAATTCATGACATCTACAAAGGGTCAATTACAAATGTTCAGTCCCTCATGGATTTTCATTTTCAAAGTAAAATTCACAGAGATAAAATTTTAGAAAAAAAACGTTCTCAAGGTGGGAGCAATGTTTAGGGGATTTCAGTTGCAAACTACTATGGAATGTAATTTGCCCTTTTAGTTTTTGAATATCAGTTTTAAACACTTGAAAGCTTCCAAGCTGAACACATACCTTACCCTCTCTTGAATCAGATAGAAATACCAATGTTATTATACCCTAAACAGACATTTCAACTTTTAACTAAAAACTCAATCTTTCCCTCTTGAATGGACCATTTCCCCCCAAGGTGATATCTGGAAGCCTTACTTGGCACAAAATGCTGCTGTGTGCTCATTCAGTGATCTCTGGTACCACCAATGTCTGTTACTTTTCTTCATGACCACATTCTGCTCATATCTTGCATGGTTCACAGTCTTATGGGGCTCAGGCATTATTTTCATGAGACTCCCTGTCACTGTCCCTGCTGTAAGTACTGCTGCAACAGGGACTCACAAACCAGTTGTGTACTCTTCAGGTCCCTTCATCTTCTACTTCCAGTTATCTGCCAGACCTTGATCTTGTGTCTCTCAGGAACAATGAAACTCTCACAATCATACTTTTATGGCAGTGCTATGTTGCCAAAATAATCTTGCATTGTAATGGCGTATTCACAGCTACTGAGAAACACTCTGGTTGTCCAGCAGGTGGAGGGTGTCCATCCCCTCTACTCTGCCCTGGTGAGAGCACTCCCAAAGTACCGTGTCCAGTTCTCAGCTCCTCAATTCAAGAGAGACAGGGATCTGATGGAGAGAGTTCAATAGAGGACTATAAGGACGATTAAGGGATTTGAACACCTCTCCTATGAAGGAAGAAAGAGAACTGGAGCTGTTTAGTCTGGAGAAGAGCAGGCTGAGAGGGGTCTTATTAGGTCTGTAAATCTCTGATGGGTGAGTGTCAAGATAAAGGCACCAGTCTCTTTTTTGCCCAGTAACAGAAGAAGTAATGGGTATAAGCTAGAACATAGGAAGTTCCATCTTAACATGGGGAGAAACTTGTTTACTGTGAGGGTGATGGAGCACTGGAACAGGCTGCCCAGAGAGGTCGTGGTGTCTCCATCTCTAGAGACTTTTAAAACCCGCCTGGATGCAGCCCTGTGTGACCTGACCTAGATGATCTTGCTCCAGCGGGACAGTTGGACTGATGACCTCCAGAAGTCCCTTCCAACCCCTGACATTCTGTGATTCTACAGTAAATCAGTAAATCCAGTAATAAACTCTCAGCAGGCACAGAAGGAATTGCATAGTGCAGTGGTGCACCTAATTAAAATGGTTTGCAGAATGAAGTCTAAAAATCATGTTTTGAGCCTCACTTTAATAGTTACTTACAAGTTCAAAAAAAATCTTCATATCCTAATAGAAGGTAAAAGTAAAATTAACCCCTTTTTCTCCTTTCTTTGACCTTCTTTGCCAAAAATGAGAACCCCAAAAACTAGTAGTGCTATGATCTCACTGCACATTTCCTCTCCTGTAGATGTTAGAAATCAGAAATACCTTTCTATGCACTTTTCATAGTCATCGTTCAAGAACGTATTTTCATACATCCCTACTGTTGCACAGGAGAGTACTGAATGTAGTGAAAGTGAGACGGTCTCCCTGTCCCAGAGCCTCACAGCTAAGCTGCTTTCTAATTCAACAGTGTCGCAGCAGAAGCAGCAAGAGATTGGGTAACAGGTTTGTGTATTACACAATGGTGCTCTGCTATAGTTGTGACTTTAGCAACTTAAAATTGTCATTTCAAGTATAAATTTGCAAGAGAAAGGTACAGAAATATTTACCAGGGGAACAAAGATGGGCTGAGGAGAAGGGCTTGCAAATGCATGTGGCCTGCAAACACATCTTCCACTGCTGGAGGTGAGAAGTCTGTCCTTTTTCCTGCTAAAGAAAAAGTGTTCATACAGGTGGTTCCACTGGGAGAGGTGCAGCAGGATGGTGAGAATGATGGCAGGAGGGTGAAAAGATTAACTGCTTCATGTCCAGTATGATGTTAGGACCTCATTTACTCTCAGAATCTCTGAGTGGGTGTAGAACAAAGGGTGGACTGATTCCATTATGGACAGGCAGAGATTCCGTGCAGTTGCAATCTCATGGTTGTATCCTAAATAATTGAAGCATGAACATGCACAGAGATCAAGTAGTGTGAGTGAGGAACTTTACTACCATGAGTCAGAACGTCCAGAGTTGGTCATCGTGAGCTTCTTCTTTCAGCTGCCTGGGAGCTTCGACGTTAGCTGAGAAACCATAACCTGAATACAATAGTTCCATTACAATGGAACAACTGTGGCTAACCCTTCTGATGTCATTTGATTTCAGTAATAAAAGAGGAAACTAACCAGAGTGAGATGGCTGAAGACCTGTGCAAGATAGGGTCAGAGAGATCCCTCGTGCTGGATAGACTAGCAAGTAACGTCGCCAAACGTAAGAGCTCTATGCCTCAGAAATTTGTTGGTAAGAGTTAAACGTTTGCTGTCTCCTAAAAAATTAAACCAAAACAGAACCCAAGAATCATCTCATATGATTTTTATTTTTGCTTTATGATTTACTAGATTAGCAATACCTAACTCTATAAAAGCAGATACAGAAGTAATGTGTTGGGGGGAAAAAACAAAACATTTCTCCAGCATACAGTTCTGCATGTTTAATTTTGCACATCTGAAGATCAGCTTTGCTGTAATTTTCTAGTGCTTATGAACAGATCACTACAAGATCTAGACAGAGTCTAGACAGGATCTTAAAGCTGCCTTAAGAATCTGAAGATAGAAATAGAAGTTTTCTTTTGGGAAAGCATTTGACCATACTAAGGGTTCATTTTATTAAGCTCTTGGATGACATCCAGATCTGGGCATATTGGTGGTTTTGTGAAGAGTTGAGCACTGGATCATTAAAATCTCTATACATTTACAGCCCCAAATGATGGTGGAAATGAACAAGCTGAGGTCTGAGAATAACACCTAAATGAAAAGATCTTTGGGTACATGCTATAAATGATGCAAAAACTTCATGCTTGTCTGCACTTAGTAGTTTCCGTCTTAACAATGGAAAAGTGGCAGCTACCCCTAAAAAAATGGAGGCTACCCCTACTGAATTGGTCTCTGGTAATCTCATACCAAGCAGTGGTACATCAGTTTTGTAATAGTGAGACCCACAGAAAAGATACTGTCAGCAATGTAGAGTTAGTTTTAATGACTAAAACCATGGGAGATGAGAGGACAATGTACACATATTCCTAGTTAGATGCACATTCATTTATAATATTCCTCTATTGCTCTATAATAGGCAGGGAAAGGTGATGTCCTTGAAACAGAACCCATATTCAGAAGGTCTTCAGTCAAAAGTCAAGGGGAAAATCCACCAGTTTATAAGACAGAAATTCCTTCTTCAATGATATCACAAAGGTGAAAGGAAAATTAATATTTCTGAGACAAGGAAAGGGGAATCACAGTTATGCCAGGAGGTACAACAAAAGGTTTGAAATGGAAGTCCAAGTTTGTTTCCAAGTCCAAAGAGAACAATTCCAGGAGGCAGTCAAGGATAAGAAACACTCATGCTTATATAAGAAAAAAAAAATTCCACCAGCTCCATAAGGCAAAACCTGGTTTAGACACTCAAGTAACTGATTGCAGCAGGCAAAATAGTGACCCTGTGAAAAGCTTGGGGAAGATCACAGATGTTAAAATTTAACAAGTTCTAGCAAGTGTCCTACATGTGATGTACCCATGGGTTTGGACTAGCTTTTTCATTCACCTTTTCTCACTTCACCTTGAAAGATAGCCAGTTTAACTACAAGCGTTAGGAAGCAGAGTTTCCTGTCAATTAGTTATTCAGGGTATGGTGTAGGAAGACAGCCTACTGACAGCCAATATTTATGGCAATTGGTTAACCTTCAGAGAGACAAAGTTTTCTGACAAGAAAAAGGCCCTAAATCCTGTCCTTTCCAATCCTTACCTGCTGCTTAATGTACCAGGTAGAATCCTAACTAATCTAAGGTTGGGCGAGCTGGTCAGGAGAGCTTTTGGGATAATAAATTATGCTTATTGCTCCTGTACATTACCGTGTCTTTCCAATCCCAGTGCCAAATCAGATGGAGAAGGAGCAAATGATATCCTTTGCTTAAGGGAAAGCTTATCTGCTGTTCACTAGTTTTTCTCCAGGCTAAATTCCTTTCAAAAGTGAGATTCTTCACCAAACCAAGCCTCTTTGTATCCCAGATGGGAACAGCTCCCCAAGCAGAGAGCAAGAGCAAGCCAGCCAAACTGGAAAGTGAGATAAGACAAGTTTGTCACATTTATCATGTTAAAACAAAAGGCAGCAAAGAAAAGAGAGGGATTAGAAACAAACAAAAAGAGAAGATGAAAAACACTCCCATGCACTCAGTGCATTTTTACTATTAAGGTACCTGCGGCCAGAATCCTGAGCAGTGCAAAGCCTGAATTGCATCATTAGCAGTTTAATTTACTTATGCTCTAATAACTACAGAAATGAGCTATTACTTTTAATGAGCTCAAGTATTACCTGCATTGCCCAGATAGAGAAATTACACCAGCCTGCCCCAACTTCGTGGCTGTTTCAGACACTCTGCTCAAAACAATTTTTTCTTACGAGCTCTTGATCCTCTCAATCCAGCTACCAACTAGTTCTGCTACATGAAGCAAATACTGCCCAAGGAACAGCTATTAAAATCATGCTTTCTGGATACCCAGAATTTTGTGTATCATGAAGAACAGTCCCACTGCTCAGCACTATGCAATGTCCAAGGAATATAAACTATTCTGAACTCTTTTTTATTGTCCTTGAGTCAAGGGTGTATATGCACACTGGAATGAATTTTCTACAGCTAATTCAAGAGTCTTTCCCAATGGCTATCTTCAATTTTAAGTGTCAAACTCTGCTTGAAAACTATAGAATTAGAAAGGGTAAATCTGTAAAGGGGTGCTCAAATTGGCAAAGCAATAGGGAAAGGAAACAAGAAGGTGAAGCTTGTGTAGCAGAGCTAGAAGGTGTCCACACTACTTCCCTTATAGAAACCTGTGCACTGCTCAGATTGTTTTTCTGAGCTTTCAGAGCATGGTCAAATGGCTATGAAGCCTTATGCTGTGGGAAATGTAGGCAGCAGGACTTCCTACACCTCAGTCCCACCACTGCAATAGTGCCATGCTAGGAGTTTACTGGGCTCTTCACAGACTTTGCCAATGTGAGTAGAAACTGGATAGGAACATGTTGATAATTGATTTTCAAATCTTCCAGCAGCTTTTCCATGTTCCTCTTAACATTTCTTTTAGACAAACTGGAACTTTCCATGATTTTCCATCAAAAAACATGTTGGTTAGGAAATGGTGACGGGACTGCCTAGAGGTGCTTGTGGCTTTCATTGAGTTTTCCAAGATCTACAGAGATGAAACAATCCACCCAGGCTATAAATGATGTGTGACTGGTATTCCCTAGGAAGGTGGGAATTTCTTACCCCTTCGCATCTGCACACATTTATTGGAGGACTAGTAATAACATTAGTAGTTTACTCTGACAGGTCTGCTCATGATCATAAAATCAGCATCTTTACATTTAAATAGTTTCTCCCACTCCTCACTTTTATCTTTTACATTTTGCTTAGTCCTACCTATCCAGGAATTTCAAGGAACCGTAGTGAAACTCAGCATTCAGTATGAGGCTAGAGAGACATTAGTGCAGTTGGGTTCGAAAAAAATCATGAGTGTCATCCCAGCCATCTCCACCTCTTATTCATGGCAGCTCAAATCACTCAAAGTTACAAGTAATGTTGCTCCACATAGGAAGCTTTCCTAGTTACCTCATAGGAAAATACATTCCAACTACATATTCACTTCAGTATTTTCTGTGGTTGTTGGCTGCTCCTGTAGATTACAACTTTGGTACCAAATTTCAAGGAAGATGAATAGTTTCTGATTACACATGAGAAGGTGTCAGTATGAAAACCAGATGTTGCTTTTTCTTTGACCCTACATGTGGCCATATTACCAATATGGGTTACTTGTAAGAAACTGAAGGTCTACAACTAAAACATAAAATTTCCTGTGCAAAATTATAAAATTTTACAAAATATATTGTTTATGCACTTCATGCTCTGGAGCAGGGAGGCCAGGCTCACTGGATGGTAGACTGTCCTCATTAACCACAGAGAGACACCGCAGCTCACTGTAGGAAGCAGATGAGAGAGCCCACTTAGAAAGGAGGAGGGGATGAAGTACCCGATCTCCAACTCCCACATGCCCTCAAGGAATTATTTCCAGAATCCATTTTCATGCATTAGCTTTTTCAAAGATCTCAAGCTATCTTGCAGATAAAAAACACAAACCCCACCAACCAACCATTCTTCTGGACATCTATGTTAGAGAGAACTAGGAATCACTCTGGTAAATTTTCAAGGTGGATTGGCTCAATTCTTCTCATTTGCTGTTTTTCCAATCCATGCTGTTCAGTCCCTTAATTTTGTAGAAATCAACCCTCTAACTCCTGACTGTTTTTTGACCTGCAGGTGAGAAGTGTCTGCCTGATCTTCCCTATGATGCCACCACCAACTATGAGAAGGAGAATGAGATAATGCAGACGCATGTTATAGACCAGGCCATCAACAATGCCATCAGCTACCTAGGGGCAGAGTCCTTGCGTCCCCTTGTCCAGACACCACCAGGTGGTTCTGAGGTAGTGCCTGTCATCAGTCCCATGTACCAGCTCCACAAGCCCCTTGGGGATAGCCAGGCTCGCTCCAACCACGCAGCTCAGGACAGCGCAGTGGAAAATTTGTTGCTGCTTTCCAAAGCCAAATCAGTCTCCTCCGAAAGAGACGCCTCTCCCAGCAACAGCTGCCAAGACTCAACAGATACCGAAAGCAATAACGAGGAGCGCAGCGGTTTGATTTATCTGACAAACCACATAGGTCCTCATGTGAGAAACGGCGTCTCTATAAAAGAAGAAAGCAGGCAGTATGATGTTTTGAGGGCAGGTACTGACAATTCCCAGGATGCTTTCAAAGTGGTCAGCAGCAGTGGGGAGCAGATGAAAGTTTACAAGTGTGAACACTGTCGAGTTCTTTTCCTGGATCATGTGATGTACACGATCCATATGGGCTGCCATGGGTTCCGTGATCCCTTTGAATGCAACATGTGTGGCTACCACAGCCAAGACAGGTACGAATTCTCTTCCCACATAACTCGAGGGGAGCACCGTTTCCACATGAGTTGAGACCCCTTCGGCACAGATCTACCCTTGGAGCTGCACAAACCACAACAGCCATGAAGCACAAGTCAGCTGGACATTCAAAGTAACAAGCAAGTGACAAGTTCAGCTGCCTTCTCCCACAAGAAAAGATTTTTCCCGTTTGGTAGCATGAATTGGAATTCAGTTTTCTACCATGAGTACTAAAGTTTTTACTGAAACTGTTTGATCACGAAAACCTTTAGTAAGTAGGAGCTTTTGTAGTCACCTAGCTGAAAGCCCTTCCCTGAACTGATGCTTCTTGCAACCCTCCCTTACCCAAGCTGTTAACCATGCGCAGGATGGACCACATGGATGCCAGAGACAGGAGTGGCCAAGGTTTCTCTCTTAACACCCTGAGCATAGGGCTGTCACACTAGCTGTATGTTTTTTGACTTCCTGGTATTATTTGACTCTTTTGGGAAGACCCATCTCAACTAAAGATTGAGGGGTTCATCTCAGATGACTTCACCAACAGCTGGGGTGGGACAGAACCACTCAGCCAGAGGGTTCTGAGTTCCTTTGGTGGTAAAAAGTAGGACATTTCCACTTGCCAGGGTGTTGCTGGCATTGACATCATGGCAAGCCTCGTTGATGTCACCAGGCAGGTGAGCAGGAGTGTGAAAGATAGTAGAAACACCTTTGCAGTGAACACTGAAGTATGAACTGTATGAGAAAGGATGTTCTTGTCTCTTCTTTCAATAAATGTTTCCTCTCCCTACCCAATAAAACCCCATTTTTCATCAAGCAACCCCTCCTTTCTCTGCGTAAACAGCAACATATTTAAGTCTCTTTCTTTTTTAGCTATTTAGAACAGTATGATGTACAGCTGGGAGAGGCACTGGCTGCAAATACGTGTGGGGAAAGTTGCCTTGCGCACATTTTCACCTCCATAAATTGCATCAAAAATACCCCTCTCTTACATGTGGGAAAAAATGTTGTTTGCACAGAAGATGCCCTTTTGTAGATCTTTGGGGCTCTGCTCATAAAAGTTGCACTTCATTATTCTTGAAGGACTGAGCCAGTCAGTCAGTAGCCTTTTCCTTTTTTTCTGGCACCTTGCTGTTTAACGAAGGACTAAGCCCAGCAAAGCTCCATCATTAAAAAGCCCAACAGTTCACCACATACTTGAAATTGGCTCTGCTTCAGTGAAACTGATCTTAAGGTTAAAAAACAGTGTTTTGCTGAAAGGAGGACAAAGACTGCAGCACCTGACAGAATCAGTCCACCAAGAGCTTCCTCCATGGGTGAATCTGCTGAAGATCTCTCTGTAACTTCAGTGAGAATAAAAACTTCTACTATGAAGAGATATTTACCCCAAACACATCTGATATAAATAAAAATGTTTTTACAGCTTCTACTTAACTTCTTGTTACAGATAGCTTGTTCTTCTCTCTCAAACCCTCATACTTTAAGACTGGGCAAAAAAGACATAATAAAAGGCATGAAAAATTCTGACATGGGTGCTGCGATACTTCCTGGGCAACAGTTGTAAAAACAACCCATCCCGTTAACACCGTGTAGAAACATTTCTACTATGCAGTACCAATGGGTGTTCTGTAATGAACAGGATCAGGTGACTAGCAAGACCAGCAGTCTCATCACACCATTGCAAGGTTCTGTGCTCTCGGGCATGTGAGCATGTGTGCTGGTTATCAAAGACATCCAATGGAACCATGGGTGCTTGTAGGTCAGCCTGTTGGGCCTGACACTTGCAGCTATGTTTGATCAGTATTTCCTAGCCATACTCACCATTATGGGCACACAGACTCCTTCTGCTTTTGTTTCCGCAGGTGTAAGTCAGGAGCAGCAACTCTGAAGGGAGAGGAAAGACAGTGAGTTGCACACAGATGCTTTCAGAGCCCCACACAGTCCCTTTTCCTGACAGTTGTAGGACATGACTAGTGTGACGTCTGAGCACAGCGATGCTTTTACACTGGAAGTGTGCATGTGTCAATTTAGGAGTTGCAGGTGCTCTGTGTGACCCTGCAAGCATTGGTGTACCCACCCATTACAAGTATACATTAGACAGGTTAGTACGCACAGAACAGCTAAAGACCACCCCAGCATGAGCAACCCACAGGCCCAAAGGTTCTTGACTGCCACGCTCTACTGTGGTTGCCTTAGTAGACTTTACTGCTTGTTCCCATCCAGCATGGGATGCTGTGCAGAGGGTGGGCATGAGGACTTGCTGGTCACTTTCACACCAAGCATCAATGCACGCTACATGTTCAGCCTTGGGACAGATGTTGCCTGGAAACAAGGTATTCCAAGGGTCTTGTGTAGGAATAAGAGGACCATCAAGGCAGGGAGCTTACGGTAACAGGGCTATTTATTTATTTATTTATGAGTAACATTGAAATGGGTTTCATTTTCCACAGCTGGTAGGGGTACATCCAGCTGGTCTCAACCCTCTGTACTCCAGATTGATACCAACTAAGAAGAAAGACAGCAATTTCTCAGCCCTGCTGCCATGTGCTGTGTGATACAGATGTTGACTGTGCTATGTTCTGCTCATATTGCTCACATAATTTTTTTGTTCTTTGGTTGAAGCCACTATATACTCCATGATATATACATTTTTTTAACTCTTCATCTTAAGCTACTCCAAACTAGAAAAGGGAGGTAGAACAGAAGAGCTCTCAGGTGGTTCTGTTCCTTTGCTTTTACTAAAGCCCAGCACAAATGTTCCCACGTTCAAGGTCAGGCTTGATAGGGCTCTGGGCAAACTGGACCTTGGAAGGTCCTTTCCAACCCAACACATTCCGTGATTCTATGAGTAACACATCAACATGCACAACTCCAGAGGAGCCTGAGGCTGCCCTGAGCTTATCTGTTACATGTGATTTTTCCATTACTGGGCAGCTTCACTGGCCCTGCAGTGTCTGCATGCATGTGCACTCGTCTGAGTCTGTGCTGCTTCTCTGGTCACCATACACTTGCCCTAGCTATGGTTTTGTGTATCCTTCCCATGCTATATACATATGTATGTGTGTATATATCTGTATATCGATCTAAAATGGTTTGTATGACATGAGGAGGCTCAGTCAGTCACAGTTGGTTTGTTTTCTGGGTCTGGAGTTTTCTTATTTATACTATACAGGATATATCGATGTTGTATACTGGACAATACAGTAGAATCATCACTATATTAAGACACAGTGTACCAGAGGGTCTTAGTGTTTGCAGGAGCAAACAGTTCACAAAGGGGCTTTTTTCAAGGTTTGCTTTTTCTGTGTTGGGTTTTTTCTTCTATGTTTTCCCACAAAAATCATCACTGATTTGTTATGCAACAAGTGCATCAGTGACCTCAATTATGAACACAAGGAAGGCATAAAAATAGGATGTTTTGTGTGTACAGCAAAATGGCTTTAAGTTTCTGTCTGTTTTTAAAACATTAAAAAGTGTTCCTTTCCCAGCCCTTTCCCCAGGCAATTACTTTTATAAAAAGAATGACTGCATTAACATGCTTTTTTTTTTTTGCTGTGATTTCATAATGTAACCTCATTTTTCTGTTGAGAACACTGTATTTAAAAAAAAAAAAACAACAAACTAGCAGATTTCATAAAAATCAGAAATTATATTAAATTATGTCTGCAAAGTGAGATCTATCTTTTACAACCAGCAAGCACATTAAACAAACACAAACCCTGGAAAATATCTATCACACTGCTGTTGGTTGAAGCCCCTTGGTACAGCTGGAGATTCTAGAGAGGGTGTGCAGGGAGTACCTGGGGTGGGGTGAGATGCCAGCAAGGGAGTGATAAGCACCACACATGGTCTCAGCCTCTGATGTCACACCTACAACACACATCATAGCCAGTTCCTCCTTGCCATCCTTACAATCCACCTGTTGTGGCCAGAAAATGTGATACCATGTCAAACACCCTGTCCCCAGCAACTGCATGAAACAGCCTCGCTAAGCTGCAGCTGAAGATCAAGTCCTAAACCAGCCACCTCCTACCCAGAGTGTCAGTGACCACAAAACCCACAGAGCTCCTGGCACTAGCGGCCTTGGAGAAGGTCGCTGTTTCTCCAGGCCTGTTCTTATACTCTTCCCTCCCATCAGCCAGCTGCAGTTATTACAGAACACAATTACTTCTGCATGTAACCTCACAGTAATTCAAAATGAACCACTTAGACATTATTTCTACTCTTTGCCATAGCAGAGGTGACTTCTCTGTGGGTGGCCCCGTTCCCTTCACATTCCAGCACAGTACAATTCACATCATGCATTTAATGGAAACGACAATCACTGTTTTGCTCACAAAATGCCCCAATTATAAAGTTTTAGAAATATCTCTGTTGGTAAAATAGTATTGTTATGAACAAAATGGTATTTTAAACCCCTCCAAACACTAATGGAATTGCAATCAATTCTTTTACAGGTTCCCAAAATCTACATTTTCTCTAAGTTACTGAGCATCAACTGTGACTACTTTTTCATGTAAGAAGGAACCTTTCAAGTCCTAATTCTTTTGTTCACCATCGCAGCTGGCTCTCAGTAAATGACATGAACAACAGATTTCTGTTTCAGCAGGTGACTCTTCTGCTGAGTGAATATGGTCCGTTAAATAATAGCAATAATCACAAACACAGACCAGATGCAATAGTCTCGATCAATGGTATTAAATCTGCAAATTAAAGTAGAGGCAATCACAAACTTAAATGCAAGTTGTGTATCTACAGATCTGTTCTGGGTGTTATGCTTCCAATATTTTCTTAAAATCATAACATTCCTATTTTCTTCTACTGAAATAGCTTGATTAAATGACATCAGAAACGGTCAGTGTCAAAATGCCAGCGGCTGCATAGGTGATCAGGGGGAGTATTTTTAGCCTCCCAAATGCATTTGCCAATACACATACAAGCACCTAATCTCCAACAGCACTAGGATGTGCTCAGCAACCAAAGTTCTGTAGACAGCCTTTGAAATCAAGAGACAGTAAAACACACTTAGGAGAACAAGAATTTGGGGTCAGACCTAGATCAGACAGATCTCATAAAGCAACAATTTCCTGTCCATTTCACGTGGTGGTGGTAGGGAAGCAACATCTTATTTGGGGAAAAGAGGTCAGAAATCCTTCTGATTTTGCCCTCCTGACTTCTGTACAACAATGATACTGCACTAGTTGTGTCAGCTGTTGGGATGGTCAAAAATTAAGGAGAAGCTTTCACTGAGAGCCTCAAGGTTTGACAACAGCAGTGATGAGTTAGAAGCTGAAAATGTCACAACTGGGAAAGCCACAATGTTTGATTTCTGAAAAAAACCCAAACCTATTCTGTGGGTCAGAACTCCAGCGCATCTTTCCCTGCTATGGGCCAGCCAGGATGTGTCTGCTGACACATGGTCAGCTTCCTGTCTACAAGGGAAACAGGGCATCCAAACAATTTCTTGCCTGAATGCATCGTGAAACCAGAAGTCACTTACACCTGGCTGGTGGAAGGCAACTGAAGTCTTGACAGAAGGTCCACTAGCCCAGTTTCTCAGTTTGAATTTTTGACTCATCTTATTTTTTGGCTACCCAGACTCTGAGCGTTCCAGGCTGCTGGAAGTGCCATTCTCATTAAAGTCACAGGCAGCTGCAGGGATGCAGCATTCCTGAAATCCTGCCATACCTGCCAGAAGAGGGGAATTCAGAACACAGGGATACCAAAGCTTTGCAGAGCTTCACTGCAAATGATATAGACAGAAGACCAAACCCACACTCCAGACAGCAGGAGTTTGTAACTTTATGACAAAAAAAAAAAAAAGGATGCGAAGAACATGGCTGAAACCCTGTTGTCGCTAAATGAACACATCCCCATTGCCTGTGGCAAGAGTTTGACTGCATTAAGCATTAAAACCTTTTTATTTTTAATTTATTTTTTGTTACTACCACATCAGTCAGGCTGCAATGAAGCCCATCCCAGGACATGGAACAATTCCTGAGTTTATCAGTCCTGACCACACGTAGGAACCATGTGAGCGACAGAGGGCAGCTGCTGCTGTCGCGGCCGCAAATCACACAACCCAACGCCTTCCTGTCCCTTGGGAGAGAAGTGCAGGTTCTGGTTTATAAGCAGTTAAAGAAGAAAAAGAAAAAAATAGACAAGAATCTCCACCTTGCAGCAGATAGTAAGCCAGGGCTGGCAGGGTGAGGAAGTTAATCAGCAGCAAGCAGGCTTGTTCGGGATGAGGCCAAACAGATGGTTCGTCTCTGAAAGAGCAAAACGGGAAGCAGATGTGGCCACTGCTTCTCCCCACGCGTAACTGGGAACCAGCCGGTTGGTGAGGAAATTTGCATAACAAGGATAATTTGGTATCAAAACTGTCCCTACAAGTGATCTGAATGGATCTGGGCACCGTTGACAGTTTTCACTTCTTGTTTCCCACTCAGGGTTCAACCAGATTAAATTTTAATTTTGAAGCTACTGTTTGCCCGAGGTTGCTCTCAGCTATTTTCTAGGGAAATCTATTGTGCAGGCAGGAAGGACTCAGCAGTTGTCTCCTGGAGCTTTCATGGCCAAACCCCTGATCTCTCTTCATAGGATAGTTTGTTTAAGTTGGAAAAGACCTTTAGGATCATCAAGTCCAACCACTGACCTAACTCTACCAAACCCACTACTGAACAACCTTAAGCACTACATCTCCACCACTTCGACACATCATCCAGGGATGGTGATTCAACCCCTTCCCTGGGCAGCCTGCTCCAAGGCCTGATGACTCTTTCAATAGAGAAGTTTTTCTTAATGTTCAGTCATTTGAAATTGTAGCGACTAATTGCAGCAAGCCCTGGATTTTCGATTTAAGGTACATAAACTCCACATAATCCTAGGAGCAACCATCAAAGCTGATCATAAGCTACCATCCTCTACTTCATGCATTAACCTCATAGATCCTGGACACAGGCATCCTGCCTGCCTGGGCTGACACCCTTTGGAAGCTCTTTTCTACCACAAGCAGAACCAAGAACTGCAGAGGAGCCAACCACCAGTCCCCACTGTGGGAGTGACCTCAGGCGGCAAAGCTCTCCCCAGCTGGTCAGAGCCTCTGTACCTGCCAGTGCTGCACAAATAAGCTTCACCGAACAACTGGGCACACTGAGGGAGCAGTTTAATATGTAGGTCTGATGTGGTATGAGTAAAGGAAGGGTTTCTTTTTTCCATTTCTCCATATTTTGTTCCAAAGGACACAGTAACATCAATGTGACTGCAGCTTTCACTTCACAGGTATCCTATTGCTGCTACAAGGACTAAAAACACTGCAGCTTGAGCACATTGTATACATGGAAACATACATAGACCCAAATGGCTCTTAAGGGAGTTTCACGTCTGGATTCAAACAATCCAATTTGTTTTCACTGGTAGTTGTAGGTACAAAGTCATTTCATCTGAGGGTAAGTCCTGCATGTAGCCATGGGGGAGGATATAGGATCCCTCGCCATGGGGTTGGACAATGAGAGGGAGGAAACACCAACTGAAAACATGCATTTGCAGGCACTAACAAAAGCCTTCTTATAGGAATTTGACTTGGGTTTTTTTAGCACAGCACACACATGATTTACCTCCCCACCTCAGAAGTCCTACTTCTAAAACTCTTTCTTTTTGCATGTCATCCAGTCACTCAGCTCTAGACTAATAATATACCTGGTGTTTTATTTGCATAGTCTAGCCATTGGACAAGGGAAAGGCACATAATGCACACACAAGGCTCTTCTAGACTCATTAGGTATTTGTACAAATTACTTCTGCTTTGGAAACATCTGTCTCTCTGTACCTTTGTAACTATAAGCTGAGACAAAACCCAGTTTTATAATGCCTAATGCCAATATTACAATGGTACCTAGCAGGAGAATTTCCACTGCAGTAACCAGAGTAATCCCAGATAAGTGAAAACAATGGAGCTGCTGAAGAGGACACAGTGCTCATGGACCCTACAGTTCATGTACCCACAGCACATGGCTTCAGCCCACAGCCAGACACTACCTGAACTGACCCTCACACAAGGCAAAAAGAGTAGTCATCCACAACAAGAGCTTCTTTGCTCTAGGAAAACAATACAGGTGCCTGTATTAACAGATAGGGAGGTCTAAAACACAGTGTTTTCAACAAAATTCTGGAGCCCAGTCCTGGAGAAGGAGGCAATAAGCATTTGCCTGAGTTGCATTGGATGTTTCTTGATGGCTGAATCATCACTTGGTCATTGGAGGTAGAGGCAAATGTACCACAAGTGATAGGAAGGCCAGCAGGGAAATGAAGTGTGGTAGAAGATTGGGTGGACAAATTAACACAGTGAGTTGCACAATGACTCCCTGTCTGCAGGATTATTATCCCAGAATTAAGAAAAGACAAAAGCAGTGCACTGCAGGGAAAACCAATGCATTCCTCTCCCATATGTGCTGGTTCCCTGCCTTTTATCCTGTGGAAGAGTTGGCCTATTCCTTTGATTATCCTTAAATCTAAGAATGATTTGTGAGCTAGAACTATTTCTGTTTGTAGTTTAGCCACTACCCTCTCAGCTCCAGCCAAGCAGGTGTTCTCACTATACTTTCATACTCCCTTTTTATTCCAGTACCTGACAAAGCAGAGAACCGCATGGTGTAAGTCCTGTTTAACAATTCCTTTTGTGTTTAGCCATAGGATGTGCCATGGGAGGGTTAGGTCAGATGTTAGGAAGCTCTTCCTCACAGAAAGTGTGATCAGACCCTGGAATGGACTGCACAGGGCAGTGGTGGAGTCCCCATACCTGGAGGTGTTTAAGGACAGACTGGCTGTAGCACTTAGTGCCCTGGTCTGTTTAGGTCATGGTCTGGACTTGATGATCTCAGGGGTCTTTTCCAGCCTCAACAATTCTGTGATTAATGAGAAAAATCTTTTCTTTATGATTCCTCTCCCAGTCTCCAGAGGCACACACAGTTCTGGAGAATATCCATTTTTATGCCAAATACAGGAGGGTGTAGCTCTGTTGGCTTGGAGGGGGTAAGATGAAGGTAAGTGGGAATCACTCCAAACCACAAAGGAATATCATTTGATCCTGTTATATCTAAATTGATTCTATAGTTTCCAAAATCCAAGAGACACTTTCTGAAACACTGCTGAACAGTGGCCCTGCTGTGAAACTATTACATCCTTCCCCCTTCCCTAAAAAGGAAAATGTAGCAAAACCCCAAAAGCCTAAATTCCTTACGCAAGATCCTGCGAGAGTTTTGTACAAAGCCAGGATTGGTAGTTGGCCTGACCCTTGCTGATTCTGCAGCTGCAGACTGGGCTAGGTCTTCAGAGGGTAGGAAACTCAAGAATCTCCATTTGCAGAGCTTTACACTAACTCCTGAAAACAAGAAAAAGGTCACAGGTTTGGGAATTCAGGCCTCAGATTACTTCACTGTGTGTGTGTACTCTAGATGTATTTACTACATGTGTGTCCAACTCAAAACATTCCATAACTCACATGTTTTTGACTAACAGTTGACAGTTCCCCACACATACACACATTTCTATCTGATGGTATTAACCAAACATAAAAGGATATCTAATCTCTCATCTGAGTGCTTCAAGTTAGGCTGGTTTTGCCTTGCAAACGTCTTTATACGATGCCCTTTTATCAAGCAAAAGAATTCGGTGAGAGGGCCCCTCTGTCTGACAGAGGGTGCTGCGGGCTCTCTCCGTTTTCCTCCAGACACTTGAGGAGGTGCTCGAACTACAGTTCTGTGACAACAAACCAACTTAACAAACAGGGATGCTTTTCCAAACCTTACAAAGAAAACATACAACCATGCTATTGGCTCTCCCACATCTCAGGAAAAAGAAGGCAAACAAAAAAAAACCCCAAGTGCCTTTTGAATATATTATGCTCCAAAGAAAAAGTAACCCGTGACAGCATTAGCTGAACAGCTGGTTTACACCAGAAAGGACAGGGCTTACACCGATGCCAATGTGCAAAATAGAAACTTCAGATAAGCTATGGAAGGAGGGTGGGATTTCCAGAAAATAGGGAAGGACTTGTTACACCCTCCTTGTCAAATTTTGCAGGATCACCACATCTTCTCTGGGTGTACAGCAGGGGAAAGCAAAGAGCTTTCCTTTTGGTTCTGCTTCTCCCACACAAAATGCTTGCCTAATTTCCTTTGTCATTTGAGAAAATTTTCAGTGAAAAGCCCATCTTTTCCACATCCTACCATTCTGCGTGCTTTGGCTTCTAAGCCTCTAGCTACTACCATGATTTTATGAGCGTTCTACCTCTATCAAAGCATCTTCCTCAAACCCAGGGTTGCATTAAGCAAGGTGTAGTGGCATGGCGGTGAGAAGAGGGAGGAGGCTGGTGCCTTTCAGCAGTCAGCAGAGCCTCTCCCAAAGGGGAGCAGGGAGGGAGAGACTGTCCCTTCCCTACCTCAAGCCACCCAGTAGAGGAAGTTTCACAGCTTGTCTTCCTCAGTGTTCCCTCAGCCCATCCTGAGAGCAATTTCTCCAGAAAAGCAGAATAAATATTTTGAGGGCTGGCAGGGTCTGTTTTCCCATCGCCACTGCCTCCTGACAGCAGCACCTCCAGCCTGGGATGTGCCCTGCTGGAGTCCTTCAGCTCCTCCAGTATCTGAGCTGCAGCAAGTGTACAGGGCCATGAAGCAGCCCCAGTCCTGGCCCTTAGTCACTAAATAATCACCTCAGGGGCCTTCATCTGCCTCAAGTCTTAGCCAGGCTCAACAACACCCCATTTCCTTATGACAGATGTACTCAGCCTCACAGCTCACCTTGGCAAGTTTGTAGTGTAGGTAGAAAGGAAACACCCAGAAAAAACAAACACATGGGTGTTTGGGCGCAGTGGAGAGGGGGAAGCAAGTCTATATAAAAAAGTAAATGATTTGGTGGGGAGCAGTAAAATACAAACAGACCATTTCTTCCAGGTAATGCACTTTCCTAATCCTTGGCTTTGTTTAGACTAAGCAATCCTCTGCACCAGGAAAACACTGGGAGGAATGAAAACAGATGTAAAAAAACACTGATCTTTGCAGTTGTCTTCCTAAAAATGTTATTTCTGCAATAAGAAGCAAACCCAAAAAAGAATACCACCAGAGCCATAGACAGCCAGGGCACAGCAAGGGGGCCTGGAAGTGGCTCCTGCATAGATATGCATTGCAGAGAAAGGATTTACTTCTTTTTGATGTTAGCCTCCTTTTCATTGCAGTATTAACTGTGCATTGCGGAAAAATAAAGCAGAGAATTTGGACTGACCTATGGAAGTCTCAGAAAATTCCCTAACAAATTTCTGTGCCGCACAGAGTACCTTAGGCTGCTTTAGACACAGGGATTAAGTACCAGATCCAAGAGTGTCCCTCTTTCTGTTCAAGAAGCAGGACACTCATCATCCCAGATGCCAACAGGGGTCTCCTCCAGCAGTCTCCTTTAGCAAAATCTCAGTAGCAGCACATTCAGACCCACAGGACAGACCAAGAGATATTACTGCCATTTCCTTTCTCTTCATAAGTAAAAACTTCTTTATGATAAACAACAGGCTGCCCAGAGCTCTGGAGTCTTCTGCTCCAGAGACATTCAAAACCAACCTGGATGTTCCTGTGTGACCTGGACTAGGTGATCCTGCCCTGGCAAAGGAATTGGACTAGATGATCTTTCGAGGTCCCTTCCAACCCCTAACACTGTCATTCTGTGATTCTCTCAGACAACAGATCTTTTAATCAAAAGTGGCAAATGGCTTTTGCCAGCTATCCACACCACCTCCCTGAGCTTCTGTCTTCCCAGAGGTTTGCTTTACCATGTTGAGGACCAATTCTGGAGTCCAGTGATCTGGTGGTTCAACAAAAGACATGGCTGAAAGGAGCTGCCCTGCCTATCTCAAGAGCTTCCTGTTGTTGGCAGAAAGCAAGACTTCACGCTTCCTTTAAAAACAGTGCCAGGAATTGATGTAAATTGGCTGCAAGGCATCTGACCCACAAAGCAGGGAAGTGAGAAACTGTAAGACTCCGGAAGATAGAGGCAATATTAACCACATACAGCTAAATATTTACTTTTTTCGTATATCTGATCAATGAATGTGGATGGCATTGGTGATTTTCACTTTAAACGTACTCAAGAGGCTGGAGTCTTCAGCATCTCCAGAGAAACCAGTGAGTGATTTCTTTAGTCACAAAAATGACTTATAACACAGACCAAACATTATCCAAATGTTAGCACAGGGATCCCCCAGAGTTAACTGATCACCCAGTATGTAGGAGCTCTGCTATCTGGGACTTCTGTCAGGTGGGTTAGAAGAAGGTTCCTGCACCACTGGGCTAAGAGTGGTGTCAGATGTTCAACACTAATACAAGAGCACTAATGATTTTTATTTGAGAGGCAAGTAGAAGAGAGCAAAACATTCAATTTGCTTTCAACCCAAACCCAAATTCATTGAAACTGTTGACTTAATTGGGCTCAGATCATGTTATATGACCACATTTCAACACATTTGCAGGATCTTCAGCCTGGGAGAGTGCTTATATCTGCTATTTCCCCTGCTGTCAAGATCGTGGGTGAGATTCAATAGAAATGTTCTCTGTCAGGATTTTCACCTCTTTTTTCCAACTCCAGTGCAGTATGACAGCCTGAGACACAAGGTAAAATTAATCTCTATGATTCCCAGCTTTGTTTAATGAGGAAGTATCAGGCTGTTTTTCACATCTCCTTCCAGAATAAATGACTTAAAAATCAGAGTCCATCCAGTGAGTCCACAATAATCCTTAATAAAATGCCAGTAACGAGTCACTAACCCAGGATGATCTGAAGTGATGAAACAAGGAAATATAACGGGACTACTGAGTTTCCCTTAAGCAGACGGATGGGCTTCTTTGGGAAAAGATCCCCACCTGGTGGCAGCCTGTAAAAAGGATCGAGTCAGCACTGCAGAGGTGCTTCCTTACCCTTAGAAAGGCTGCTGGTACTAGCAGTGCAGTGGAAATGCTGAAGATAAGGAGTTCTCAATACGTTTCTGAATCTTATATAGGTTAGACTGAGCAAGGCATCTTGTAGTCTTGCTAAGCCTGTCCTAAACACGTGCTTAATAAAAGCATTTGAGCTCACTGGGTTCATGTATCCCACAGCACAACCTTTCCTGCTGGCACACAGAATTATTGAGGTTGGAAAAGCCTCAATTTTAAAATAATCAAGCCCAGCCTATAACCTAATATCACCACGTTGACCAGACCAGGGCACTAAGTGCCACATCCATGCATCTCCAACCTGTGGATGGTGAGAAGCAGCAGGGCTGCTGCCTCCTGCATCTGCAGGTAGGTGTGTCTAGGGTGTTGGGACTCAGGAACAGATACAGACTATAGCTGTCTACAGTGATGTAAATAAGGTCCTGCTCCTTCTCCACTACTGAAAAAGGCAATTAGACTCTTACAGGGATTCTGCTATACAGATAGAAGGGAAGCTTCCCCTGCACAAGTTACCCCCACTCTGGGGTCATTAGAGGAGGCAGTTGTACTGTCATAATCATCTGACAAGTTGCACTACCCTAATTATTTTCATAAGAACAAGAGAAATCTTCATGAATAAGACTACAACAGAACATGAAGTCCTCAGCACATCCTTCTGAGACACAGAGCATTTGTAGGTATCTTTAGCAGGTAAGAGCTAAAGTTTCTGAAAATCATAGAATGGTTTAGGTTGGAAGGGACTTCAGTGATCACCCAGTGCCTACCCCCTGCCATGCACAGGGAAGGGACACCTCTCACCAGACCAGGTTGCCCAGAGCCCCATCCAGCCTGGCCTTGAACACTTTCTGTGATGGAACAGCCACAACCTCTCTAGGCAACTTGTTCCAGGGCCTCAGCACCTTCACAGGGAGGGGTTTCTTCCTAAGATCCTGTCTAAGCCTCTCCTCTTTCAGCTTGAAAACTTGACCTCAAATTCTCTTGCATTGGTGTTTTGGAACAACTTGTGATATCACAATGTTTTAATTATCATGTTCAATTGTTTTCAGTGCAAGACTCACTGTCACTTCACAACAAGGTATCACATTGAGCAGGATGGAACCTTCTAAATTCATAATGAAAATCACTGAAAACAAATCCCTAGGGATATTCAGAAAATAACAGACTAATCACAGAACCTGTGAAAAAAAACAGCTATTACCTCATCCCTCCTCACTACAAGAATTTTTTTTACTTATTCCTTCTCTCCAGTTAGCTGTAGCTTTACCAGCCCAGAATCTGTAATCTTTTTGAAAGTGTACAGGTTTCTAATTTCATGCCATGGGTGTTAAATGTGTGCTTTGACATCACATTAAGCCAGCAACAGATAATGAAAAATTGATCATCATTGCCACAATCACTTACAAGTACAAGCTGATTTGCACCTTTACTTGTAGCTGATTTCCCCATACCACTTTCCAGTTTTCTCTGTTGATTCTGTTTTAATTCTCTTCCTGTTTTCTAGGGACCAGAGTAGCTTGCAGAGACCTGTTTCCAGAGTTCATGCCTTCTTTGAAAAAAAAATGCTCATAATCTAAGAAAAATCAAGACTATAATTTTACTTACATGACTACATTCCTACCTATAATAGATCTATATCCATTCTGTTCACAAGCAATTGGTTTGCAAGAAATACAACATATCAAGAGCATTTAAGCTTTCTATACCAGCATCTCACACCTCTTCATACTCTTTACTTATTTGGAAAAAAATTAATACACTGGTGAAATAATAGTGAAAGCCAAAGCTATTCCTCAGAATGGTGAATTAAATATTTGAGCACAGTTACTTCACAAGAACCCCTGTAAGAAACTTTGTTGGTTACATCAGATCTGCAAGGATAAGCAATCACTACTTTTTTCCAGCACAAAATAAAATGACTGATTTAGACCAAGAGAAAACAGACTTGCAGGTCTTATCAACCAAAATGAGTCTGTGCAACAGATTTAGTAGGAAGAACCAACTCAGCTGAGATAGCGTGCCTGCTGGTTGTAGGTAGAGTGCCATCAAAAGACAGTTTTAGTGATATCAGTAAAGAGAGAAAAAAAACAAAAGGGGAAAAAGCCAGAGGACACTGTAAATTTGAAAGCAGAAGACTAGGTAGTTAGTACCATCACATACATAACACACAAACCTATAGGAACTGGGTAAGAATCTTCACAAGCCACTGCCTGGAACTTCATGGTCTACATCTGAAAAAAAGTTAGCAGCACAATTTTTCCCTGCTATCATTCAAATTTCCCCACAATCATTCAAACTGGCCTGTCAAACCCATCCATTAGCAGACCTGGCAGTTAGTTTCATGTGCCCAGATGTTGCCACATCACAAAGCCCAGTGAAAATTTCCCACTGCAGCACTGAAGCCCCAAAAGCAGGCAAATGAATCTGAAGCTGGCATTTTCTGCTGGCACAATGTAAGGAAAAGCCTCAGTTCCTGACAGCCTTCCTCAAGGGGTGAAAAGCTGCAGAAGAGCCCAGTTGGATTTCTAGCTCAGCTGTTTGACTGGGCTGCACACACCAGTAGCCAAAGGAGAAGACATTGAGAAGTGTGACAGAATACGAAGTGCCACCCTACCCATAAACTAATTCACCCCAAACAGAGGAGCACTCAGGATTAGGGTGTTGTTAGGGAATTTGAGAGACCACCTAAGCCTCACACAGGATGAGCTGTGTAGTTGTGATGCTACAACCATGTCCACAAGAGCAGAGCTTTGCCCTGGCTTGAGATTGCACAGCTGAAGGCTTCTCTTTTCTGGTCCCCTCCTCCCTATCCAGCTAACAACTCCAGTCATGCCTAGGTGGAGAAATGTCAGTGCTTTCCATTTTCCCCAGTCGTACAGAGTGCAGCAGCACTGCATCGTCTCTCTGCTAGACCACGACCAGATGCCCTGTCTTTTCAGCATCCCTGCAGCTGTCAGTCACTTACCTGGACCTTCAGCTTTGAACAACACTGCCTTTTGCTCACTGATGCATCTTTCTCTGCCACAAGAAAACAACCTAAT
This sequence comes from Upupa epops, assembly GCA_013397515.1. NCBI lineage: Eukaryota > Metazoa > Chordata > Aves > Bucerotiformes > Upupidae > Upupa > Upupa epops. The sequence goes on from VZRI01004100.1 coordinate 82,550, forward strand.
ATTCCTCGAGGACAGGCACTGTGCATTGGCACTACAGGAATACAAACACAGGACATATGTTACATAGCTTTTTCTGAAGATAGAAATTCTTCATTTATTGCAACATCAGTGCACTGTTAATTGTCAAACCAGGCTCCAATTGCAGCTACAGACAAGCAGAAAGTCTGCACCAAAAGACTACACACGGGTCTTTCCTGCAGCAGTGTCAATGGTTTTGTGAGCAACTTATGTGTTAAAAGAGGAAGGCTCCACTGCACAGCTTTGCTGTTGAAATCAAACTAGGAAAGATTAGAAAACATGGCAACTTCAGAACTTCTTTGCTGAAAATTACCTACAAACTGAAAAAGAAAAAATGAGCATCATACCCCAATGAGAAGCATTATACAGTCTTCGACTCTGTTCAAATTTGCTCCCTTGCCCCCAGCTAGCACTACCCTGAACGAAAGCATCACAACATGACAGATGTGAACCCACAGAAGTCACCAGAAGTCTAATTAATAGGATGTCATTAAAGTGTGGAAAGTGACGTATTTTACCCAGGAAGTTTTGGGATGCCAAACAACACCACATCTCCACTGGTTTAGGTGCTTGTGATAGAGGACATGATTGAACCTTGCCCCATGTCTGTGAGTAATGAGGACAGGTTAAGCCAAGAAATATTTCATAGGATCACAGAACATACTGAGTTGGAAGGGATCTCCAAAGATCACCTAGTTCAATGCCCTTTAACAAGCAGGGACATCTCAAGTAGAATTGATTGTTCAGAACCCACAGAATTACTGAGGCTGGAAAAGACCTCTAAGGCCAACAAGCTCAGCCCATGACCTAACATCACCACATTGGCCAGAACAGGGCAATAAGTGCCACACCTAATTATTTCTGAAACACTTCCAGGGATGGAGACTTCACTACTTCCCTGGACAGTCCATTCCAGTGTCTGATCACTATTTCCATGAGGAAAGGCTTCCTAACATCCAACCTAACCCTCCCCTGGTGCATCTTCAGACCCTGCCCTCCCATCCTATCACTAGTTCTCACTGAGAGAAAAGCCTGACCCTCACCTAACTACCACTTCCCCTCAAGTAGTTATAGAGAGTGATAAAGTCCCCTCTGAGTCTCTCCTCCAGGCTACACAATCCAGCTCCCTCAGCCTCTCTTCATCAGACTTTCCCTCTAGTCCCTTCACTGGCCTTGAACTTGCTCTGTTCTGGGTCCACTCCAGTACCTCAATATCTTTCTTGAAGCAAGGGGCCCAGAACTGCCCCCAGTATTGGAGGGATTTTAACTACCTTGATATCTGCTGGAAGTCCCACTCAGCCAGCCATCAGTTCAGGAGGTTCCTCCAGTGCACTGATGACAACTTCCTGATGTCCATGTTGGATAAGCCCACTATGAGAGGAGTGCTGCTGGATCTTCTCCTCACTAACAAGGAGGGTGTGGTTGAAGCAGTGAAGGCTGAGGGCAGCCTTGGTTGACAGTGACCATGAGATGGTGGAGTTCATTTTTCCAAAATCAAAATCATTTTCCAAAATCATTTTTCCGGTTCATTTTTCCAAAACCGCAATTATTTACCTTTTTATTTAAGCAAAGCTAAGAGATTGTGAATCAAATGGTACTGAAGCACAAAATCAGAGGAGAATCCCACATTTCTTCTTAAAAAGCTCAGTCAGCCAAAAAGAGTAAACAATGAAGTAGGCAGGTTTCTGCATATGCTAAATGGATCCATTAAAGATTTATCTGCACCATTTCACTTAAATTGGATTCACGCCCTGCTTCTGTGCAATCCCCTCTATTTTGTGAAATTATCTTACCAGCCACCTCACATCATCTCCTGTTTGGTGGCTCTGTCAGCAAGGCTGTGAAGCATACACTGAGCTAATACTGGACATTCTGCTGACTTGCAAGTACTGCCGCAGAGCCTGAGTACTGGTGGATGGCTGAAGAGATGGCAGAGCACTGTCTACATCAGCATGGAGGAAAATCAGCTTCACCCAGTGTTACTTTACACTATCCCCATATTATTTGAAAACAGCAGCAGGCCTGTGTAACTAGGGAGTACTAAGTCATGAGCAGCTCTGAAGTCCTAGATAGAAGACAGCTGTGGTAAATGGGATTAAATCCATTTGGTGACAAGCGGTGCCTCTCAGGGCTCAGTTTTGGGACCAAGGTATTTAACATCTTTATCAATGACCTGGATGAGGGGATAGAATGCCCCCTTAATAAATCTGCAATGACACAAAATTCAGCGGCAGTGTCAATCTGCTGGAGGGTAGGGAGGCTCTGCAGAGGGATTTGGACAGGCTGGAACAATAGGCTGCAGCCAACAGGATGAGGTGTAACAAAGCCAAGTGCCAGGTCATGCACTTTGGTCACAACAACCCCCAGCAGCTACAGGCTTGGGGAAGAGCCCTCTCTAAGAACTCCATTCCCAGCCTATAGTTCTGCCTGAGGTTGTTATAACCAAAATACAGAACCAGATACTTAGACTTGTTAACACTCATCCTATTAGAGTCTGTTCATCTCTCCAGTCTGTCCAAGTCCCTCTGCAGGGCCCTCCTACCCTCCAACAGGTCAACATGGCACCAAGCTTGGTGTCATCTGCAAATTTGCTCATGATGGATTCCAACCCATCATCAATATGATCAATGAAGACGTTGAACAGGACCAGACCTAACACCAACCCCTGGGGGACACCACTAGTAACAGGTCGCCAACTACATGCAACACCATTAACCACCACTCTCTGGGCTTGTCCATCCAACCAGTATCAGGACATTGAGGGACTGGAGCAGGGCCAGAGAAGGGAAATGAGGCTGGGAAGAGTGCTAGAAAACAGGCCCAATCAGGAGCAGCTGAGGGAACTGGGGTTGTTTAGCCTACAGAAGAGGAGCCTGAAAAGAGACCTTATAGCTCCTGAAAGGTTGTAGTGAGGCTATTGCTGGTCTCTTCTCCCTAATTACTAATGATGAGGGGAAATGGCCTCAAGCTGCATCAGTGGATGTTTAGATTAGACATTAAGAAGTTGTTCTTTACTGAAGAGTGTTTGGCCACTGGGAAGTGGTGGAGTAACCATCCCTGGAGGTGTTTAAAAGGTGAGTAGTTACAGCACTTGAGGCCATGGTCTAGGGATTAGGGAGGTGTTGCAATGAGGTCTGGACTTGGTAATTCTGGAGCAAATTTCCAGCCATGAAGATTCTATGATAAGAATACTCCTGTCTGCTGCTGCAGTTCCACCTTTTTATCTCCTTCACGGGTTCTACTTTGAAGACAACAACTACAGTAGCAGTGCTTGTCATCTTAGAGGCATTCTGTTCCGTCACCAGCCCTTTCAGCAGAGCCATTTCCACTGCAACATGATTTATAAAAGACTTCAAAGAACACATTTTCATTAGGGTACTCATTTACAGCTCTCCAATACTAACTGTGTGAGAACAGGTTTAATCTCATAATCTTTATCCAAGTGGCACAGAAATCAATTACTTTCAACCACATGGTGTGTTTACTCTTACAAAATAACGCGATTACTTCCACTATTTTGAAAATCAAGACAAATTCACATACCTCAATGTTTACATCTCTGCAAAACGACTTCTAATACATACCAGACTGGTATGACATACCAGGTCTGGTATGACAAGCATAAGCTAAGAGCAGAAATGACTTCTTTATGTTTAAATCAGGGCAGGCTCTAGAGAAATACCAGGGCTTCAAAATTATTCTGGTTCCAAACCATTCAAGGGTCACTGTAGTCCCACAGGCCTGCAGATCCCAAATGGCTTTTAACAGCATTTTTCCATATTGAGAAAAATCTCGGGAGGATCAGCTTTTAAGCTCTGTATTTTCCCCTAACACCAGAGAAAATGCTTTAGAAAAACTGAAAGCAAGGTACTGCAGTGTCCAGCTCTGTCGCACAAACAAAAGGCCAAAGGAAAGCTTCTCATTTAACTTCTACTCCGAGCAGCTCTGTCCAGCCCATGGTAAGGACACTCTGTGAACAGAAGGTTGTGCATTTCTTTCAGACCTTAGACAAGGACACCAAACACACACTAGCTAGGAAGTTACCATTATTTTTAAGGAGCAGTGGTACCCAGTCAGTGTTCAGACATGGCATTTCCCCTCCCCAGCCACTGAAGCTGGATCAGGAGCACCAAGACAGACTTCTCCCATCTTAGTTTGATGGATGGGGCTGCCACTGGTGCAGCCAGGGGTGAGGCTGAGCCCCCAGTACAAGACAGCAGACACATACAGACACAGCACAAGCAGCCAGTAGCAGCATGTGCACATACACATAGCAAATGACACTCAAACCCACCACTACAACTCCACTCTGTCTCTTATCTCCAGACAACAGGACTGGTGCTCACCAGAGATACACTCTCCAGCTTCACAAGGACACCACACACATAGAGCCTTCAAACATTGCCACGGGACTTAAGTTCACCTAGTATCCGCACCAGAACCTTGAGCACACTGCCGCTCACTCTTAGCTGCTGGTTTTCTCCTAGTCGTCAGCTAATTAATCCCTTGAGGTTTTCCAGTAAACTCTGTCAGCACAGCATGAACACACACCAGGGTCCCTACAGCCATTGGCTCTAAACACATTGCTTAGCCCACGGTTTGACCTTGGGTCATACAGCCCTGAGGCTTATTCTCATTGCAGGTGCCCAGACTTCTGCTAACACACACCCACACATTCAGAGGGACCATTGAAATCAAGGTAAAGCAGAAGAACAATCAGAAAAAGTATTTAATAAGAGGCTGGGATAGACTATAATATTGTGGCACTGGGCTCTGCTTACACAAGACTGTCCCCATTTATACCCAACTTCATTTTTTCATGCATGTTCACCCCATGTCCACTTTGACCCCTTTCATCCTCTGATCTTCTCTCCTTCCTTAAATACTTTTTCTACTTCAACAACCAGAACTGGTACTTCTGATCACATGTCTGTGTGCCCTCACACAGCACAGTGGCCATGAGACTCCCCCCAATGCTTCCTTCAATTACACATGAGGTTTGACCACCTTCCCTGTAGAGCATCAGTGAAACTAGTCCATCTTTCACAGCAGCTACCTATAACTTTTGTCAGCTTCTCGCTCTGTTACTTGTTTTCAGCAGTTTCAAATGGTCTTTTGTGCTGGTGAGACCTCAGGCCAGAGCCTAGACACTTGCCTGTATAGCATTTATTCCAGAAGAAACAAAAATAAGTACAAGGTAGCTGCTGTGAATTTAGTACATGAGAGCCCTGAAGAAATCTTTCTGTGCAAGAGTTCAGATGCAGTTATCTCCCACAGCCAAATATCTGGTTCCAGCTTTCATACAGCTCTAGGTCCTTTGAGGAGACACTGGGCCGCACAGTTCTAAAGGCGCTCTCAAAATCCAGAAAAGCAATTGGCCGTACTTGGTCTGGCATGATGGTTGCTATGTCCATGGCCTGAAGACTGCGGATAGGGCCCAGTGAAGCTTCTCGGCAGAGCTGTGTCATGTCTGCCCCAGAAAATCCGTCCGATTTCTTAACTATGACCTCTATCTCCTCTTCTGTTAGGGAGCAATGCTCTTTTGACATTAGTCGACTAACAATCTGCTTCCTGGCTGAGGCTTCGGGAAGAGGAATGTACAGCCTCTTCACCAGTCTCCTTCGGGCAGCTTCATCAATTTCCTGAGGTCGATTTGTTGCTCCAACCACTAGAACACGATCTTCAGAGGAGGTTGTTGCCCCATCTAATTGAACCAAGAATTCAGTTTTTATTCTTCTTGATGACTCATGCTCCCCATCTCCACGCTGAGACAAGAGAGAATCAATTTCATCGATGAAAATCACTGCTGGCTGTTGACATCGTGCCACAGCAAACAGTGCACGGACCATCTTTTCCCCCTCGCCTACCCATTTGGAAGTCAGAGAAGAGGCACTGATGCTAAAGAACGTCGCTCCAGACTGGCATGCGATGCACTTGCCTATGAGGGTCTTGCCAGTGCCAGGGGGGCCAAAGAGAAGGATTCCTTTAGGAGGACCACGCAACCCAGTGAAGATGTCTGGCCTCAGCATAGGCCACACTATAATTTCTTTTATAGTTGATTTAGCAAATTCCACTCCAGCAATATCATCCCAGTTGACAGCAGGCCCATGGTCCATGATCTCGTGCATAATGAGATCAACCATTTTGGGTTCTATGCTTTTCAGCCGCTCATCTACAGGCAGCAATGGGTCTGTTGCTCCTCTTGCTTGAGGCTTACCCTGGGCTCCTTCAGTTTCATTTCCATCTTGTCTTGAAACTGGTGGAACAAACTTGCCAAATGGACCCCGAGACCTGCCTGCACCCAGTGACTTCTTCACACTGCCATAGGACAAGACTGGCATACGCTGGGGCACCTTGTGAGATTTCTTTTGATGATCCATCCAAAGCTGCTCTTTCGCAGTTCTAAAACCAGGAACGCTGCTCTCTTCATTTTTATTTCTACAGACTGAAAAACTACTGTTTTCCATACTAACAGAAGGCTGGCAAGGAGCAAAGCTATGGACCACCATGCTGCCTTTCTCAGTCATACCATAAAATGCTTTTCTTTCTCCAGAACTTGCTGACCATGCAGGTGCCGCTGGCTGACTGCAAACAGACAAATCTTGTCCATCGTGACAGTCACTGGACATCTTCCAAGAGCTACTACTATTTGTCACTTCTTTACTTCCAAACACCAGAGTTGCCTGGACCTCTGCAGGAACATGTTCAGTTAAGAAGGCTGAGGAGACAAAAAGTGTGTCTGAAGTTTTGGTTGAAGGAGGCAGGTGGCTTTGAAGAGATTTTGAAGATGAGGGATGCTCAAGGAGATCTGGACCCTGATCACATTCTGCTGAGCCAGCACAGAGTTCAGTCTCTCTGGCACTGCTGAAGACACCACGTTTAGGGAGATCTGGAGCAGCAGAGGCACTGACCCCTTTATCAGCTACTACACAGGCATCTGCTGATGCCATTTGAGAGCTTTGGAGATTTTTGCCAGCCCGCATCCTCTCTCGCACACATTTTAATTCAAACACATTTTCTGTTGTCAAGGCAGATTGCCACTTGTTGCTGTCATTTTGCTGACATTTTGCCAAAGTTAAAATGTTTTCAGCATAGTTATTCAAGCCAGTCTCGATGTTGTCAGAGTCAATAATTGCAGAGTATTTATCTGCATATTTTTTAAACAGGTTGGCAGCACAGACCTGAGAGATCTCTGAGTTTGCCCATGCATACTGAATGCGTAGGATTTTGGCACGGTATTCGTCTGCCTTCTGTCTGGGTGTGCAGGTGCCAGAGGTGATAGTGAAGTAACTTTTCTGCCAGTCACTCAGGTACACAGTGCTGCGAGCAGGGGCTTCCATCGCTGACACTGAAACACACACAAAATACCTACTGTTACAAACTGCACTTCACAGCTACTTGCTTTGGCTGCTGTCCCCCTTTCCTAAGGGCATGTACAGGAAAACATGACTGTAACTGAGAGGAAGAGCGCAGCAACTGAACCAGTCTGGACCTATCACCATCTTCACAAAGCCACCATCTTTGCAGTGCAAAGCCCTTCAGAATGAGGTTCAATTTTCTTCCTTGTTCCAAAGCAAAAAAGAAGAAAAAATAAAACAAGACAGTTTTCTGCTAACCACAGGTCTCCTGGGGAGGCACAGACTGCCAAGAACAGTAACAGATGGCCAACCAACAACTGGCCTTGTTAAAAGAAAGCACCAGCACGTTCACTCTGATTTGATAGAACACAGCACAGTGCAGAAGAGGACAGATGACAGTGACAGCAATAAAAATGAAACAGTGAAGCTAATAAATAAAACTAAATGCTGTCTCTGTGAGCAGGTTAAATGAAATAATGAATAAAGCCTGACTATGGTAAACTTTCAGAAAAAGAAAATATTTGCAGATTCATAGCAAAAGCTCAACACTATTAATTCTATTTAGAAGGGTATAAATGTCCTCCATTTCACATTTTAAAGAAACAAGACTCCTGTGTGTTTAAAGCAATGCTTGTTTTGCAGTTCCAGAAAGCAGAATTTCAGCTCCTTCAGCCAATATTTTACTAAAATGAATAGGAAAGATGGGCTTGGGAGGAGCATTTTGCCAGACTTGAAAAGATATGCTTATGTTAACAAGGTATTTTAAAAGAAGTCTTCTTGTCAACTTAGCAGTCAGAGGTATTTCTGGTAATGCCAAGAATTCATGATTTCACAACAGACGCGGGCATGAGCAAAATGGTAAGCTACAGCTGCTTCCGACATACAGCAATCCTGATCTTAACAGAACATAAGGGCCACACCTAATATATACAACCAAAACACATCAAACTGTAATTTATCTTTTTTCAACTTCAGTATGTTTCAGGATGTTCTAGCCAGAGAACACTTAAAGACTGTTAAAGGAGAGGGCCATATATTCAGCTCCCTTTCCAACCAGTCACCTTGCAACCACCTGAACAAGCTGCAGGCTATGTGTGAGAGTAGAGTGAGGTGTGGGTGTAATGTATCTAACAAGTCTGGGAACATGGAGCTGGAGGAATCCGGGTACGAACCATCACTATTTACTCTCAGAAAGTCTCACAGCATTGTTAGCACAAAGCACAGTATGATTACTGTCGCCAGGGTTACGTATATAAGGAAGAAATGAGGAAATACATGCCTTTTGGAAGGATTTCTTTTTTTTACTTCAGCCCAGTTTTGTAGAGGTGTTCAGAAAAGTCGAAACATCTCAGAGCTGTGAGTTCAGTACCCTTACATGGAAACAATTGAAAACACAAAAAATAAACATTCAATTGAATCTTTTGCACTGTGTGAAGTTCAACTTGCACCTATGCATCTCCAGCTGAGCAGCACGTGGAAAGCCACAGCCTTTTATTTTCTCTAAAAGAAATTTTAAGCAACATTAACTAAAGCACTGGCACTGCAAACCCATTGCTTTTGTATCTGCTGAATTAAAAATGTATTATGAAGCCTAAAAGCTCAGAACAAGGAGCAGGGTGTTTCCTCGCATGAAGTATTTCCACAGATTTACATGATTCAGAATATAAAAGTCTCAAGCCCACCACACCATTTCCTAAGAATTCAGTAGTCACAGCATCATGGCAAGTTCATAGTAAACAAACAGCATAACTAGCTTTGATTTCTAATTAGATTTTTCTAGTTTCTAAGATGATGTTAAATGATCTTTAAGTTCCATTCTAACCCAAGCCTTTCTGTAATTCTACATTCTATTCTGAACCACAAAATTATTAAGGCTGAAAAAGACCTCTGAGATCATCAAGCCCAGCCTGTGACCTAACACCATCACATCAGCCAGACCAGGGCACTAAGGGCCACAGCTAGTGTGTCCTTAACCACCACCAGGACTGGCAACTCTACCACTGCCCTGGGCAGTCCACTGCAGTGTCTGAGCACCTTTTCTGTGAGGAAGGCTTTCTAATGTCCAACCCAGCCCTTCCCTGGCAGTTTCAGGCTAAGCCCTCTTGTCTCAGGATTAGTTACCTGGGAAAAGAGCCCAACCCCCACCTAACTACAACCTCCCTTCAGGTAGCTGTAGCAAATGGTAACAAGTGATAAGGTCCCCCATGAGTCTCCTCTGGGGTAAACTACCCCAGCTACCTCAGTCTTGCTTCATCAGACTTTCCCTCCAGTCCCGTCACCAGTGTCTTTGCTCCTCTGGACCTGCTCCATCACCTCAGCCTCTTTCTTGAAGTGAGAGGCCCAAAACTGCCCCCAGTACTCAAGGCATGGCATCACTAGTGGCCAGTAAAGGGGGAAGCATTACATTCCTAGTCCTGCTGGCCACATAGAAGCCAAGATGCCATTTGCCTTTCGCGCTATCCCGCTGGATCCTGTTCAGCTGGTTGCTGACTAGTACTCCCAGGCCCCTCTCTACCAGGCCTCTTTCCAGCCACTTTACCCACCTCACATTTGTAGCTGCAGGGAATTATTGTAACTAAAGCATATGCCCCTGCACTTGGCCTGTTAAAACTTCACCCCAGTGGCCTCAGCTCACTGAGAATGAGAGCCTATCCAGGACACTCTACATCATCTTCTTCCCCTCCAGCATATCAAAATGTCCCCCAACTTGGTGGCAGTCACGAATCTACTAAGGGTAGAACCTATCGGCAGTCCTCAGTCTTAACTATTTTACTCCAGAGATAACAGCCAGAAGTACTGCAGATGTCGTGGGCATCGCATTCACAAACAGCAGGCCAGGCACTGGCTGAGGGTCCACACTCAGATGGTCACTGCTCTCATCACAACCACCCACACTCAAATACGGGCAGTCCCTTGCTGCACGGCAGGAGAAGCCAGAGACACCACGGCGCTGCCCGGGCAGTGCTGGGCTCAGGTCTCTACCGCGAGGCCGCCAGAGACCCCGTAGCTCAGGAAGCCTCGGGCACAGCCTCAAGCGGCTCAGCTCCTCCGCACTGCACCGAACCAGAGCGAGGAGGCCCAGGCCAAGACCCGGGTCCTCCCAGCACCTCTGTTCCACCGCTCCGGAGTGGGGGAAGGCGTCTCCACACAGGCCGGCCCTGGAGCCCCTCAGGGTGTGGCCAGGTCCACACGCCACTCCCGCAGCAAAACCGTCCCCCCCGGCCCTCACGACACGCGGGCACCCACCAGCCGCCGCCCGCCGCCTCAGCAGATCCCGCGCTGCGCTAGGCCCGGCCCGGCCCCACCCCGCCCCGCTTCTGCCAATGCAGTAACAGCGCTACGGGAGGCGCAACCAACCAGCAGCCGCAACATAGGGTCGAGTGAAAGCGGGACGGAGGCTCACGGCGTGACGTCAATCCACACGGATTACGGCGGGGCGTGATGAGGGGCAGCTGAACCGAACCCGCACGCAGCTCTTCCCGCTTCCTATTGGCTGCGCTTGAGGTGGCGCTGTCCAATCGCCGCAGGATCCACGCTGAGGCGTGTGAGTCCGGGCTTCGTCCTACGGGAGGTTTAACTGTCACCGATGATAGTGGAGGCCCCGCGGTGGCGGTAGCGGGGCGGCCGGGTGTCGGGGAAGGCCTTCCTAAGGCCCGTTAGGCCGGGGCGAAGGAGGCCATGGCCCTCCTCAGTGACCGCCGCCCAGAGGGGCGAGCCCCACGGGAGATAAGTGCTGGGGGAGATGGGAGCAGGCACAAGCCGCAGCTCCGCTGGTGGTTCAGGTACCAGCGCTAGGCTCCCGCAGCCTCTTCACATGCAGGCCCAGGCCGCCAGGGCCGCCTGTGTCGTTGCAACTCTGTGACCCAGGCTGCAAGGCTGCCAGAGACACCGTGGCAGTGTCAGAGTCACACAGCTGTCAGAAATGAACCAAACTAGCTGTCCTGGTGCATGTCCCATGGGCTTCTTGCCACTTGCCTAATGCAGGAAGCAAACTGCTAAGGGGTGGATGAAGAAAGTTGAATACCTGCAAGTTGTTTGTGTTGCTTTAGGAGTTAAGATCTGTGCAATGAAAAGATTAAAGAAAATTGAAATGTAGAACCCTATAGGCTATTTTGTTTAGATCAAGTGTTTATTTTGTTGTTCCATACATAGGTCTGTCTGATGCTATGTTTCCAGAATAGTAGGAGTGCTTCCTAGAGTTAGATTTCACCTCTTTATTTCCTGACACCCTCAGCACCAACAGCTGCTTAGCAAGCCTGTCTTCCAGAGAGCAGCAGTACCTGGACCTGCCAGGGAGACAGGAAAAACATGATGCCCAGATGAATGCACAAGTCCTGTGAGGAGCAGCTGGAGGAACTGGAGTTGTTTAGTCTCAAGAAAAAGAGGCTGAGGGGAGACCTTATCTCTCTCTACAAGTACCTGAAAAGAGGTTGTAGAGAGCTGGGGCTCACCTTCTTCTCCCTGATAATAGCATCAGAGGAAATCACTGCAGGCTGCACCAGGGGAGGTTTAGGCTGGATGTTATAAAGAATTTCTTCTCTAAAAGGGTTATCAGACTTTGGAACAGGCTGCCCAGAGCAGTGATGGTGTCAACATCCCTTGAGGTATTTAAAGGACCTGCTGCTTAGGGACATGGTGTAGATGTGACTTGGAAGTGCTGGGTTAACGGTTGGACTTGTCTCTTCCAACCCAAGAGCTGCTGGGATTCTGTGGTTACGTGATCCTATCTATGAACTGAATCTGCTCATGGAGTTGCTAGCTGCATCACACCCAGATGCTAATTAGCACAGTATGCTGCAGTTACACCTCGGGTATTAACACTGTCATTTCTGTGTGGGTGAGCATTTAATTTCCCAGGAGAGACATTTCTTAGAGCTACTGTCAGGTTTTTGTTAGACTTCAAGGTTGTTACACCATTAGTGCAGACAGCATATTAAACTGTCTGTGCTTCTTTGCAAGCTATCAGCTAAGGCCAAATTGGGCTAAGATTCTTAGTTTATAACACTGCTGCCATCATATCACCCCCAAGGTGTGCCTGCTTGCCTCGTTTCCTTGGAGTTGTGCAGGGGGAGGAGGTGAAGCAGCTGCAGCCACAGCCCCTGCCTTGAAACATAGGCTGCAGCGAAGCAGAACTGATGACATGGGCCACTGCCTTCTCCTCCCTGGTGGTGCTGGAGCTGCAAACCTAAAGCTGAAGCTGGGTAGCTTGCCGCAGTGGCACATTGAGCTGCAGGGCCATACAGAACTTTACAGAAGGGTCGGGATCAACCCTGGATAACCTTTTTCAGATTCAAGTTGCTGAGGAGGGAAATTGCTGCAGCAGCATTTATTGTCAAATCAGTTTGTTTAAAGAACACATTTTGACAGAGACAGTGATGACAAAAAACAGTGCCCTGGTGTGACCTGCATGGGCAGGTTGGAGCCTTACAGTGCATCTGGCATGAACACAATGAGAAATGCCTGGTAGAGAGCAAAGACAGACAGTAGTCAATGTTTATTTTCCATTTATTAATGCTGTTAATTAAAACCTACATGTCTCTTTAGGCTTTGGATACAGATTTTGTGGGAACACAACAGCTCACAAATTGTAATTAAGAAGCATTAAATATCTGATGATTTTCAGCCTCCACCACCCCAATCTTCAGGATCCTCAGTTTTATTCCTTTTTTTCTCCTATGGTTGAGCAATTCAACTGTAGACTTTATCAAGGTTTATATTGTTCTTGTAAGGCAACATAATTTGTATCTTTACATCTTCTATATACAGGCAAGGCAAAACAGTTATTAACAATCATAATGCAGTTCAGGGTATAATATATTAGCAATACTTCCACAAATACATATCTTTTCAACAATTACGGAATTATTCTTAATTATTATGAAGAATGTAAGCATTGCACTAGCACTCTGCTCTTCAAAAAATAAAGGATGGTTACCAAACACTTTCCTTGTTTCCATCTTTCTCTAGTAGCTGCACTATTTCCTCCTTGAAACTCGGATATTCTACTCAAGTACAACCCTGATCTTTTTACCATTGAACAGTCAAGCACAGACTGTATTATTCTGTGCACAAGGCACACCACATCCAGCTCCACACACTATTCATCAATATGCTATTTCTCACTTTCAGATATGCTGTGGAGCTACAAAAGAGAACCCAGTCCTGCACTTCTTTCAAACTGTTAAATGCTTTGGCCTGTGAGTTGAATCCATAGCCCAGATCTCATTCGCAGGTGGACGTAAAATTAACAGTCTGTGAAGGCATTCTGATGTTGGGAAAAGAGGGTGAGACACTATATCCTAATGCAGCCTTCAGCAATAACATGTTCAAATCATCCTGAATGTCACAACAACTACAGCAATGAATTTCAGATTTCTGTACAGATGTGGCCACAGGGAAACACACTGGCTTGGGCCCTTGTCACTGCTATTAGGAGATTTACCTATGTCACTTCATTAAAAACACTTTAACCGCACCTGTAATATTGGAAGTTAACTCTTACCCTAAATTCTTTGCCAAAAGGTTTTAGTATGTGAACAACAGTCTCTTCTAAATGCAATTCCCACAAGCTGAGAAGTGTTTAACAGAGTGTCTGCTTAGGCACTATGTTCTCACAAATACCCAGAGGGACCCGTGTCTCTTTCTGGGCAGTCTGGAACAGATCCACTACCCATGGGTTTGTGTTTGCATCCCTGTTCTGCAGCAGTCTGTGGCTCACACATCACCTATCTCTGTGCTAGTTTCCATGGAGAGAATTGCCACCAAAATCCTCTTATGCTCAGTCTGCTGTTGCCTTACCGTACACATTTCTTTTCCAGTATTTGTTAGATGTTAATTGCAGTCACAATCATGTAAGACCAGAGCAACTCCATTTCATTTCAATGGAATTAGCCTAGATTTACCCTGTAACAGCTCTGATCCGAATCTGATCTGTTTTTTTCCCAGACAGATGTGGTTCTATATTTCAAAAGCAAAACACTGAACTGTCTCACAGAGAAGGTGAGCTTTTCTGGATTACAGTGTTCTTACTATGTAAAAGTTGTTTCTGTGTAGACCGTATACACTATGGACAGATGCTTCCCAAGTCATGAGAACTGAATGAAGTTGTTTTAAAAAATAAACAATTACATTGAGACAACTGCCAGTATCTCCACTCTCTTTCCGACGTACTGTATTGTGCTACTACAGAAAATCCTTTTTTCACATTGCTTCTGCTGAAGAGAGTGATACCATCAACATTTCTGGTACTGTAGCTGAGAGAAGTGTCTTGCAGAACAGCTCTGTCACTTGCCTGCATATTCTTTGTTTTTGCCAATGCTCCATCTGTTACCTGTGAAACCAGCTCCTTAAAGAGCCTAGTGATCAGCTTTTCCATCCGGGTGGGTAACAGCCTCCTGCTAGCCTTGCCAAGAGGTGCTATGCTTTGCCTCCCCTGTGTGCATGGCTCAGCATGCTAGAAATGCAGAACTTGGTTGTCGCTTTCCAAGTGTCAGGACTCGGACCCATCTCTTACAGACCACTTGCATGCACCTTAATCATTCCCCAGTTTGCATCACAGAAGTGAGGAGATTTGGAATCACCAGAAAAAAAATCTACCCGGTCTATAGTTATTAACTTATCCAATTCCTTCTGGAAATACAGTGGGTAGGAGCAGACAGTGGGCCAAATTAATCATCTTGGTGCATGCCCCATGGTCTTCTTGCCATTCCCTAATGCGAGAAGCAAATTGCCAAGGGGTGGAGGAAGAAAGCTGAATAATCGTGCAAGCTGTTCAAGATGCTTTAGGAGTTAATAGGAGCAGTAAAAAGACAAGGTTAAAACAGATGTAGAAATGTAGAAATTAACCCTACAGATAATTTCTCTTGGAACGGCTATTTACTTTGTTCTTATTTATACAGATGTCTGAAATTTGTGTTTCCAGAATTGCAAAAATGCTTCTCAAAGTCAGATTCCACCTCTTTACTGTACCTGCCTTCAACAGGATGATGTGTCAATGGTATCTGACAAGTACCTGTCACTTCTCTGAAGATCAGCTGCTTTCCAATATTTCAGTATTGCAAGTGTCACTGTTTATGGAAGAAAAACACTGATGAGAGCATCACAGCGTATTTTGGAGGTGCCATGGTCTAGGCCCATCCAGTTTCTAAACATTGTTAGTTACTCTTCTCTCCAGTGGGATAGGGAGGAGCAAATACATCAAAAGGCTTATGTGTCAAGACAAAGAGAGGGAGGGTTCAGTCACCAGTTATGGGCATGGTCAAAAAACCCCTCAACTTGGGGTAAAGAACCCCACTAATTCAGTTTGAACAATAACAGTGATACTAATTTACTAATAGGATCAGAGTAGGATAATGAGAAATACAACCACATCTTAAAAACATCTTTTCCCCCACCCCTGCCTTTTTCCTTGGCTCAGCCCTGCTCCAGATTTCTCTGCCTGCTCCTTGCAAAGTAGCACAGAATGGCAGGGGTTGTGCTCAGTTCATCAGATGTTGTCTTTGCTGCTCACACAGAGGGCACTTTATGTTCTTCCTTTGCTCAAGCACTGGATCACTACTGTGTGAGACAGTCCCTCATGAATTTCTTCAACATAAGTCCTTTCCCCAGGCTGCAGTTCTTAATGAACTGCTCCAGCATGGGCTTCTGCTGGAGCCATGGCCTTCGTTCAGGCACATCTGGGGTCCTCCATGGGCTGCAGCAGAACCTTTTCCTGGCCCTTGAAGCACCTCTTTCCACAATTCTTCACTGACCTTGGATTCTACAGAGTTGTTTCTCTCCCATATGTCCTGTTCCAGCCTTCCCAGCAAGTTTCATTGCCCTTTTAAGCATGCTGTCAGGACCAATGATGGGCTTGGCCTTGGTCAGAGGTGGGTCCAACATGGAGGCAGGGGTGTTTCTGCAAGCTTCTCACATGAGCCAGCCCTGTAGCTGCTTTCCCCACTATGAAACCCCCACCACACACAAACTCAACACAGGGGGTTAGTTCTCTTAATTTCTATTTATTATTATAATTATAATAATTATAATAGGTTTCTATTTATTGTCATTTGTATTCTTGTTTGTTATCTCATTTGGGAACCGAAGAGCAACATATCTGCCATCACATTTCCTAGCATGTATTACCTAAGATTTATTCCACAGTGAAGTAAGCAAAGCCATAAGAAGAAATCAAAATGCAGGTTCACAGAACATAGCTTACAGATTATTTTGAAGAAATCACTGCTTATAATATCTTGGTCAAAAACAGAGGATACGAGTACCATGTGGGTTTTGACAAAACTCTAGAAGATGCTTTGAAGAGGACTCATGAACAATCAGTATGAAGACCAGCATAACCTGTGTGCTGAAATTGGACTAAATGGGTGTTTTAAAAGCAAACTCTTTAGAAGATGGTGAGAAAGCTGGCAACAAGGATGGCTGGTTATCATACAGGACATGAGGAAATGGCCTCAAGTTGCACCAGGGGAAGTTTAGGTTGGACATTAGGAAAAATTTCATGATGGAAAGGATTGTTAGGCCTTGGAACAGGCTGCCCAGGGACAGTGTTGAATTGCCATCCCTGGATGTGTTTAAAAGTCACAACTGAAGCTTAGGAACATGGTTTAACAGCGGTCTTAGGACAGCTGGGTTAGTGATTGGATCTTAAAAGATCTTAAAGGTCTTTTTCCAACCAAAACAATCCTGCGATTCTATGGTTTAGTGCTCACGCCCCTCCCCTCAACCCAGCCATGCAATGAGGGAAGTCTAGTAGTGCTAATTTCATTTCCAAATATGCACAATATTGTGACAATCACATATGTGCATGCCTGTTTAGATGGGACTTAATGTTGTAAGCAGGCTACTGAACTTGCCCTCAGATTCGATTATTTCTGAAGTCAGTGATGCTAAGTGAATTGGTTAGAACACCTCACACATTGACCTGTGAAGAAAGGAGTGGCTGTGCTTGAGATTAATGGGGGCAATGGAGGGAGCACCAACCCCTCCATTTCCATTGCCTGCTTCAATAAATGCTTTTGACTATGAACTGTTAAGAAATAAGAGATCAAGACCCCATGGCATGTGCATCCTGGAAAGAGGCAAGATGAAACTATACTACAGAAGAGGAACAACGAAGGTTAGAACACAACTTGCTGGCAAGGATTTTGCTAGCACAGCTGGGATATAGAGTAATAGGCTTTACATTTACTCATTCATCATTTGACTTGCACACCTGCCCTAAAAGAAAAGTTTGCAACACAGATCAAGTGCCAGTTAATTACCTCCTCCCCACGGCTACTTCAGTGCCATTAGTGATGCTGGTGGCTTTGGTTCCATGTTTTCAGAAGGTCAGTGGCCAGCTGAGAAATGTGCTGCCAGGCAAACTTGATGTGGGTTGGCTCTACTGTGCGAGAACAAATAGCAAAACGCAGCACAAACTTCTCTCGCAGGTGGCATGGGACCAGATGAATCTTCCTGGCATCATTTATGCTCTTAAGAAGCGCCTTATTTAGTTCATTGGAGCCCTGAAAGGATTGCAATTCAATGGACAGGTGAACTGCAGAAGCAAGTTTGGAATATGTGAGTCCCACCAAGCCCCCAAGCCCAAGCATCACCAGTAACACACAACCTGTTTTCATGTCTTGGTGCTTTGCCATCTAAGGATTACAAATAGGTGATGGCGTAAGAGGTGATTGTTTATCCACAAGAGATTTATGGATTAACTTCTGTTTAGAGACAGTGTTCACACTGGGGCATTTGTGATAACTAACTGCTTTTGTGTGGCCTAAGGTACTGAGCTACATAGCTCCATGAAAACATTATTGCATTAATTTCATTACACTTTCCTTAAATCTAATCAAACAAATTATAGGATCACAGATTGTTAGGGGTTAGAATGGACCTCGAAAGATCATCTAGTCCAATCCCTCCACCAGAGCACAATTCCTAGGACAGGTCACACAGGGCTGCATCAGGCAGGTTTTGAATGTCTCCAGAGCAGGAGACCCCACAACCTCTTTGGGCAGCCTGTGCCAGTATCACCCTCACAGTATAAAAGTTTTTCTTTATGTTCACACAGAATCTCTTCTGCTCCAGCTAGTACCCATTGCCCCTTGTCCTATCATTGGACATCGCTGAGTGTCCCCTAAGCCTCCTTTTCTCTAGGCTAAACAACCTCAGTTCCCTTAACCAGTTAAACAACCTCGGTTCCCTCAAGCACTCCCCATAGGATTTGTGCTGCAGACCTGTGTTCTATTTGTTCAACACTTCACTGTGGTGGCACGGATCTTGCAATCATTCCTATCGTAAAACATGTTCTCTGAAATCCATGCAGCCATGACTTGCCTGCTCAGCCTATTCCATATAGGAACAGAGCCTAAGGGAAATAGCTTCCCACTGCACTGAGGAGAAAGGCAATATCCTCATGGCATTAGATCATATTGGAGTTAGTGCTGAACCCAAATCAAAACCTTGTTCTGACTTAGCACAGATTGTTAGGGAATTTGGATGAAATTCATGACTTAGCGTTGGTCTTCTAGGAGATATCTATGCTATTGACATCCTCCTCACTAAGAAAAGGACCAACCTCAGTGTTTTGCAAACCACCATCCATTATGGATCAGCCACTAGTGACAATGACATGCTGACTTCTTATCATTAAAATGAAGATCCTTGACTTTAATATGAAATGCACAGCCATACAAGCAGTTATATGGTGTCAAGTTTATGCCTTTGGCAGGGGTGAGGAGAGGTGGAAGACAGATATATGTATCTTTCTTCTCTTCTGCTCTCACAGCTGCACCCAGGGGCTGCTCTGACACTCGGGTGTCACATCAAAGTGAAGTTAGTGAGTAGTGACTAGTCCACTCCCAGGGCTTTGAGAAGCCAGCTCTGATCGAGCCTTTCAGTTTCAATATGACAGCATTCTCAGCCCCTTAGAGAAATGTCTAGCTTTGCTTTTGTTCATCAGCAGACATGACAAGGAGGCAAAAAATTAACCCTTTGGAATAATATGTTTGATAAAATAGTTACTATGTGAAACTCAGAGGCCACTGCAGCATAAAAGGCACAAACTTAAAAGCCACAGCTAAGGAAAAGAAATTTTAAAGGATTTATCAAGAATAAATTAAAAATATTTCATACTTGTACAGCTGTGCAACATCACAGCTCAAGTCCCCTGTCCTTTAGTCCTGTTGTAGCTACATACAATTTAAAAGTGTCCTAAGATGCATTTTAATATGAATTACAGAAATCACAGGAAGATTTTTAAAAGTGTGATTTAAAAAACAAATGAAGCTGCAAAAATAACTAGAGAACCCTCTTCATATAAAAGATTTTTTTGGTCATTTTTTCCTTTGCACTAGGAAGGCAAGTGATAAAAACAGCTGTTTCAATGCCGCTTTTCAGCAGAATCACTCATTTTTTCTACAACCTGTCTAGAAGTGTCTTGGCTGGGTGCCCATTATATACCTCCTCTTGCAAATTTGTCTTTCCCTGCAGATCTGATTTCATCCTCTAGATCACCAGGGACAGGAGAAAAGATGAACAACTGATCTCACCAAAACTCACCATTCCTGTCCTGCTCTGCTCTGTTTCACCAAAACTGTTCCTTTAAAGTAAGTGTAGAGCACAAGTAGCTGTCTCTGGATCTGAAAAATTAGTGCTTGCTTCTTCCATGTGAGGGAGCAGACTAAAACCAACTTCTTGAGCAATAAAAGCCACAGAACCTAGTCCTCAAAGTATTTTAAACTTTCTTGTTAGGAAAGAAAGAATGGTCAACTTTCCGATTATGGGAAATATGTCATCTGTCTGATCCCATAGCAATGTCCTTTATTTTTTGTTACTTTAAACAACATGAAGCCAAATAAACCCATTTTCCTGTTCCAGGTGAATTCACCATTATCCAATTCAGGTAACTGGGGCAACTGGATGGTTGAGGAAAGCTGCAACACCACACTGTACTCCAAGAGCCAAGACATGCTTATGAGTTTTCAGAAAAGCTCATTTAGGTATCATGTGAAGTAGAAAACATCAGTGTTGCTGGTATTTTGTCTTGTTCAGATGCATTTGTTACAATTCAGCCCTTTACAAAGGTGTTAGTTGCAAGTTGTTCTAATAAATGTGTTGTTTTCCTAACACGACACACTGATCCCCTTTGAACATCTGGTTAAATAGTTGAGCCCTCTAGTTTCTGTCAGTCAAGGTCTCTACGTCAATAAACTTGGCACTTTTGGGGGCAAGTTGAAGATTTTGGGGAATAAAAGGCCAAGAGGATCACATTCAGCAAAAAGCAGCACCCTAAGGCCAAGGGAACTGGCCTAAGCTATTCTTACTCTTATCTTGTACCACTTTGCTCATTTTGACTGCAGGATTTCAGACATGCAAAGGTATTCATTAAGGAAAACAATAAAGAAAACAAGAAAACTAATATTCAGCCATGGTAGTAATTTTATATATATATGTAAATAAAGTTGGGTATTAAACAGACACATATCTCACATTAACTTGACAAGAAACACACCATACACACACATATACCCACAGATTTCTGGGGAAATATATTAAAACAGTCATCTTCAGCAAATCCCATCATGCACCGAATTTTGTATGGCTTGGTAGACCTTTTGCTTCCCTTGGCTCTCTATTCCCATACACTAATATGTTTTAATTTCACTTAAGCATTTGATTGATGTAACAAATCAATTTAACAAAATTGTCTCAAGCTTTTTTCTTCAATCTGCTTTCATCTACATGAACTCATTTAACTGCCCTTTAAAAGTAATTAAGTGTATGAACTACAAAGACTGCATTCAGTAGCAGATCATTGCAATAAAGTACAGCAGAACAAACAGGAGGTCTTACCTTCAGCCGAAAACAGACTAGTCCCAAGACAACCTCCGCACAGATCTCAAACCTTCCATCCTGAAGGACTAAACGTTCAAACTGATGTGACATCCTGATGTGCTAAGAAGAGAAAGACAGCATCAACATTGCATGAATGTGATTCATCCAGAGCAAAGATGTGCTAAATTGTTTCCATCCCGAGTCTCTTTTCTCTCTTCTGATGTGATAATGTTCACATAGCACCATCTGTTTGTGAACTTACATCCCATTTACAGCTTCCAGAGACCATATTGAGCTGTTAGTGTTATTAGTAGCTCTTAGGCAGCACTAGTCTGTTTCCTAATGAGACATTTTGCATGGATTTCTATGGTACCACATTAATAGTAAATAATCACAATAATCTTCTTGAGGTTTTCAGTTTGGG
Source organism: Upupa epops (assembly GCA_013397515.1). Taxonomy (NCBI): domain Eukaryota; kingdom Metazoa; phylum Chordata; class Aves; order Bucerotiformes; family Upupidae; genus Upupa; species Upupa epops. The sequence continues at coordinate 104,171 of VZRI01004100.1, forward strand.
CTAGGAATGGCTAAAGAATCACAAAGTTATTAAGAAGGTGCACAGATATTTGTAGAGAAAGTGATAAAAACTCTTGTGTAAAATAAGCTGGCAACACTGGCTACCAAACCAGAGTACTGATTTTGAAACACAGGAAACCAGTACCCTTGAAAAATCAAGCCAGTAGGAAAAATACCAACAAACATACTAACAACCAGCTGTGAAGGCTTACACAAGCAGTCAGAGACGCTTGTGTACTCATGCCGTTTCACTTCCAAACAGAAAATTAATTCAAAAGCACTTGAGGAACAGAAGAACCCATCATCAGGTACCTGAAATACCTCATCTGGTTCCCTTCCCACTGGCTGCCATCAGCTTAGTGCTCACTACCCAAAAATACAACAGCTAGCAGCAATTCCAGTTTGACTTCATACAATAGTCTATACCAAAGATTATTGATAACATCTAAGATGATGTAGAAAAGATCATCGTTCTTAGCTTTTACATGTCGGTGACTGCAACTAATATTACAAAAATAAATAGCTGAGGCCATGTCTTTTCCTGCTGTTGTACTTCGCTTTTCTGCAAGTTCAAGATCAGATACCAAACAAAAATGAAACATTTCACTTTGGAACAAGGGTGGATGTGGAAAGTTAATTTCTCAGGAGCTTCTTCCAAAAGGGCAAGAACTAGGCAAAACAGAAATTACGGAAAAGAAAAAACAAAGCCAAACAACACATTTTGCAATCTTAAACAAACATCAGAAGGCTGTGATTATGTCTTAAAATAGAAAAAAAGTTGTTTATGTTGAATCAAAACATTGTTTCCAAACCTTCACTGGGAACACTGGTACCCTGTGCAACTCTTGTTACCACTTCCTCTCTGCTGTTTTGTTACATCCATTTATCATCCCCCTCTAAAATTACACTGAGAGCAATTTAAGTTAGGAATGAGACCAATAAAATGTCCAGTCCTTTCCAAGGCACTTGAACGTTCTGCTAATATAAGCGGCATGAGTTTACAGCTATGAAAATCAGAGAATTGTGGAATCATTCAGGTTGTAAAAGACCCTTGAAATCATCAAGTCCAGCCAATAAGCCTACTCTATCAAAGTTATCTCTAGACCAGATCTCTAAGCACCACACAAAAATGATCTTTAAACACCACCTCTAGGGACGGTGATTCAACCCCCTCCCTGGATAGCCTGTTCCTAGGCTTGACTGCTCTTCCTGTGAAAATATGTTTCCTAAAGTCTTGAGGCCCTTCCTTCTTATTCTACCACTAATGACTTATGAGAAGAGATCAGAACCCACCTCTCTACAGTGTTCCTTCAGGTAGTTACAGAACCACAGAATTATAGAGGCTGGAAAAGAAGTCTGAGATCGTCCAGCCCATGACCTAACATCACCAAAATCACCTAGACCATGGCACTATGTGCCACATCTAGTCTGTCCTTCAACACCTCCAGGGAAGGAGACTCCACCACCGCCCTGGACAATCCACTCCAGTGTCTGATTACCCTTTCCCTGAGGAACGGCTTCCTAACATGCAACCTAACCCTCCCCTGATGCAGCTTCAGGCCCTGCCCTCTTGTCTCAGCACTAGCTGCCTGGGAGAAGAGCCTGAACCCCACTTGTCTATGACTCCCCTTCAGATAGTTATAGAAATTGATGAAGACACTCTGAGTCTCCTTTTCTCCAGGCTAAACAACCTCAGTTCCCTCAGACTCTCTTCATCAAACTTTCCTTCCAGTCCCTTCATTGGCCTCATTGCTCTCTTCTGGACCCACTCCAGTATCTTAATATCATTCTTGAAGTAGGAGCCCAGCACTGAACCCAGTACTTATATATTCATGTGGTGTGGTCTCACCAGTGCCAAGTACAAGTATCTGGTTGACACACATCAACCAGAAGTATATGCACATGTAAGAAAAATACATGGAAAAAAAATACATGGAAAACACATATAAAATATACCCTTATGCCATCATTATCTGTTACTGTATCCTCATCCTGCCCTGTAGTCTGTTCTAAATCAAATCAGTCACACTGCCTGTACTACTACAGCTCGAAAATCAAAGCCATAAAAAAAAACAGGCAAGTTCAATGAGGTGAGAATTTCACAACTGTTCATCTCAGTGCAATCAGCAACTGAGTAGAATAAAAGATTAGAGATGCATTAAAGATTTACCTGGCTAAGAATTGAACAAAGTAAAAGTTTAAGATTTGGCTTACTGCGAGTAGTTTGAACAAGAGCACTCTGGTCTAGTGGGTATTGCCCACTTTTTGCACCACAAGATTTTTCAAATATTTGAAGGAAAGGGAAAATCAACAATATTAAGGAAAACAGAAGTCAGAATTCTGGCAGCATCCTTCTTCTGGATGCTTCTTCTTGTATCCAGTCTTAACGAACAGCAATACCTTGTAAAGCCACTGGGTGGCACCAAGCGTTTTAGATTATCCAGACCTGGAAAGGCGAGTTAAATGGAGATTTAAGTGAAGTTTCACCTGTAGTGGCTGTGCGTAACCATCTTAGACAAGGCCCTGCACCTTTGAACTGTGAGCTATTATCATGAATGGTTTCTGCAAGGATTGTTGTAATCAAAGAGAATGAAATGAAGTAAAGTTAAACATTATTAAGGCTAGAAGCTTGAACTCTCTGAAACTGAAGTATGGCATCTGCCTCTGTGAGGCCAAGAGCTTTACCCACACCCGGGATGTGACCATCTGGTAGTGGCTACCCAGAAGTAGCAGTGGCTACCCAGAAAACACATGAGGTTTCAGTATCTTTCAGTGCAGGCAGTTAGCCTGTGAAATTAAACTCCAGTGCACTAAAGTTAAACACTGAGAGTCTGTTACCAGCTTTCTGTAGAACATGTGTTTACATACTGAGCCTCATCTATGGATGTTTTAACCTTCCAAATGCTTTTGACGCTGGTGTCACACTATGTGGCTCTAGCACTGTTAACCTAAAAGTGATGTCCAAATATTGTTTAACCTTTAAAAATTATTTAATGTTGTTATGTAATGGATGTACAGAAACCAACTCACATACTGCTTTCTGGCAATACCATTTCCTATGTGACTGGATCTAGGGGTTCTTGCTCTGGCAGGGGGATTTGTCTGGATGATCTTTCAAGATCCCTTCCAATCCCTAACATTCTGTGATTTGGACAATCCTTTAGCATGTAGGTTCCCAAAGTGGAATAACAGACCATGTTACTGTCCTGAGAAGTCTTGATGAAAATAGGAACAGTGTCAACTCTTCTCTTCGCAAGCAGATTGAAGAAATAAAGCTGGTAAGGCATTTGTGTGTATCTATGACTGTAGGGCAGGATTTGACTGCCCTTAAGAAAACACCTAGTACAGATCAATTGAGAAACAGTAAGTGCTAACTCCCTCGAGTGGTCACAAGGTCACAAGTTTTTTGTGTTTGTGAAGAAGACTGCATAGATGGGAGGAACTCTTGATGTTAAGTGGGTGTTTGAGGAAAGAATGCCTTCTGTGATTGCCTTGGGTATTGCAGGAAGGAATGCCTTCTGTGTTAGCACGTCTGTGATTGCCTCAGGTATTGTAAGAAAGAATGCCTCCTGTATTAGCTATCTGTGATTGCCTCAGGTATTGTAAAAACCAATCAGACAGGGATACAATGCTTGTAACCAGTATAAATATATGCTTGTAGTATGATTAAATAGACATCTTGCTTACATCAAGCTGCATCCCGTCTCTCAATCGCGGCAAATGACTCTCACGTAAATAGCCATTGCTTTTCTACAGTGAGAAAACAACGGATCAGGTTCATTTGATTATTCAGGATCAAGGGAAATGTGCCACAGGGTCACTAACAAGGGCAATAAACCTGTGAGTCATTAAGAAATGGTCTCTATTTTAAAAGGTCATTATCTTCAGCAAAGAGAGAAAGACATGGGACACCGATTTCTTCTAGTCCTATGGAGGATTTATCTGAGCAGGAAGGTTCATGGGGATCACATACAAAAACACGGACTGCCACATTCTTTCAATTACGTCTGCGCTCTTTTGAGAGGGCATAAACCAGCAAAGGAGTAATAGATGATCAAGCAGTTTTCAACTGGGCTACTTACAAATGGACCATTTGAGTTTCAGAGTTTCTCAGTGTGTTTGGAATCAGCCCAGAAGTCTGTTACTGTTGTTGGTATTGCTGTCTTTGTACATGTCCTCTGTGGCTTTGGTACTTACCTCCAAAATTCGTATTTTAGTTTCCCCACATCCCTCAGACATGACTCCCTTTTACCACTGCTTTAAAACCTATACTTTGCAATAGGTTAATATTATATGTTGTGTGGGAAAATGGTGCGTAAATGGAGGTTTTGGAAAACAAAAAAAGTCACTGCATCTAAATCCAAGTCACGTTCTCATCATCCAGGAATATTTTAGCTCCCAAATGCCTTCCTCAGTGCAAGCAAATGCCGGGTTGCAGCGGTTGCCTACTCCTTTTGATGCAGAACTTATTGCTGCAAACATTACTAACATCTTGTAAATGTGCT